>OX578150.1:59988397-60588397 GCA_951213105.1 Amaurobius ferox | reverse complement strand
TTCTAAAGTTTATGTCAATCGTTTTCTAAGGAAAAATTACATAAGAAATGCCTATCTGCGTAACTTTATTAGAGGTTTTGATTTTTTGATGATTTTTTCAAAATTTTACTCGCAAATTTAGGGGGGTTCAAGTTTAGGGGAGTTGTCAAGTTTATAGGAGAGAACCTTTTCCAGAACAGACTGAAAAACCAGTGTTATTGTCAATATTTGAACCATCAATATATATATATATTATAAATGGCAGAGTCTTATCCATTCTCTTAGCTAAATTTACGGACCACTCAGAGGGGTGAAAGTTAGAGAAAGGAACATGGAAATCAAAATCAGAGGGAGGCGGGAGGGAGGGAGGAGAAGAAGACGTCGGAGGTCTGAAATTGACCCTAGTACGACTAGTAAGGATTCAGTGGACTCTGGAAAATTGAGCGTCGATATCAAATTGAGAGGATAACGACCACGTAAGATACTAACCTGGGTAAAAAATAGTAGTAGCAAGAGGCTAACCTGAGGTAAAACTAGCAGGAGGTGGTCAGTAAGATTATCAGTTGTCCGCCAATCTGACATTAAAGGATGGATATTTTAACATATATTAAAACGTTTTGCAAAGACAGAAGCACAAAGACCAAGACATACCTTGTAACACGTGACTGGACAGTTTCTGGAACTATTACTTTACCTTTAAAAGGGTTTTCCCACCTGGAACGGTTACACAGAAGTGAAGCTAAACAGCAGGAAAATATTTTGTTCATAATATGTATTTCGTGTTTATGCTGCAGAGTCCATTTCGGTGATAAGAGCTTGAAATTTCGTCCCAGTAGCTCAACGGGTGAGCGCTGGCCAGTTTGGAGGGGCTTGATTCTCGGTTGGTGCAGCCAGTCTCTTTACAAATTATTATACATATTTTCTGTTTCAAGAACGATACAATGAACCTATATATTTGGACCAAAACCTTGAATCATTACCACTGTCAAATAAAAAAATCTGATGTGAGCAGCATATGACTTTCCCTGCAGATTCAAATTCATTTTTTCTCTATTACTTCATGCATTCATTAAATTGAGTTTAATTGCAGAAAATAACACTGAATTTGCACTTTTAATTCAATTTTCGTTTTCCTTTGGTAACTCGAGTTATTTTCAAAGGCGGCGTGGCGAAAAAATGTGAAAAAACTAAAATGTTTCGAGAACGGCTAGTCCTAGAGCAGACATATACTCAACCTGCGGCCCGCTGAGCTTTTGTGAGTGGCCCGGGAAAGACAGTCTACGAAGTAACGAAGCAGTAACGAAGAGCTATTTGACGAATTTATGGAAAAACAATACACACCTGGAAGTTATTTTTAAAGAAAAGAGGGAGGAAAAGGAGTGCGTTGAATTTTGGAAAATAGCGCCCGAACAATATAAAACTGTACAAAGATGTGCTCAAATTTTGTTTACGTTGTTCGCATCAACGTATCTATGTGAATCATCCTACTTGGAAATGAAATATGCGAAGAATATATATAGAAACCGGCATACTGATTATCATTTGGATGACGTTTTAAGAGTAGCAAGTATCAGTTACAAGCCTGATCTAAATAAGATTTTTAAAAAGAGTTCACAATATCAACGGTCTCATTAGTTGTATTTCTTGATAAATAAATACTTGGACTTATTTACGTTTTTCCATTAATCCTTATGTTGAGGCCCGTGTGAAATAGCTGTCATGTGTATGTGGCACGAGAAAAAAAAAATCTGATGTGGGCAGCACATGACTTTCCCTGCAGACTTATATTAACGTTCTCTTTATTTTAACTAAATTTATTTCACTTTTAATTCAATTTTCGTTCTCATTCGGTAACCGGGCTTATTTTCAAAGGTGGCGTAGGGAAAGTACGAAAAACTAAAATATCTCGAGAACGGCTAGTCCTAGTGTAATGGGGTTGGTCTTATTCTTTTCGTCGTTAAAAATTACGTCTTAAATCAGCATTTAATGGATATATTTGAGTATACACAGTTCTTTAGTTTAGATTTGGACGATTTTTGCGGGCCATTTTGCAAAAAAAGGCAGGTCATTTTTTTCCGAATCGTACCAAAATCTAATCAGCACCAAGGTAACCCACAAGTGACTCATCTACCGAATTTTGTGAAATTCGGTCCATCAGTTTTTCAGTTAGAGTGGATACAAGCTTTTGCGGGCCATTTCGCAAAAAAAAAAGCGGGTTCTTTTATTCCGAATCGTACCCAAAACTAATCAGCACCAGCCCCGCCCACAAGTGACTTACCTACAAAATTTTGTGAAATTCGGTCCATTAGTTTTTTAGTTAGAGTGGATACAAAATCTGCACAGACAGACACACAGACACACACACAGACGTCACGCTAAAAATGGTTTTTTCGTATTCTAGAGGTCTTGAAACGTGTAGATCCATCGAAAACTCGAGTTGTGATTTTCGGCATGATTCCAATACTTTCCCTATACATTACCATGTATTGCAGGGAAAGTGAAAAGGTTGAGTATGGCTGTCCTAGAGTAATGGGGTTGGTGCTATTCTTTTCATCATCAAAAATTACGTATAAAACAAGCATTTAATTGATATACTTGAACATTCTTTCATTTTAGATTTTGACAATTTTGGGGGGCCATTTCGCAAAAAAATCGAACCAAAGATCGAAGCAGCACTAAGGTGACCCATAAGTGACTTATCTATTAAATTTAATAAAATTTGGTCAATTAGTTTTTCAGCTAGAGTAGATGCAAACAATATTTGCGGTTCATTTCGCAAAAAAGGCAGGTTCTCTTATCTCGATTCGTACCAAAATCTAATCAGCACCAGGGTAACCCATAAGTGTAACCTACACAATTTTATGAAATTTATTCAATTAGATTTTGAGCTAGAGTAGATACAAATTCTGTACAGGCAGGCAGACACACACAGACGTCACGCTAAAAATAGATTTTCGTGTTCTGAAGGTCAAAAACGCATAGATCCGTCGAAAACTCGAGTTACGATTTTCGACCAAATTCCAATACTTTCCTTAAACATAACCCATTACCATGTCTTGCAGGGGAAAAAATCTGATATGGGCAGCACATGACTTTCCCTGCAGACTTATATTAACGTTCTCTTTATTTTAATTAAATTTATTTCACTTTTAATTCAAATTTCGTTCTCATTCGGTAACCAGGCTTATTTTCAAAGGTGGCGTAGAGAAAGTACGAAAAACTAAAATATCTCGAGAACGGCTAGTCGTAGTGTAATGGGGTTGGTCTTATTCTTTTCGTCATTTAATGGATATATTTGATTATACCTAGTTTTTTAGTTTAGATTTTGACGATTTTTGCGGGCCATTTTGCAAAAAAAGGAAGGTTATTTTTTTCTGAATCGTACCAAAATCTAATCAGCACCAGGACAATTCACAAGTAACTCGTCTACCAAATTTTGTGAAATTCGGTCCATTAGTTTTTCAGTTAGAGTGGATACAAGATTTTGCGGTCCATTTCGCAAAAAAACGCGGGTTCTTCTTTTCCGAATCGTATCCAAAACTAATCAGCACTAGATTCGCCCACAAATGACTTACCTACCAAATTTTGTGAAATTCGATCCATTAGTTTTTTAGTTAGAGTGGATACAAAATCTGCACAGACAGACAGACAGACACACAGACAGACACACACACACAGACGTCACGCTAAAAATGGTTTTTTCGTATTTTAGAGGTCTTGAAACGTGTAGATCCGTCGAAAACTCGAGTTGCGATTTTCGGCATGATTCCAATACTTTCCCTATACATTACCATGTATTGCAGGGAAAGTAATAAACATATACCAATTTCAAGATATCTCAGTTAAAATATGAACTTCCCCCATGCTGTCAAACTTGCTATATAATCACTTGTGTAGATTATTTCAATGTCGTTTTTAAATTAAAAACCAAAATATGTTACGAATTTAAAATTGTTCTTTGTGGTTATCCAGGAACTAGTTCTTGTATATATATATATATATAATTTGAATTGCATACATAAAATAACTCCACAATGGAATTATAGTTCCAGAACACGCGATAATGAAGATAGACGATCAAAATGAAAGAAGCCATTTTTTTTTTCAGCGAAAAATGTGGTGAAATCATTAATGGTAATTTCTAGACAGTTACGGTTAAAGGAAAAGATCTCTAACTTTGAATTCGGTATGCTTATTATGCCATAAACAAGTTCCTAGTTGGTTCAAGAACGTGGAATATATATGTCTGCAATAAATTATTTTTATAATATTTCGTTTCATAAATAGGGAGGGAGGCAGGGAATACGTGATTTTCTTGCAATTGGAATGCGTGATTATCTTTTTTCGAGCAAAATCACTGGAATGAAGGTGAAAAAAAAACTGAAGATTAAGTTAGTATATAAAAACAAATTTAAATATATTTTACATTTATTAAATTTCAGTCGATAAAAATTCCCCGATGTTTTTTCTTTGGCAAATAACTCACTAGTGCGAAGAATGAAACTGTGTAGTTTAAAAACAACTTTTTTTTTTGCTTTTACTTGTTATTTCTTCAACATTCATCCCAACCAAACGAAGCATTTTAATTTTCTTTTTATCCGCAAGTTGTAATTCTAATAATTTCCCATACCTCCAAGGGTTATGTTCGGATTGAAATCCACGCAAAAATAGTTTCAAATTCTCTCACTCCTTCAACGTGAAAACTAATAATAATAGGCTTCATGGAGAGGTCAGCCACAGAAGATTTCGAACCATCTTTTCAATTGCTGCAGTAAATCGTGACTTGTTGAAGTTGGAGAAGCGTTTTAGATGCAACATCTGCAGTCAACAGACATGTGTACGCATCACACACACCCTCGTACTCATAGTGATGGGGCTAAGTGGTAAATGATAGTGATTTTCTCTGAGGGTTCGAGATTAATTTACAATATGGCGATGTGCAGTACATGATGCTGTAATAGGAACGTGTTATCAGATCATTTGTTTTAGAATCGGCGGTGCATGTATGTAAGATAACAAGATGATATCAGCATGAGTTTGTTGAAGGTTCACAGCCTCATTTGTGCTAGTTGTATTACGGAGAAATAATTCAACATTTTGTAGCAAAATACCTAAAGTTTCATGCTCAACTTGACTGCATCTTACTTTATTATTCTTTATTATTGATTTCCTTATATACATAATGTATAAGAAAAGTATTGTGACGGGGTCAAAAATTCGAATTCGAGTTTTCGACGGGAGAGCACGTTTCAAGCCTCCCTGATCAAGAATCAAACATTTTTGAGGTGATGTCTGTGTGCGCGTGTGTGTGTGTGTGTGCGTGTGTGTGCGTGTGTGTGTGTGTGTGCGTGTGTGTGTGTGCGCGTGTGTGTGTGTGTGTCAGTGAGTCTGTGGAGACGATATCTCACGAACGAACGGAGTGATTCGAAAGAAATTCAGTACAAAAATCACAATATCTGAATACTGGAAGCCTATTGTTTTTAAACGTAATCGAATGTTCAGAATCCAAGTGAAATTTTGAAAACATCATCAAAAAATCAAAACCTTTAATAAAGTTACGCAAATAGACATTTCTTATGTAATTTTTCCTTAGAAAACGATTGACATAAACTTTAGAACGCTAGCATGAACCATTCTCGAGATATTGCACATTTTTAAAATAAATTTATCAAAGTATCCCATAAATTAAAAAATATATATATTAACTCTTGAGAAACATGTTCACTTTTCATATGTAATATCATGCGATAAATGGGGTGGCATCATTCTCGTGGATCTAGCTCGTTCCATTCATGAGAAAAAATACTTTGAGTAATAATTTTCTATTTGAGCGCCAATTGTTATAAGAATAACTTATTTCTCCGTCCATAACGCTTGGAGAGATTTTGGCGCCAAATTGGGCTGAATGTCGCCAACTTGGCGACTTTTTAAATGTTGCCAAATTACAGAAAATCTCGCCAAATGGATAGAAATGACACTAAATCAATGAAAATGACGACTAATTGACGAAAATTAATATCTTGGAAAGAATATAAGTATCTACTATAAGAATAACCTATTTTGTTTTTACTGTAAAAGTAGTAAATTCATTGAATTATATAAGAAAAGTCATGTGTTGCCCACATCAGATTTTTTTATTCACTAGTATGGTAATAAATTATGTCTAAATAATAATACTGTGAAGTCGTTTTGCCATTCCATACTATTCAAAATCCCTTCAGTAATATTGGCGTAACTAGTAATAAGCGCGGTTAAGAGACGCTTAAGGGCCAGAGAAACATAGGGGTCCAGACAGGGTTCGAAATTAGCGATTGTCAGTCATATTTTCAACCTATAAATTTTGTTTTGAAGACAGAGATTTTAAACTCAGTTGTCATTTTTAAAGCCCAACTATTCCCACACGTATAACGCAAATTCCGAGTGAACTATTTATTCATCATTCTAACAATCTAACTATATTACATATCGGGGATTGCATGAGTCCATCTCATGAGTTAGTACCAGTGAATAGTTTTCAAATTATTTTAATACATTTTTAAAAAATCTGATGTGCGCAGCACATGACCCCTCTTATATAATGCAATGAATTTACTACTTTTACAGTTAAAAAAATTGTTATTCTTATAGTAGATACTTATATTCTTTCCAAGATATTGAATTTTCTTCAATTAGTCATTATTTTCATTGATTTGGCGCAATTTTTATCCATTTAGCGAGATTTTTGTTAATGCGGCAACATTTATAAATGTCGCCAAGTTGGCGACATTTCGCTAAATTCGCCACTAAAATATCGCCAAGCGTTATGGACAGAGAAATAAGTTATTCTTACAGCAGATAAATGACTATTGGCGTTCAATTAAAAAAATATTACTCAAAGTATCTTTTCTCGTGAATGGAACGAGTTAAATCCACGAGAATGACATCACCCAATTTATCGCATGATATTACATATGAAAAGCGAACATATTTCTTAACAGTTAATATTTTTTTTAATTTATGGGATTTTTTGATAAATTTATTTGAAAAATGTGCAATATCTCGAGAATGGTTCATGCTAGCGTTTTAAAATTTATGTCAATCGTTTTCTAGGGAAAAATTACATAAGAAATGCCTATTTGCGTAATTTTATTAAAGGTTTTGATTATTTGATGATTTTTCAAAATTTCACTCGAAACTTTAGGGGGGGTTCTGAACATTCGATTGTGTTTTAAAACAATATGCTTCCAGTTTTCACGGATTGTGATTTTTGTACCAAATTTCATTCGAATCGCTCTACTCGTTCATGAAATATCGTCTGCACAAACTCACTGGCACACACACACACACACACACACACACGCACATACACATACTTTCACACACACACACACATACACAGACATCACCTCAAAAATGTTCGATTCGTGATCAGGGATGCTTGAAACGTGCTCTCCTGTCGAAAATTCGAATTCGAATTTTCGACCCCGTCACAACAGTTTCCTTATACATTATGTATATAAGGAAAGTAATAATTGTTACAAATTTAAAACCGAAGGGTGCCAAGTTTGGCGATTTATCGCTTTCCCCCCATGTCTTCCAACGTTGAAACTGTAATTCACGAGATTAGTGCCTCAGCTTTTATGCAATTAACCGGGGATTGCTATGCGATAAAACGAATATATTTAACATTAACCATATGGGGCTCGTTTTTGTTCCACAATATTCTATGCATATAAGCGGGATATGCGTATCCCCGATTAAATGGGACCGACTGTATTTGACAACAAAAACATTAAAAGTGCCGTTTTTAACACTTTACAACAGAGTTGAGTAATGTTTATGACTTTGTTTATTCTGTCTGTCTGTCCGTTCGCACGATAACTGCCGTAAAAATGACTTTATCGAAATGAAATTTTAGTATGTTGTTGAGACGGTCTGTGGTACATATGGGAATATAAATGAATGATATCGCCCAATTAGTTTTGGATTGAACCCGGTTTGAAAAAGTGAAATACATTTAACACCATGGTACCTAAATTTTCAAACATTTTTTAAACGAAGTTAAAATTTACAAATTGCTTCAAAAATGTTAGGAAACATTCAAATTATCCTTAAAATATATAAAAAAAAATTTCAGCAAAATATGTACAGTAGTTTTTTAAATAAAAATTAAAATAATAATTACATCCATATAATAGGAAGAGATCACCTGAACCACTTCAAAGTAAAATATGGGAAAAAATATGTGTGATTCATAGGACCCGATCCTCTTTGCTGCACTGGGACCTACGGCCGGTCATAAAAATTGTGGACCCGCAACAAACATTTATCATAGGTCCCTCCATATTTCATTTTCTCTTCCTTGTTAATATTTCAAGTCTACCCCTGCTTGAAAAAAATAAAATCGAGTGCCGCCCCCCTTACGCCCGGGCCCCCTACTCGAGTGGTGTCTATCCCCCATCACCTATGGGCGGTCATGTGGGAACGCAATTCCAAAATTGTATACCATTTACAAACGGGTTTTCCTCACCGAAGTAGAACTCATTCATGCAAATCAAAATATCCCAGGGAGATTAGATCACGCCTTAAGAAAAATAGTTTCATTTCCCTCTAACAGATGGAGCTACCAAATTCAACTCTTTGTGGAAGAAGTTCTCTTGCGGAAAAAATTGGGAATTTCTTAATTATCAAAAATAATGTTCCTCAAAAAGTATTCAGTTTTCTCGCATAAATTGAAATAAATATATAAGTTTAGAATAAAAGAGAGATAATAGTAAATTTGATTTAGTCAACGTTTTGAAAACAATCTGTCAAACCATACGCGCCGCCTTGGAAAATGATTAGGGGGGTCTGGAAATTTTATATAAAATGCTATTAGACTTGAATATTTTTCAATATATTGAAGTATAATTTAAATTTTATTTACTCAGATTACCTGATACAATCAAACGCCTGAAATTCTAAAATGAAGCGAATTATTGTTAAGTACAAAAAAATATATTTTTTTTCCTCCACATAATTATTTATTTCATTTATTTTGTTTCTGTAGGCGCAACAGTATTATATACAATATACAGATACTGTGCGGATTTCCAACTAAATTATCTTTATAAAAGTAAGGGGAAAAATGTAAAGTAAAATTTATTTTTGGATATTTTTACCAATGCTAAAAGCGTCAACAAATTTCTCTTTAAACTATTTCTGAGTTAAAGTCTTGTATTCAAAATATAATACAGAGTCTGAAGGGTAAATTTATATACACACTTTATATAGAGTAAACAGGAAATGAATAATAAAAAACTTGATAACAAAGTAAAATAACAGGAAATGAATAATAAAGAATTGATAATAAAATAAAATCCATGCATCTATTTTCCCCACTAAATACGCACAAAAATATTAGGGTTCGAGGTACCGGAAACACAAAACATCATAGGCGGAGCCAGGATTTTATTTTATTTTTATTTTATTATTATTATTATTTTTATTTTAGGGGGGCGGGGATTGCAATATATGTCAAGTTGCAATGTATAACACCAATATAAATATGAAAATTGCTGGGGGGCATGGGGGGGGGGGGGGGGGAGGTGCTTGCTGCTTAGCTACCTCAAGCTCTTCCTTAGCTTCGCCTATGGGAAACATGCCTGGGTAATATTAGGTTTTACAAATCTATAACTTATATACTATTAATTAATAAGAAAATTGATTAGTCTTTAAACCGTGTATTCATACGTATTTATTTAAGACATACACTTTATTTAGACCCCCCCCCGTTCCCTATCGAAATTAAATAAGCACCAATTAAATATCAAGTATGGTATAAATAAAATTTCACCTTTCAGAAGTATCAGAAATTTCACCTTACCTACAAAAGAAAACAAAAAAATGAGTTTTATACATTTATAAAATGTTTATCTTCATATATAATTCATCTTATACATTATTCATTATATCATATAAATCGCTAAACATTGTTTTGTTTGAGTACACACATAGGTTTCAAAAGTCAATAGTAAATTAGATATAAAACTTTTAAAAAATAAAATTTTAAAAAGTGCATAATATTAAAATAAATAAATAAATAAAAATGAATAAAATTGTTTTATTTTTGTTCACTAGAGGGCCCTGCCCCCTCCGCTTGCACAACCCCTTCAGGAGGCTTCGCATCTAACTCGCTGTGCTCGCCTCATATCTTTCCTAACAATTCTACTTTCAAAAATCCCTTTTTTATCCCTGCCTATTTTTCGCAGAAGGGAAAAGCAGGGATTTTTCTTATCCCAGGGAATTCAAAAACTGAATTCCTTGATCATGAGCTAGCTTCGCGAGTTGTTCCATGCAAAACTAAAGTTTAAATCGATAAATGGTTTATTTCATCGCGTTACTCTATTATTTCTCTATAAATATACCCAATTCCATATTTTTTGTATGTCATAGTTTTTACGGTACGAGACAGAGAAATCGCTAGACGTGCCGATACGAAAAAAAAAGTTCATTTCAGAAGTACATAAAAAGTAAAATATCTCAAAAACTACGTCGAAATTAAAAAAATCTGATGTGGGCAGCACATGACTTTCTCTGCAGACTTATATCCACGTTCTCTTTATTTTATTTAAATTTAATTCACTTTTAATTCAATTTTCGTTCTCATTTGGTAACTGAACCTATTTTCAAAGGTGGCGTAGAGAAAATACGAAAAAACTAAAATATCTCGAGAACGGCTGGTCCTAGTGTAATGGAGTTGGTCTTATTCTTTTCTTCGTTAAAAATTACGTATAAAACAAGTATTTAATGGATATATTTGAGCATACGTAGTTTTTTTTATTTTAGATTTTGGCAATTTTTGCGGGCCATTTCGTAAAAAGAGGCAGGTTGTTCTTTTCCGAATCGTACCAAAATCTAATCAACACCAAATCATCCTACAAGTAACTTATCTACCAAATTTTGTGAAATTTGGTCAATTAGTATTTTAGCTGGAGTGGATACATGAAATTTTTGCGGGCCATTTCGCAAAAAAAGGCGGGTTCTGTTTTTACAAATCCTGCCAAAAACTAATCAGCACCAGGGTCTCACGCAAGTGACTTACATACCAAATTTTGTGAAATTCGGTCCATTAGTTTTTTTAGTTAGAGTGGATATATACATTGCACAGACAGGCACACAGACAGACACACAGACAGACACACACACAGACGTCAAGCTAAAAATAGTTTTTTTGTATTCTAGAGGTCTCGAAACGTGTAGATCCGTCGAACACTCCTAAAGGCTATGGTAACTCTCAGCATTTTTGGACTTTGTGTTTGTGTAATTTTTAATATTCTTGTTTTGTGTTAGTTTATTTAATTGTGAGATACCAATTATGTAACGGATTGATTTCCAATAAATCCATATGTAACAACAACAACAATTTTTCCAAAATTCTAAACACTGCAATATCTTGACACTGCTTAAATGTAGCCTTTTCAAAACGGTTTTATTCGTTGTGCTATAAAATGACTACTCATTTGTTCTAATAAGCGTTTTCAAATCTTTAAACAAAACTGAATTTGAAATTTTAAAAATGTCCCCACATTTTGATAGCATGGCCAGTATGTTTCTCTGGACACGTACTTGAAACTATTTTTCACCCTTAAAATATAAAATATTGAAAGGACGAAGTATCAGAGCAGGGGGTGCAAGTGAGAAGCCCTCCTTACCCCTTAACTACTCATATTATCTCTTTCACACATATGCTCCCTCTCCTTCCCCCTCCCCCTTCCCTCTCTTTCACACATATGCCGCCTCCTCCTTCCCTCTCCCTACCCTCTTATTTATATAATCTCACCAACGTTCGATCTAGGAAGTATGCTAAAAAGTATAAATCCGCTGGTGTGTATTTTGTCCACGTCACAATACGTTCTACTTTCTATTCCACGTATTTATGTGATGGTCATAGAGCCCTTCATAGGCTGTGGATACCACTCAAATAGGGGGACTTAAAGGCAAGAGAGGACCAGGGTCCCCAATTTCTTTATTTTTGAGGGAGGGGAAGACATTAAAAATTAACAAAGAGGAGAAAATCATACATGTAGGGGCCCCTGATAAATCGTTTGAGGGAAGGCTACAATTTGTATGGCAAACCCCCAGTACCACCAATAGAATTATTTTTTAGCCCCATGCGACAACTATGCGGCTTCCCCTCCTCTATTTTACAAGTTATTGACATTCCTTAATTGCCTGTTTATGCGGCTCACTCTCCGAAATCCCCCGGGCTCCTATGCAATGCATGCTTTCTTTTCCCCCCTTCCCTCGTCAGCGACCATGATTGACTATGATGGCCACGATTACAATAGAGTACGATTCATTGATCTTAATCTTTATTGCGAAAAACAGAAAATCCCGAACATTCCAACTAGGGCTAGGGTGGCACTCGGATGGCAAGGCCTGAGGATGGCAATCGGAAGACCCGAGTTCGATTCCCGCCTCTGACCAAACTGTCCTCGTCGTTCACGCGAAGTACATTGTAAAACATTCTGCTACCTTTGTGTAGTTTTTTCAGATACTTTGTTATTGATAATTTCGACAAACTATCAGAAAAGATGTAATTACAGGCGTTCATGAAAATTCCAGCTTCATTTCTGAAATATACAGCTAATTATCGTTTGCCGAAGCGTTATTATATATATATATATATATATATATATATATATATATATAAACGTGTATATATATATATATATATATATATACACATATATATATACATATATATATAAAGAAATACAATCCCAAAAAGTATGAAATTCAAGAAAGAGAAATGCGCAAATTGCTGCACTATCAGAGTCTTGAAATATAAGATTTAAAATGAAAAAAATTATTTTGATCATTTTTATGTTGTCTGGGATTCGGCCATTTTTTCCCCACGGGCATGATCGATTGTTGTTTCGGGCGTGCAGAGTCTCTGGGAGCGTTTTCATGAGGTCAAAGCTAGCTTCTAACCAGGAAATAGGGGTCGCAATCCCCCTTGACCTTTCTGCAACCCTGTAAACACAATCATTCCACCTATATATTTTCTTTTTTCATTTTAAATCTCACATATATATATATATATATATATATATAATAATAGAAGTTTGAAAATCCAATGAACGAAAAGTAAGAAGATGTAACACGATAAACCTAACTTTTTAAAAACACCCACAGAATAAAATATAATACAGCAAATCATCAATCAAATGGATTAAAAATACAAAACACTAGCTATCAAATTACAGAAAATCAACCAAATTAAAAGGTATGGAAACAAAAAAAGAAAAACTTAAACTAAATTCAACTATCTAACTGGCGTACAAAACAAATGTAAAAATCAATAAATACTCAAGCATATGGAAAAAATAAATAAAATTAATATCGAATCAACAAGTCAATGAAAAATATAATACAAAGGTATGGAATCGAAATAAGTATAACAAACGAAATCAAGCACAAACGCCTTACACGTGGACGAGGCTCTAAGCCTAAATCATGAATTGTTAACCTCTACAAAAATCTAATCATGTCCAAGTTTTTTGTAGAAGCAAACTCAAAAATGTATGTCTCTGAAGAAATAGATAGATTAAATCTATGAACTATTTCTACTTGGACGACATACATAAAGATGGAATAAAAAAGAAAAAATGAATACCTGGAAAAAGCACAGCGTGTGTACAGTCGATATATATATATATATATATATATTATATATATATATATATATATATATATATATATATTATATATATATATATATATATATGTGTGTGTGTGTGTGTGTGTGTGTGTGTGTGTTATCATAACTATCAGGAGCCTTTCTCCCCATTACGGACTGTTAATTTCACTGAAATGCTTGCAAATGTGAATGAGTAAACGAGCACTAGTGTTTCTGTAAGTCCTTCCGAGAGGTTGCTTGTAAGGGAAAGAGGGTACAGTCCCAATGAATGTCACCCCCACTGGGTTACAGTCTAAATTGAGTGTCACTGTCCCAGCCGGCTAAATCGATACCTTATACTTTCGGGTAGGACGGACGGTCTGGATCGAAAAAAAGAAAGAACATTCCAACGAAATCCTCCTTCCCACCCTCCCAATTTGAATAAGCATTGTTAAGAATTAACATCGATAATGTTTGCTTTACAGGTTATTAATGTATTGCAATGTTTTTTTGCCCCTTCGATCCAGAAGATAAGCGTAACGGTTCAGTGGGCCATATTTCACGCACGGTCTACGATCCAGATAAAGCGCTCAGCCAGAGAGATGACTTGACGATAAACTGACAAAATCGCATCGCATGCACATAGTAAAGATTCAGAAGTAAGATGTAAGGACTCTCCAGCGATGGTCAAATGTTTAAAGAGTAAAAAATCTGATGTGGGCAACACGTGAATTTCCTTATATAATGTAATGAATTTACTACTTTTACAGTAAAGAAAAATAGGTTTTTCTTATAGTAGATACTCATATTCGTTCCAAGATATTGAATTTTCGACAATTGGTCGTCATTTTCATTGATTTAGCGTCATTTTTATCCATTTGGCGAGATTTTCGTTAATTTGGCAACATTACAAAAAAGTCGCCAAGTTGGCGACATTCCGCCAAATTCGTCGCCAAAATCTCGCCAGGCGTTATGGACGAAGAAATAAGTTATTCTTACAGCAGATAAATGACTATTGGCGTTCAAATACAAAAGTATTACTCTAAGTATCTTTTTTCATGAATGGTACGAGCTAGATCCACCAGAATGATGTCACCCAATTTATCGCATGGTATTATGTATGAAAAGTGAACATGTTTCTCAATAGGATTTTTTTTTTTTATTTTATATGACTTTTTGATAATGTTTTTGAAAAACGTGTAATATCTCGAGAACGGTTCATGTTAGTGTTCTAAAATTTATGTCAATCACTTTATAATAAAAAATTACATAAGACATTTCTATTTGCGTAACTTTATTAGTGGTTTTGATTTTTTGACAATTTTTTCAAAATTTCATTCGAAAATTTAGGGGAGTTCTGAACATTCGATTGCGAATAAAAACAATAGGCTTTCAGTGTTTGCAGATTGTGATTTTTGTACCAAATTTGGTTCGAATCGGTCCATTCGTTCGTCAGTTATCGTCTCCACAGACTCACTGACACACACACACACACACACACAGACATCACCTCAAAAATGTTTGATTCGTGATCAGGGATGCTTGAAACGTGCTCTCCCGTCGAAAACTCGAATTCGAATTTTCGACCCCGTCACAATACTTGCCTTATACATTATGTATATAAGGAAAGTAAAAAGGATTTATTGTCTATGTGCAATTATAAAAATACTTAAGTACTTCAAGGGAAGGTACAGTAGTGTTTTGAGGTTTTGTGAGGCGCCAAGTAAATTTTTATAGAAAGGCCGCATCTGAATAATAAATACAGTGAAACGTCACCACATATCCGAAAAATAGTAATCCGAAAAACCGATTATCCGACAATTTAATTATGCTATTTCTACAAATTAAAACAATACGGGTTCATTAAAAGACTAACATATACTGTAGTCTGTTCACTTTAGAAATATAATTTTGGGCCCACGGATCAACAATATTTTAGAGGTCTTTGCACGATATAAAATACTTCCAAGTTTGAAACTACCTTGTCTTAATGGATAATCCGACCCTGGTTATATAACAAAGCGCACCATGGGAATTATAGTATCATGATTTCGATATGCTCACTTATTATTCTATAAACAGGTTTGTTATCATGATTTCGATATGCTCACTTATTATTCTATAAACAGGTTTGTTACAACATGTTCTATACAAACTATTATATAAAACAACATGTTCTATAAACATGTTGTTTACAAGTTAAAAAAATCTGATGTGGGCAACACATGACTTTCTTTATATAATGTAATGAATTTACTACTTTTACAGTTAAAAATAGGATTTTCTTGTAGTAGATACTAATATTCTTTCCAAGATATTGAATTTTCGACAATTAGTCGTCGTCATTTTCATTGATTTAGCGTCATTTTTATCCATTCGGCGAGATTTTCGTTAATTTAGCAACATTTCAAAAAAGTCGCCGAATTGGCGACATTCCGCCAAATTCGTCGCCAAAATCTCGCCAAGCGTTATGCACTAAGAAATAAGTTTTTCTTAAAGCAGATAAATGACTATTGGCGTTCAAATACAAAAGTATTATTCAAAGAATCTTTTTTCAAGAATGGAACGAGCTAGATCCACGAGAAGGATTACACTCAATTTATCGCATGGTATTACATATGAAAAGTAAACATGTTTCTCAATAGGAAATATTTTTCTTATTATTTTATATGACTTTTTGATAATTTTTTTAAAAAATGTACAATATCTCGAGAACGGTTCACGTTAGCGTTCTAAAATTTATGTCAATCGTTTTCTAATGAAAAATTACATAAGAAATGTCTATTTGCGTAACTTTATTAGTGGTTTTAAATTTTTGACGATTTTTTTCAAAATTTCATTCGAAAATTTAGGGGTGTTCTGAGCATTCGATTGCGTATAAAAACAATAGGCTTCCAGTGTTTACGCATTGTGATTTTTGTACCAAATTTGGTTCGAATCGGTCCATTCGTTCGTCAGTTATCGTCTCCACAGACTCACTGACACACACACACACATACACACATACTTTCACACACACACACACACACACACACACACACACACACACACACACACAGACATCACTTCAAAAATGTTTGATTCGTGATCAGGGATGCTTGAAACGTGCACTCCCGTCGAAAACTCGAATTCGAATTTTCGACCCCGTCACAATACTTTCCTTATACATTATGTATATAAGGAAAGTAAAAATATACGGGTTCATTAAAGACTAACATATACGCTAGTCTTTTCACTTTAAAAATATAATTTTGAGCTCAAGGGTGAACAATATTTTAGAGGTCTTTGCACGATATAAAAAAATCTGATGTGGGCAACACATGACTTTCCTTATATAACGTAATGAATTTACCACTTTTACAGTAAAATAAATAGGTTTTTCTTATAGTAGATACTAATATTCTTTCCAAGATATTGAATTTTCGACAATTAGTCGTCATTTTCATTGATTTAGCATCATTTTTATCCATTTGGCGAGATTTTCATTAATTTGGCAACATTTCAAAAAGTCGTCAAGTTGGCGACATTCCGCCAAATTCGTCGCCAAAATCTCGCCAAGAGTTATGCACTAAGAAAAAATTTATTCTTACAGCAGATAAATGACTATTGGCGTTCTAATACAAAAGTATTATTCAAAGTATATTTTTTCATGAATGGAACGAGCTAGATCCACGAGAATGATGTCACTCAATTTATCGCATGGTATTACATATGAAAAGTGAACATGTTTCTCAATAGGAATTTTTTTTTATGTGACTTTTTCATAATTTTTTTGAAAAATGTACAATATCTCGAGAACGGTTCATGTTAGCGTTCTAAAATTTATGCCAATTGTTTTCTAATGAAAAATTACGTAAGAAATGTCTATTTGCGTAACTTTATTAGCGGTTTTGATTTTTAAACGATTTTTTCAAAATTTCATTCGAAAATTTAGGGGGGTTCTGAGCATTCGATCAAGTATAAAAACAATAGGCTTCCAGTGTTTACGGATTGTGATTTTTGTACCAAATTTGGTTCGAATCGGTCCATTCGTTCGTCAGTTATCGTCTCCACAGACTCACTGACACACACACACACATACACACATACTTTCACACACACACACACACACACACACACACACACACACACACATACACACACACAGACATCACTTCAAAAATGTTTGATTCGTGATCAGGGATGCTTGAAACGTGCTCTCCCGTCGAAAACTCGAATTCGAATTTTCGACCCCGTCACAATACTTTCCTTATACATTATGTATATAAGGAAAGTAATACCTCCAAGTTTGAAACTACCTTGTCTTAATGAATAATCCGACCCTGGTTATATAACAAAGCGCACTATGGGGATTATAGTATCACGATCTCATATGCTCAACTACAATTCTATAATCAGGTTTGTTACATGTTCTACACAAACTACTATATAAAACAACATGTTCTATACACACTATAAAAAGAAACAACATATTCTATAAATATGTTGTTTTTGCAAATTAAAAAATACGGATTCATTAAACAACTAACATATACGCTAGTCTTTCACCTTTAGAAGTAGAATTTTGGGTCTATGGGTCACAATATTTTGGAGGGCTTTGCACGATATAAAATACTTCCAGGTTTGAAATTACCTTGGCTTAATGGATAATCTGACCCTGGTTATATAACAAAGCGCACCATGGGAATTATATAGTATCATGATCTCAATATGCTCAACTACAATTCTATAAACAGGTTTGTTACACCATGTTCTATACAAACTATATAAAAAACAACATATTCTATAAACATGTTGTTTTTGCAAATTAAAAAATACGGGTTCATTAAAAAACTAACATATACGCTAGTCTTTAACCTTTAGAAGTAGAATTTTGGGTCTATAGGTCACAATATTTCGGAGGGCTTTGCACGATATAAAATACTTCCAGGTTTGAAATTACCTTGGCTTAATGGATAATCTGACCCTGGTTATATAACAAAGCGCACCATGGGAATTATAGTATCATGATCTCAATATGCTCAACTACAATTCTATAATCAGGTTTGTTACAACATGTTCTATACAAACTACTATATAAAACAACATGTTTTATAAAAACTACTATATAAAATAACATGTTCTATACAAACTACTATATAAAACAACATATTCTATAAACATGTTGTTTTTGCAAATTAAAATATACGGATTCATTAAAAAACTAACATATACGCTAGTCTTTAAACTTTAGAAATAGAATTTTGGATCTATGCGTCAACAATATTTTGGAGGTCTTTGTACGATATAAAATACTTCCAGGTTACGCGGGTTATATAACAAAGCGCACAATGGAAATTATAGTATCTTGATCTCAACGCTCAGCTACAATTCTATAAAAAAGTTGTAGCTAAAATGCTATAAAGAACATTATAAGCTAATGCACAAATGTCTAATAATGAAATGTAGATTTATATAAAATAAAGAAAATGATGAATTAGGTATAATGCATAATGCACTGAGTCTTAAAAAAAATGCAAAATAAGTCCCTATAAAAAATAATGCACACAATTTTGAGGCCCTCTGCAAACATGAGGCACCAAGTGGTCACTTGGGCCGCTTGGCCCTTGGAACGCCTATGGAAAGGTATATAACTGTACACATTATGTCTATCTATAGTAAAATACCCTGCTCGATCAAATAAAAGTGATTACAGCGTTAGGATAACGCATTTGGCAGCAAAGCGAGATAGACGAAAGAAACCAATTGCTACAAAGTTGTAGAGCATTGTCTAATGGCGAGGTATCGACACTAAAACCCTGACAGAAGACATTTATTCCACACAATACGGCGAATTCTTGCCATATTCAAGAATACTAAAATAAACATTTAAACGCCCAATAATTGCTATTTTGCAAAGAAAGGCAAGTTCCTTTTTTTTTTTTTTCGAATCGTACCAAAATCTAAACAGATAAGGTAACCTACAATTAACTTATCTACCAAATTTTGGGAAATTTGGTTAAGTAGTTCAGCTAAAGTGGATACATACATTGCACAGATAGAAACACACTCTACCGTCATGTTAAAAATGGTTTTTTCGGATTCTGGAGTGCTCAAAATGTATAAATCCTTCGAAAACTCGAGTTGTGATTTTCGACACCACGATTTCATTATTTTCTCTATACAGGGTTTCACAAAAACATTGACCTCGGCTTTTATTCCTTAAATATTGATCTTAGACATATAAAATAAATTACAAAGTTGCGTAAAAAAAGGTGCAGAATTTTATGAAATCGATTAAAATTTTCAAGGGAATTAAATTTTAAGAAATACAAAATATAATTTTTATACGGCCCCCGTATAAAAACATTTTCAATGAGTAAAATGTGCCCCATACACTAATAAAGTGATGTACAAAATTTCAGCATGGAAATCTTTTTTGTAAGGGGGCCATATAAAAATTTAAATTTTGTATTTCTTCAAATTTAATCTCCTGAAAATTTTTATCGATTTCATAAAATTTGGTACCTTTTTTTACGCAACTTTGTAATTTATTATGTGTGTCTAAGATCAATATTTAAGGAATAAAAGCCGAGGTCAATGTTTTTGGAACACTTTGTATAAGGAAATTCATGTGCTGCCTACATCAGATTTTTTAATACAGTTTCGGAAAAAAATGTCTGATATAGGCAGAACATGACTCTCCCTACAGACTAAAATTCATTTTCTCTTTATTTTTTTTAATAATACATTGAGTTTAATCGCACAAAATAACACTCATAATTATTTGAAATGACACTTAATTGTCACTTTTAATTCAATTTTCGTTTTCATTTGGTAACTGGGCGTATTTTCAAAGGAGGCGTAGCAAAAATGCGAATAAATTAAAATATCTCAATGGTTAGTCATAGAGTGATGGAATTGATCTTATACTTTTCATCATAAAAAATTACATATAAAAAAAGAATTTAATTGACACATTTAAGCATACGTAGTCTTTTATTTTAGATTTTGCGATTTTTGTGGGCCATTTCGTAAAAAAGCAGGTTCTTTTTCTTACTTTCTCTGCAATACATGGTAATGTATAGGGAAAGTATTGGAATCATGTCGAAAATCGCAATGTGTGTGTCTGTCTGTCTGTGCAATATATTTATCCACTCTAACTCAAAAACTAATGGACCGAATTTCATAAAATTTGGTAGGTAAGACCCTGGGGTGTGACCCTGGTGCTGATTAGTTTTTCGTACAATTCGGAAAAAAAGAACCCGCCTTTGTTTGCGAAAGGGCCCGCAAAAATCTCATGTAAATCTCACTCTAGCTAAAATACAAATTGACTAAATTTGAAAAAATTTGGTAGATACATCACATATGGTATACTCTGGTGCTGATTAGATTTTGGTACGATTCGGAAAAGAACAACCTGCTTTTTTTTACGAAATGGCCCGCAAAAATCGCCAATATCTGAAAAAAGACTACATATGTTAAGATGTATCAATTAAATGCTTGTTTTATACGTAATTTTTGACGAGGAAAAGAATAAGAACAACTCTATTACTCTAGGACTAACCGTTCTCGAGATATTTGAGGTTTTTCGCATTTTTTTATACCGTCTTTGGAAAAATGTCCAATTACCAAATAAAAGCAAAAATTGAGCAAATAAATTACCAAATAAAAGCAAATTTAGTGTCATTTTGTACAAATAAACTCAATTTAATGAGTTCTTAAAGAAATAAAAATTGAATTTGAGTCTGCAGAGAAAGTCATGTGCTGTCCACATCAGATTTTTCTAATAGTACCAAAACCTAATCAGTACCAGAATAACTTACAAATGACTTAATTACCAAATTTTGTAAAATTTGATAAATTAGTTTTTTAGCTAAAGGGGATACATGCGATTTTTGCGGGTCATTTAGTAAAAAAGAGCAGGTTCTTTTATAACGAATCGTAGCAAAATCTAATCAGCACCAGGGTCACCCA
The DNA here is from genome assembly GCA_951213105.1 of Amaurobius ferox. NCBI lineage: Eukaryota > Metazoa > Arthropoda > Arachnida > Araneae > Amaurobiidae > Amaurobius > Amaurobius ferox. The sequence continues at coordinate 60,566,820 of OX578150.1, read as the reverse complement.
ATATCTTTAAAAGAGACTTAATTTTATGAAATTTGGTCAATTAGTGGAGTTAGAGTGGATACATGCATATAGACACACACACACACACACAGACGTCAGGGTAAAAATAGTTTTATCGTGTTCTAGAAGTCGCAAAACGTGTAGATTCTTCGAAAACTCGAGTTACAATTTTCGAGAAGATCCTAATACTTTACCTATGCATATTTTATTGTATAGGAAAGTAATAAAACCGTCTGCGCTGTGCAATTACTATGAAAGTTTTGATTTTTTAAATATTTCGAAAATACTGTGATCCTAGAAACTCTAAACATGGGTTAAAAACTCTGAGTTTGCATAAAAAAAAAAAAGACAAAACAAGCAAACTTTCAATTTTATATATAAAAATATTTAACATTTTGTCCATGATCACATGAACTTGAACACTATCGAAATAGTTTAATGTAATTATTTCATGGGCTGATAATTCTAATCATAAAAGAATACTTTATCTGTAATCAATTTCAAGTCTAATAAAAACACGGATTCTCTTTCACAAGAACCACACACACAATTACGCAACACCGAAGACAAAAACGGCTGAGGAAGACAAAGAATTTATATCCTAAACAACTCAATTTTCTCTTTATCCTTTTAATTACTTACTTAGCCAGCACAGCCGAACAATACAAGAAAACGACTTCATACAGCAGAAAAAAAAACTCTTTCTAATGTAATTAATGATGTCACTCAAAAAACAACCAAAAACTCTTCCCACAAATCATTCATTAAACATAAATCCGCGGGAACTTTCAGGTTATCGTCTGCGCGGCTATTAATATGGACGGCGACGCGTACGGAAACAATTAAGCGGCTAGTATGTAAATAAGAGAAATAAAGGGCTTACACAGCACAAAGGACATTCACGGAAAAATTCAAGAGTGAATGAAAAATGGCCCGCGACAAAGAAGCCTACCAACTTTGGTAGGAAATATCAAAATGTTTCAAGTTTTTGAAACACTTGAAATATGTCTCATGCAGAAAGCGTGGGTTTAGAATATTTAATGTTGGAAACGCTTTCCCTATATAAAGTATTGTGAAGGGGCCAAAAATTCGAATTCCAGTTTTCGATGATAGAATATGTTTTAAGTATCCCTGAAATGTTAGTGTGTGTGTGTGTGTGTGGACGTGATATCTCACGAACAAATGAAGCTTTTCGAAAATAATTTGATATTATTGCGATTATTAACATCTGTGGAAAGATAATGATTATGCTATAATATAAGAAGGAGGAGTTTAAGAAAGTTCAGCTAACCTAAACCTATTCACTATACCATTAACTAAATATACTGGATATTTATATAATTTACTAGAATTTTTATGCTTATTAATGTGCAAATTATGATATTTTTTATCAAATAATCTAAAAATTCTGAAAAGTTGATTAAGAAAAATATTTCTAAACAATTGCATATAGTTAGAAGAATTAAATGGTAATATTCTATTTATATAAAAATTGAAGTTGTCGTTTTCATCATATAGATTAGTGATAATCTTATTGGATGATTCAAAACTGAGAGTTAAATCCAAAAAACAAGTACTATTACTAATTAATGGGTCATTAGATAATAATTCCAAGTTATCCGGATAGAAATCTACCTTAATAGTATTATTATCTGTTATAACTAAGCAAATCATACCAGCAACATATCTATAAATTTTGTAATCCGTAAATCTAAAAAAATGTTTATAATGATAAAGGTACAAATTAGCCAAAATACTGCTATTACAACCACCAGATATTTGTAATCATAATTTATTACCTTGAAAAATGTAATTGTTAAATAAAACAAAGTGCAGAAGTTTGGAAAACTTTTGAAATTTAATTTTATCAGGATGATTAGTAATGAATGCATCATATAGTGCTAAAATTATATTATACAGATAGGCAATATTAATGTTTTTAAAGAGATCTTTGAAATCAAAAGTTTGAAAACCAATAATATTACCAGTAGAAACTGAAATATTGTTTAATTCTTTACTATTACCTAAAATATAGTAATTATTCCTTGAGTAACCTAGACTATCATTTAATACTTTTAAAATATTAAGTAGTAATTAGTAGAAATTTATGTGTGTATTATGATCACTAGTGACTGTCCTAAATTTAATAGCCTTTCTACATGGGCGTATGCAAGATTTTTTCCAGGGAGGTGCTAAAATCGATTACATTCAAGGTTAGAGATTAATATAAAATATTTATTTTTTTTTTGTTCCGTAGTTAAAAATGAGGATAATTCGTCTGTCACCCCCTCCCCCTCCGCTGCTCTCATATTTAAAATCTGACCTGTTCATTTAAATACCTTTAAAATTGGCATGTAGATGCAGATTAGCTGAATAAGTCGGTCAAAAAATAAAATGCATTTGAAAAATGGAGTAGGGTATCGAATAAAAGGGCGCATCATAACATGGAGAAAAATACCAATTTTGGAGACTTTTCGCATAAAATCTGTTTATAACCCCATCTCTTTCCAATCTTGCTATGGAAGTTCTCAGTGGTCATACATTTTAAATAAGAATTTTTATTCAATAAGGTAAGAAATTTCCTTTTTATTTAATAATTAATAAATTAATTGTTTTATGAAAAATTAATTGTTGTTTTATGTTTTTAATGTTAGTAAAATATTCTAATAACATTGCAAAAATTAAGATATGGTTCTAATTAAAATAATAAATTTCCAGGGGGTGTGTTTTGGCCCCTCTTCTGGCTCCCCTAAATACACCCATGCTTTTCGATAATATGAAAATAAAGGGTAATAAGACATTCTTATTTGATATATAATACTTTATATAATACAATTTAATTTAAATATTTTATTTACATTTCAATGAATATATATTTCAATTGTGTGGCGCATTACATACAACAGGGATCATAGAGATTTTGTCCTTTAAAAATTGCAAATTGTAATGACCTTCAAAAACTGCGAATATGTGAAGCAATTTTTGTAGATATAAAATCCCTACATTCAAAATCGATTTCAAACGAATTACCAAAAATGACTAACTTTTAAGTTAAACTAAGTCCGATTTGAATTTCCATTCATCCTTAAGTTCAATTCTTTATATAAAAAATGCACATAAAGAATTCCTCCAGCACAGAAATAAATTTTTATTTTAAAAAAAAAAAGATAGGAAATAATAGTAAAATGCTGCAACTCAACAACAACGGGCCTTCAAACCAAACTTGCGTAGCCCAAACGCAAAGGGATTTTTCGAACAAAAAAAAAGCATGCATTACCGTTCGAAATGGAATAGAAAGAATAGAAAGGAAAAGGGGAAAAGAGAAGTGCAGTACGTGTGGCCTTTTGTCGGCGACCGTCTGTCCATCGGCAGCAGACAATGCCCTGCCCAGGCAAATGATCGTTGGGGGGCCTGCGGACAAAGGAGGGGGGGCCCTGCACACAATAGACCCCCAACGCTTTCCCTTCAATGGTGTGGGAGGGAACTCCAATGAAAAATACTGCCTATGCGTTCTTCAAAATCTTTTTTATATTTTTTATTCAGTCATTCTTATATTTTTAGAAAAAATTTTAGTGGACAACCATTTCTTTTCATTCAAACTGATGGTTTTGTCCATTTCATCCAAATAAGTCTGTTTCACATTTATTGTGCATTTTTCATATTTTTTTTTTCAGCCCGAGTAAATTTGCTGTGATTTCGGGTACTTCAAGGAATCAATGGCAAGGCCATTAGACAACCCCCGGCCAATTGGCGGTATCGAAAGAATCTAACGAAAAACTTGCAGGGAATGTCCTACCCCTTTTTATTCCAATTTTAAGGGATTTATTTATTTAAATTGGGGGCCACACACGTGGCATTAGACGGAGCCTTTGATTTGTTGGACTTGTTTGCAAAAAGAAGATGGCGGTCTCTTGATTTAAAACTGAACCTATTTTAAATATATTTATAACTAGCTGTATAGTTGTTCTTCGTACGGAATGTATAATGTAAAGAAACTTAATTCACCATTTGCGGTAAACTTTTTATTATTTGAAGATTTTTTTAATAATTCTCACGGAAAGGAAAGATCTGATAATAAACAGACGGACAGATGCGCAACTTATAGTTTTATTTATATAGATAACTAGCAGTAATTACCCGACGTTGCTCGGGATTTACCATACAAAACTGTGATAAAAATTACACCGGAACATATAGGACCGTGAATCTTATACATTGTTTTTTCTCTGTGAAAGATGTAAATTCATTGCATTATGTAAGAAAAAAAATTCATTGCATTATATAAGTCATAGCTGAATACGTAATATATGAATCTGCAATATATCGCATTTTAGAGATGTAATAAAAGAGATAAAATAAAATTAAAGTTGAAAAGTGTTTCATAATCAATGCTTTATGCATGATTGATCTTTCTTGTGATTTCTTAATACTTTTCGTTGTTGAGTAAGCCTGAGAGAAATAAACCATGGTGATAGTTTCCATTTAAATTCATATCTCAAACCTGCGATTTTTAAAAGTGATTAACACTTTCAATAAACTCCTATAAGAGATTTAATTGATTTTCACGTTTTAAACCAACTATTTCCAATCTTTTTTGTTGGGAATCATGGATTTAGAGAGTAGAACTTCTAGGAAAAGGTTTCCTTTTCCATTAATATCTCAAAAACCCCTGGTCTTAGAAACTCGAAACTTGGACTAAATTTATGGAGGGCTATTTCAAAGCTACCCATCAAATTTCATTAAATTTGGTTTAGCCGTTCTCCCGTGATGATGAGACAAACGAAAAAGTGTCGTTTTTCACTAATATCTCGAGAACCACTGGTCGTAGAAACTCGAAACATGGCCTATGTTTTAAGTGGGGAGATTTCAAGACTACCTACCAAATTTCATGAAATTCGGTTCAGCCGTTCTCCAGTTATGGTGGATCATACATACATACATACATACATACTTTTCTTCTTTATATACATAGATAGCAATTTTGCAATTAAACAGTTGCTTCTTTGCAGACTACGTTTCGGGTCTTGATATTAGGGGAAGAAATAAAGAGAGATATTTTATATATAGCCCTTGAGATTAAAAGATTTCTTTATATTGTTAATTTATGAAGTTCCTTAATTATAGAGCTAGGGGTACAAACAACGATCTAGTCAAGTTATCCGATTTTGAATTGCATTTATTGTAGATAGGATCAAAAAACGATTAGGTCCCATTAGTTTAAAGGAGTCAAATAGCGATTGGGTCCAGTTTATTTAGAGGCTCACATAACAATTGGTTCACGCTCAAAGTGAGGAACCAGTTAGAAGGATATGAAGACAGGTTATAAGAGGTTTTCCTCTACAGTAAGCGTGAACCTGCCGTGGCGAAAAAGATATTAAGAAGTTCTCATGCTATAATCTTCCATCCAGCAATGCCGCATCGGCGATTGTGTAGTCGACGAATTCATTCACCGGGACGGGTCCTAAGAACACCCGCCCAGTCAAGGCCCCAGTCGCTGACGATTTTACGGTTAGATCATAATTTTATCAGCCCAACCACGCCACATGGAAGGGTCTGGTTTATAGTACGAGGAACATGTCCAAATTTATGTCCCCTTAGGAGAGGTGGGTTGGAGGGCTACAGAACCAAAGCCAATTCGCCTTGTGAAAGCGGAGTCTCCATGAGGGGTTTAATGGTATAAGGACAGACAAACACACATAAGAACGGAGACTCTTAAATTTTAAGTAGAACCGTACCAAGGCTACCTATAAGAATTTCACGAAATTCAGTACAGCTGTTTTTTCATAATGATGAGCAAACAGGTGGATTTTGAATTTCATCTATATAGTTTATTGAAATACAGTTTTTTTCTTCTTTTTTTTATTAAATTACAAGGATCAGTACATAAATCAGTTTAAATGATTCGCTGGTAAAATTCATAGTAATATGAATTAAAATTATCATAAATATTATTATAAAAATTATTAGAATTAATTCATATAAAATAAAATACATACGATTCGATTAAATATTTTATTGCAATTACAACTTGTTAAAATATTTTTAATTTTTTTTCCTACCAGCTCCAGATACCATTAACTTCGGAGTAATGGGTATTGAAACTTCGGTCATCTATAACCGTAAAACTTTCCCAAAACCATATAAATATATTTATAAAATGATATACTTCGAGTTTAAAAATAAACTTTATTTAAAGCAAGGAAGAAAAACATCATTTATACCAAATCGTCTTTCTTCCGAAAAAAATTCTCTGTATTGCTGATTGAAGCCAAACTTTAATGTCAGTTACGAAACTCAATTTTAAAATCAACATTCAACAGCGTGAGTAGTATATAAACTATGTATCTAATTGCTAAAGAGTTAAAATTGCTGAAAATTAACGGTGATAAATCATTCTAAGCAAACTCCGAAAAATTATTTAATTTTTATTAACACTTTACAACATAGTTGAAGAGTGTTTTTGACTTTGTTCATTCTGTCTGTTTGTCTGTCTGTCCGTTAGCACGATAACTACCTTAAAAATGACTTTATCAAACTGAAATTTTAGTATGTTGTTCAGACGGTCTGCGGGACCTATGGGAATATAAATGAATGATATCACCCAATTAGTTTTGGATTGAACCCGCGTTGAAAAATTGAAATACATTGAACCCTATGGGACCTAATTTTTCAAACATTTTTTAAGCGGATTTAAAATTCACAAATTGCTTCGAAAGTTAAAGGAAATATTCAAATTATCCCATAAAATATATAAAAAAAAATTCAGCAAAATATATTCAGTAGCTATTTAAATAAAAATTAAAATAATAGTTACATCCTTTATATAAAGAGATCACGTGACCCACTTCAAAATCAAATATGGCTTCCATCTTGTGTCAAAATCGTGATTTTTAAAGTTATTTTTAATTCATATTTAGTGTCGTATCCGTCCTAAAACCGCTTTATTTTTGCTTAAATTCTGTGCGTCTACATCCCGAAACAACGCAATTACAATATAGTTGAGTTTAAATGATCATCCAACTTTGATAATTTCTACAACGAAGCCTACTTTTTACTTATGGAGGATGTAAATACCAAAAGATGTAGAATGAGTTGAATAAGAATTGCTGCATTTCTTTAACGCAAAATTATTTAACCCATGAAGTCTGCAATATAGCTGATATGAATGAAACAATCATTGATTTTACAGAGAAGCAAACGACGTTTTGGTGAAGTTTTGAGCATAGAGTTAAATGACATGTACCTCCATGATTTTAAGTTTTAAATAAAATTAATTATTATAGTATTGTGATGAATGAAATGTATGGAAAAATGTTCATGAATGAAATGCTGCTTTTATTTAAAGAGCCAGACGATTTAAATTTCAATGACGTCATTTGAAAAAGTTCATTTGTTTTCGATGTAGTTTTGAAATATAATAAATTATTGTAGTATTATGATAATTTTAAAAATATTACCGAGGAATGTATCGCATTTTAGAGATGTTTATATAAAATTGCATTGAAGTTGGAAAGTGTTTCATAATCAATGCTTTATGCATGATTGATCTTTCTTGTTATTTAATTGTGTGTTATTTTTTATTTGATCATTTATATTAACAAATTTAAACTTTTGAATAACTCGATTTGTTTTCAGTGGGTCTAATTTAACTATATACCCGAGCACTAAAATCAAGTCTTTATCTCACTTAAAAGAGGTAGTTCATTATTTGTTCGGAAAATTGGACATTTAAGTGGGTGGTACCTCTGAAATACCAAGGACGACAACACAGTAAATTTTTCTCCTTTTTCTATTGAACGATCTATTTTGTTATCAAATTTCAAGTTTCTGTCTGATTGGCAAGTGCGTTTTGCAAACAGTCCAAACTTAGAACGTTTCGAAGCACCATCTCGAATGTAAATAGTTAAAAAACCCGATTTTCCTAGCAGGTCTTACCGAACTGTTTGCCCATACACAAAATTTCAAGTCTCTATCGCACAGAAAAATGACACTCATTTCGACAAATCGAATTCCCCCCCCCCCCCCCTTCTTACTATCGAGCGATCCACAGTCTTCTCTCAGATGTTAAGTCTATAATTATCGCAAAGTACATTTAACAATCATTTCGTCTTTCGAACGTTTTGGTGTAGACCCCCCCCCCCCCCTCCCCAACACGCACACACTCATATAAACTTTTTTGAAATATTTGACTTTCCCCGGCGTTTTTATCAAACGATTTACGCGTGTTTCGAATATCAAATCTACAATTCATTTAAAAGCACTTGCTATTTATTCTGCAAATCGAACATTTATGGAGTGACAAATATTGGAACGCGAAATTATGCATCTTCTTGCAATTAAACAATCTGCTCTTGCACGAAATTCCAAATGTGCTTGTGCATCATAACACGCAAAGTACGTTTTTCTATCATTTCGTATATTCCAAAAGGTTTATAGTGGAGCCCCCCTCCCCCCCCCGCCTCCCAAGTGAACATTTTTTATTAATTCGACTTTTACCAGGTATTTGATCGAACAACTAACTCGTCGAAAACCCAGACCGTCCGACTCGTTCAAGAATATGAACGAGTTGTTTGGGCGGCCGGAACAACAACGGATGTTTGGACGGCCGGAACAACTAACCGTTGCATAATTTGCACGTATATATTGCAAACATTAAAAAAGTCTGAGGGATTTATACTTCCCTTTTCTGAAATATGTGCTCATTTGGCCCAAGTTACTTCTATTTTTGCCCTTTGGGGAGTTTTACTTGCCTTCGTGGGATTGTGGCTGTCTCAGGGCTGTCAGGTTGATTTGATTAAAAATAATCAAATCGCAACCTAAAATTAGGCAAAGTTATCCAACCCATACCAATGAATCCTCTGGTGGTATACACCGTAAAATATTTAAAATATGTAACTTAAGCGTACCTAATTTATGACATTAGTTCACATATGTAAAAAAAAAAAAAAACTAATGTTTGAACATTTATTACACATTTAACCAAGAAGAACATTTATTTAAAATTATAGTTTTAAAATTAAAAAAGTAAAAAGTTCAAGTTAAAAAAATTACATTTCAGGTGTTTTTTTTAAATGTTTTAACAAACTTAAAAAATTATTGGCATTTCAATAACTAATTTAAATAAAACTATAATCTATAGAAAAAGATAATCAATAACTTCGTTAATATATGTAGCCTAAATCAATAATTTAATAGGTTTTCCCGCTTTTGCTGGTTTGTCTGCTCTGTCCTTTTATTCCTAAAAAAGCAGGTTTTGCCTGCGAAAACCTTGCTGACAATTTAAATAATTGTTTTATATTTTATATTAACGAAGTTATTTATTATCTATTTCCTTTTAGAAACAGTGAAAGTTATTTATTCTTTTCATTTTAATAATTTACTGAGCTGGTTCCTTTTAACAGTAAAGATGAACAACGCCATTTATTTTATACAAAGATAAGGGCACAACATCATAATGTCCAATATTCAATTAACGTTTAAAATTAAAAAAAAAAAGCGTAGTTACGTTTAATATTTTTTAGATTTTGATCATCCATCCATGATAATTAACTAATTAATATAAAAATTATTGCCTTTGTCGACATAATTGTTGTAACTGTTGCCTTCTTCTATTGGGAAAAATTGCAAATTAGTCACAAATAGCCAAATATGAATTGGCTAGATTTAATTTAAAAATAAAAATAAAAACTCTTAGCCAATCATAACTAAAAGTAGCCGAATTGGCAAAAATTGGCCAGGCATGGCAATAAAATCGCAGACAGCCATGGTGGGCATCATCCATTGATCATGCTGTACACTTAACGTTAACAATAAAATAATGAAGGTAATTAACATAAGAATTATTGCCTTTGTCAACTTAAAAATTGTTGCCTTCTTCATTTGGGAAAGAAAATGAAAATTAGTCACAAATAGCCAAATAAAAGTTGGCTAGGTTTAATTTTAAAAAATAATTTTTAACCAATCATGATTAAAAATAGTCAAATTAGCATAAATTGGCCAGACCTGGCAATAAAATCGCAGACAGCCATGGTGGGACATAAGATTAAAAAGTGAGACTGTCCTACTGAAACAGTGATGTCCGGCCACTTTATAAGATTGAGTTTAGAATCACAGATTTAAGCAGGAAGATAATTTGTGGTGTGTAAAAATATGAAAATGCAAACATTATAAAGATACTTAATATTTTAATTAGCAGGAGAGAAAGAGTAAAATAAAATATATACACTCATTGCCATAAAAATTTGCTCACCAAGAAATAATTGTGGAACCGTAACGAAAATTGGCATGAAAGTACGTGTCAAGCAGATATGCAAATGATTAGAAATACAGCGTGATTGCGCATTGCGTAATGCTACCGGAGGGCGTTGAACTTAGTTCTCCCTGGCGCAAAAAAAGGTACGCAGAGGTTTTTTGGCTGTACTTAATCTGTTGCAGAGGGACGCTTTTTCATTAGGGATGCTGTTATGCCGACATCGAAAACCACGTCACATACGACAACCGGTCACCTCTAATATTGATCCAAGAAACCATGACAGCCCAGCGGTACATTCGTGACATCCTTCAGCCACATGTGTTACCACTCATGGCCGGGCTCTCAGGAGGCATTTTTTAACAGGACACTGCTCGGCCACAGATAGCAAGGGTGTCACAGGAATGCCTCGCCACATTACCACATCCTGGCCTGCCTGATCCTCAGATTTGTCATCGATCGAGCCTGTCTGGGATCACTTGGGACAGCAAGTTGGACAGCCTACGAGTTTGGTCGAACTAGAGGCGTGCTTACAACAACTGTGGAATAAGATGACGCAGGACACCATATGGTACCTGTATGCCTCAATTCCCGCCCGTATCGCATCGTGTATTTACGATAGAGGTGGCTCAACAGGGTACTAAAACCTCCATTCACTTATACTTTTTCCTGTAATAAGTGATCCTTTTGCGTTGATTTTGTATCACTTATATCAACGTTGCACTCACATATATAAAATTTCGTTCGATTCTGACAACTCTTTCTTGGTGCGCGAATTTTTATAGCAATGAGTGTATGTAATTATGGTTATTGAGTCCACTTCAGCAATAAGAGTGTACAATCTCTTTCCAGTAGCTCAATGGTAGAGCGTGCGAAGATCCGTGGTTTGATTCCCGGTTGGGACAGCAAGGTTTTTCACAATGGTGCCCGAACAACTCAACCCTGCAGGTTAGTGCAAAGATGTTGGAGGTCTGAAAGCTACCTTAGTACGACTAACACGGATCAAGTGAACTCTGGCATATTGAACGCCAATTTCAATAGTTAGGTCAATAACCACACAGGACGTTATACTGGGGGTTAAAAATAGCATTAGAAAGCTAACTTGAGGTAAAAATGGCAGGTGATCAGTCAGATTGTCAATTGCACGTCAATCTGAAATTAGAGGATGGAGAATGCAGACTCCACTTCGACGATAAAAGATTGCAATTCTGTCCCAGTAGCTCAACGGTAGAGCTTCGGCTGGCCAGTACGAAGATCCGTAGTTTGATACCCGAATAGGGCAGGAAGGTTCTTCGCAGGTTTTTCAGATATTTGTTTAGATTGTGTTTGTGTATGCAGAATGTCCCGTTGCATGTACAGAGTGTATAAAACTAAAAATAAAAAATAAATCTCGTTTTATCATAGGAGCAAATGATTAAAAAAGTTGGGAGACAACTGGGCTGGAGAACTTTAACTTTACATTGAGATTTCTCCGAAAACGTTCCTTCCTTTATTCATGAGTCAATTACAATTATTACTTTATTTAAAACATTTCTGTAATTGAAAGTACATATCCACTACTAACGGTTAAGGAAATAAGGCCATGAAATTATTACTTTATTTTAAAATATTCCGTAATTGAAAGTATATATCTACGACTAACGGTTGAGGAAATAAAGACTGTGAAATTATTACTTTAAACTATTTCTGTAATTGAAAGTATATATCTACGACTAAAGTTTGAGGAAATACAGGTCGTTTAATTATTACTTTATTTTAAAAAATTCTGTGATTGAAAGTATATACGTACGACTAACGGTTGAGGAAATAAAGGCCGTGCAATTGTTACTTTGTTTAAAACATTTCTGTAATTGGAAGTATACATCTACGACTAACGGTTGAAGAAATAAAGGCCATGTAATTATTACTTTATTTAAAACATTTCTGTAATTGAAAGTATATATCTACGACTAACGATTGAAGAAATAAAGACCGTGTAATTAATACTATATTTTAAAAAATTCTGTGATTGAAAGTATATATGTACGACTAACGGTTGAGGAAATAAAGGCCGTGCAATTGTTACTTTGTTTACAACATTTCTGTAATTGAAAGTATACATCTACGACTAACGGTTGAAGAAATAAAGGCCATGTAATTATTACTTTATTTAAAACATTTCTGTAATTGAAAGTATATATCTACGACTAACGATTGAAGAAATAAAGACCGTGTAATTAATACTTTATTTAAAACATTTCTGTGATTGAAAGTATATATCTACGACTAACGGTTGAGGAAATAAAGGCCATGTAATTGTTACTTTGTTTAAAACGTTTCTGTAATTGAAAGTATACATCTACGACTAACGGTTGAAGAAATAAAGGCTATGTAATTATTACTTAATTTAAAAGAAAATCTGTAATTGTAAGTATATATCTACGACTAACGGTTGAGGAAAGTATATATCTACAACAAACGGTTGAGGAAAGTATATATCTACGACTAACGGTTGAGGAAATAAAGGCCATGTAATTATTACTTTATTTAAAATATTTCTGTAATTGAAAGTATATATCTACGGCTAACGATTGAAGAAATAAAGACCGTGTAATTAATACTTTATTTAAAACATTTCTGTGATTGAAAGTATATATCTACGACTAACGGTTGAGGAAATAAAGGCCGTGTAATTGTTACTTTATTTAAAACATTTCTGTAATTGAAAGTATATATCTACGACTAACAATTGAAGAAATAAAGACCGTGCAATTAATACTTTATTTAAAACATTTTTGTGATTGAAAGTATATATCTACAACTAACGGTTGAGGAAATAAAGGCCGTGTAATTATTACTTTGTTTAATATATTTCTGTAATTGAAAGTATATATCTACGACTAACGATTGAAGAAATAAAGACCGTGTAATTAATACTTTATTTAAAACATTTCTGTGATTGAAAGTATATATCTACGACTAACGATTGAGGAAATAAAGGCCGTGTAATTGTTACTTTGTTTAAAACGTTTATATAATTGAAAGTATACATCTACGACTAACGGTTGAAGAAATAAAGGCCATATAATTATTACTTAATTTAAAAGAAAATCTGTAATTGTAAGTATATATCTACGACTAACGGTTGAGGAAAGTATATATCTACGACTAACGGTTGAGGAAATAAAGGCCATGTAATTATTACTTTATTTAAAATATTTCTGTAATTGAAAGTATATATCTACGACTAGCGATTGAAGAAATAAAGACCGTGTAATTAATACTTTATTTAAAACATTTCTGTGATTGAAAGTATATATCTACGACTAACGGTTGAAGAAATAAAGGCCATGTAATTATTACTTTATTTAAAACATTTCTCTAATTGAAAGTATATATCTACGACTAACGATTGAAGAAATAAAGACCGTGTAATTAATACATTATTTAAAACATTTCTGTGATTGAAAGTATATATCGACGACTACCGATTGAAGAAATAAAGGCCGTGTAATTGTTACTTTGTTTAAAACGTTTCTGTAATTGAAAGTATACATCTACGACTAACGGTTGAAGAAATAAAGGCCATGTAATTATTACTTAATTTAAAAGAAAATCTGTAATTGTAAGTATATATCTACGACTAACGGTTGAGGAAAGTATATATCTACGACTAACGGTTGAGGAAATAAAGGCCATGTAATTATTACTTTATTTAAAATATTTCTGTAATTGAAAGTATATATCTACGACTAACGGTTGAGGAAAGTATATATCTACGACTAACGGTTGAGGAAATAAAGGCCATGTAATTATTACTTTATTTAAAATATTTCTGTAATTGAAAGTATATATCTACGACTAACGATTGAAGAAATAAAAACCGTGTAATTAATACTTTATTTAAAACATTTCTGTGATTGAAAGTATATATCCACGACTAACGGTTGAGGAAATAAAGGCCGTGTAATCGTTACTTTGTTTAAAACGTTTCTATAATTGAAAGTATACATCTACGACTAACGGTTGAAGAAATAAAGGCCATGTAATTATTACTTTATTTAAAACATTTCTGTAATTGAAAGTATATATCTACGACTAACGATTGAAGAAATAAAGACCGTGCAATTAATACTTTATTTAAAACATTTTTGTGATTGAAAGTATATATCTACAACTAACGGTTGAGGAAATAAAGGCCGTGTAATTATTACTTTGTTTAATATATTTCTGTAATTGAAAGTATATATCTACGACTAACGATTGAAGAAATAAAGACCGTGTAATTAATACTTTATTTAAAACATTTCTGTGATTGAAAGTATATATCTACGACTAACGGTTGAGGAAATAAAGGCCGTGTAATTGTTACTTTGTTTAAAACGTTTATATAATTGAAAGTATACATCTACGACTAACGGTTGAAGAAATAAAGGCCATGTAATTATTACTTAATTTAAAAGAAAATCTGTAATTGTAAGTATATATCTACGACTAACGGTTGAGGAAAGTATATATCTACGACTAACGGTTGAAGAAATAAAGGCCATGTAATTATTACTTTATTTAAAATATTTCTGTAATTGAAAGTATATATCTACGACTAACGATTGAAGAAATAAAAACCGTGTAATTAATACTTTATTTAAAACATTTCTGTGATTGAAAGTATATATCCACGACTAACGGTTGAGGAAATAAAGGCCGTGTAATCGTTACTTTGTTTAAAACGTTTCTATAATTGAAAGTATACATCTACGACTAACGGTTGAAGAAATAAAGGCCATGTAATTATTACTTTATTTAAAACATTTCTGTAATTGAAAGTATATATCTACGACTAACGATTGAAAAAATAAAGACCGTGTAATTAATACTTTATTTAAAACATTTTTGTGATTTAAAGTATATATCTACGACTAACGGTTGAAGAAATAAAGGCCGTGTAATTGTTTGTTTAAAACATTTCTGTAATTGAAAGTATACATCTACGACTAACGGTTGAAGAAATAAAGGCCATGTAATTATTACTTTATTTAAAACATTTCTGTAATTGAAAGTATATATCTACGACTAACGATTGAAGAAATAAAGACCGTGCAATTAATACTTTATTTAAAACATTTTTGTGATTGAAAGTATATATCTACGACTAACGGTTGAGGAAATAAAGGCCGTGTAATTATTACTTTGTTTAAAATATTTCTGTAATTAAAAGTATATATCTACGACTAACGATTGAAGAAATAAAGACCGTGTAATTAATACTTTATTTAAAACATTTCTGTGATTGAAAGTATATATCTACGACTAACGGTTGAAGAAATAAAGGCCATGTAATTATTACTTAATTTAAAACATTTCTGTAATTGAAAGTATATATCTACAACTAACGGTTGAGGAAATAAAGGCCGTGTAATTATTACTTTGTTTAAAATATTTCTGTAATTGAAAGTATATATCTACGACTAACGATTGAAGAAATAAAGACCGTGTAATTAATACTTTATTTAAAACATTTCTGTGATTGAAAGTATGTATCTACGACTAACGGTTGAGGAAATAAAGGCCGTGTAATTGTTACTTTGTTTAAAACGTTTCTGTAATTGAAAGTATACATCTTCGACTAACGGTTGAAGAAATAAAGGCCATGTAATTATTACTTTATTTAAAACATTTCTGTAATTGAAAGTATATATCTACGACTAACGATTGAAGAAATAAAGACCGTACAATTAATACTTTATTTAAAACATTTTTGTGATTGAAAGTATATATCTACGACCAACGGTTGAGGAAATACAGGCCGTGTAATTGTTACTTTGTTTAAAACATTTCTGTAATTAAAAGTATACATCAACGAGTAACGGTTGAAGAAATATATATATATATATATATATATATATATATATATAAAGGCCATGTAATTATTACTTAATTTAAAACATTTCTGTAATTGAAAGTATATATCTACGACTAACGGTTGAGGAAATAAAGGCCGTGTAATTATTACTTTGTTTAAAACATTCCTGTAATTGAAGGTATATATAGTATACGTCTAACGATTGTGGAAATAAAGACAGTGTAAGGAGTTTCCGGGTCACTGTATATTATGTGACCTAGGATCACGTAAGAATCCTAGGTCACAAGTTGGAGAATCTCATGAATCCATCTCACACAACGTCTAGGAATAATATAGGATGTTGTGCTCGCACAGTTCCTTTTCCGACTTTATGCTCATTATTTTCTCGTTCTCTATGCAATCACGCTAACTCCATCACATCACGCTTTTTCCGTGGCCAGACACAATTCAATGCAAAAACGTGGCGAACTCTTGGTCTTCTCCACTATACACCTGCAAGAGAGAGAGAAAAAAAAGTTCCAGAAATATCCAGGCATTTGCTCTTTAATGTTTACAAAGGCATCAGAGGGCTTTGCGGCTTTTTAGAGGCTGACAGATAAATAAAAGCCTAAATATCATATGGAATAAAAGAAATGTTAGGAAAAGAATCCAAAGAAAAACAAGGCGATGTTTTCGGGGGGGGGGGCTAGGGGGGACACATAAAAATCTCACAATAGAGACCAGAAACAAGATTTCGGGTCTTTGAGATTGAATTTTTTTTTTTTTTTTTAGGGGGTATCTTTTGTTCGGCCCTTTCTCGTCACCCCCCTTTTGTTGACTAAAATGGACGTTTTATTCGGTTCCATTTTAGAGATGTTCATTTCTTCATTCCGGGCCGGCATTAAGTTAGGCCTATGGGTTCTTTATAGAAGGAGAGATATAAAAAAAGGAGCTTTTTTTCTCCCCCTGTGCGGAAGAAAATGTACTTTTGTAAAGAAGTTGCATGTAAAAAGGCAAATGACAGGGAATGAAAAAAAAGCTTCTAATGAGCTCACTTTTATTTGAGAAAGAGAGTTTTGGAGAAAAGGAGTTTTGACTTTTTACGCCGCGCGCGTGCGAAATTTTCCGGCACGCGTATTCGAAATGGTTATGTTTTGATTAGAGTTGCAAAGAGTGGGGGGTGGGGTGGGGACACCCGATTCATTCTTGGAAATAAACCGGGTGTATTAGGAAGGGAATTTTGAAAAAAGTAGGAATTTCGAAAGTTTCCAAAAAAGTGGGAATTTTCAGTCATTGCATTATGCATTCTAAAAAAAAATGTGTATAACACAAAATCAATATTTGTTTTTCGATTTTGGAATTGTGAATAGCTAAAGCATGAAAATTGAGAGCGATTTGTTGGATTTAAGAAAAATATTTAAATTATGTAAATTTCTTATTATATATAAAAATAAAAATTAATTCCACAAATAAATAGCAATTCAATTTGTAAATATTTTAAAAGTAAAAACACTCCTAACACTTATTACAAAACGATTTAATTCATATAGAGCTTTTCAGCATTCACACGTTCTTTATCGTCTGCTTCAAAATCGTTTGTAGGACAGACACCACGTGATCACTCTTTGACTTGATCCATTTGATTTTGTAAGAAAAGTGTGAGATTTGAAGGAAAAGTTTATAAATATGCCGAACTGTTGTGCTGTTTGGGATGTGATAGTCAAGGTGATAGAGCTTCTGTTTCTTCTTTTAGAATCCCCAGTATTCCCAAAACAGGAAAACCCGGTAATATTAAATTAAAATCGGGAAGACTTGAAAAATGGATTTCAGGAAGGATTTGATAATATTGACAACTTCAAAATTGAAGTTCTCACATCCTTGAAAATTCAATTTGTAATAAACATTTTATAACAGGTAAGTTTATTTTTTTTCTATTAATGTAAAATAAGTTTTAAGTTTGAAATGTTTCTAAACCATATTGAGCGTAAGTATGGTTGTAAATGGCAATAATGTAGCTCGAGAAGATGTCAATCCATTTTTGGAATCTAAAATATATGAATCAATACCATTTATGATGGAAATTTTATTTTGATAACGCTTTGCCACTGCAAAATGCATGTTAACACAAAGATTAAGTCTTATTTGTCTATCCTACATTCCCGGTTGCTATGCTGTTGCCAGGGCTGAGGCCACGTGATGTGGAATACTCTATTGATAGATTATAAAGAATCTATATTATTCCCAATAACATTTTTAAAGATTTTGTGACTAATATAACTTGCACATTTTAAACAAAATATTTGCAATTCCAAATTTTCAAAAATTTTGTTTTAATAAGCTTTATCTCAAAATTCATATAAAGATTTAGTAAATTTATATAAATGGCGACCCATCATTAAGGTTTAAACTACGCAATGTGCTGTATTAGTCAGATAAAAAGCGCGTAAATTAGTTTCTTCCCAAAGTTTCCAAACTTCTGGTTTATTCCCCAAAGTTCCTTGGTATATTCCCGCTTCTCAAATTTCCCGATTTATTCCCCAAAGTTCCCTGGTATAATCCCGCTTCTAAAAATTCACGGTTTATTCCCCAAAGTTCCCTGGTATATTCCCTCTTCTCAAAATGCCTGTTTATTCCCTAAAATTCCCTCACATATTCTGGCTTCTCAAAATTCACGGTTTATTCCCCAAAGTTCCCTGGTATATTCCCACGTCTCAAAATTCACAGTTTATTCCCTAAAGTTCCCTGGTATATTCCCTCTTCTCAAAATGCCTGTTTATTCCCTAAAATTCCCTCACATATTCCGGCTTCTCAAAATTCACGGTTTATTCCCCAAAGTTCCCTGGTATATTCCCGCATCTCAAAATTCCCGGTTTTATCCCCAAAGTTCCCTGGTATATTCCCTCTTCTCAAAATGCCTGTTTATTCCCCAAAGTTCCCTCGCATATTTCCACTTCTCAAAATTTCAGAGTTTTTTCGTAATTCCAGTTGAAATATGATTGCGGCTGCTGTATAGAAGGAAAAGGACGATGTGACGCAATAAAAAATAATTTTATTTGCCGATTCTTCTAAATATTCATAAGTAATCACTTTGAATTCAGAGGAAAGAGCAAAATCCTCTTAAAATTCTTGGAAAGCTGTATATTTCTAAATAAATTGTAAATGTTTTGGATATTTTAATAATCTCCACTAGCTCCTAATAATTTTGAAAGAAAAGGGCGCGTTATTGGGAAAGGCTTAAAATTTCTGTACAAATATATATATATATATATATATATATATGGAATATACATATATATATATATATATATATATATATATGTATATTCCATTCAATTGTTTAGAAACATCATTTTAAACCAGCTATTTCGAATACATCGACTTTCTGATCTTCAGTTTCACTTTCTCCACATCAATAATCTTAAACGCATTTATCAAAATTACCACTATCTGGAAGTATTTGCAAATAATATATTATTAATAATTTCAAATACACCACGTAATAATTTTACAAATGCGTTATTTATCCTTGATTGGATAACTCATTTTTGTGAATTTCACCCATTCTTATCACCTAATGTACCACTAGACTAGGTCTGAGTCTGATACTGTTTACTATTTTTGAAAGACTAATTTCCACTTGTCCTGAGTCCTACACTGATTACTATATTTGAAAGTCTTCATACAAATTATTTTTCGTTCAAGTGTATTCATTCCGGTGTCCACTCACTTTGACGAAGAGATGTAAAATGCTCTGTCGAATGTTCGCCTGCGAACATGTCGACTCCCACGTGGTGGCTGTGCCTGTGAGTTAATATTTCTGTTTTTATATTTCTGGTTTATAATTCACTTGGTTTTTATTAATTCTCCTTCCACTAGCCAGTAGACAGTTCCAATGGCGTATACAGTTAAATACTATCGCCATTGTCAGAAACTGGCTATTCTATGGGTTTTAATTCGAATTGGATGGCTGTCCTGACGCAATTTCCAACTAACCGCAATTTTTTGTGTAGTTTCAGTTGATTGTTCTCCATGTCTTGATCTTTAATCTTGAGCTAATTATTATTGCCTTTTCTCATTTTTGCCGTGTTTGCTTTTTCATTTTATATATATTTATATATATATATTTTTAAATGTGGTTTTTGCATACTAATATTCCCCTCATCCCCTTTCCATTATAGTGATAAGTTTACCTTCTATTTTTATCCTTAGTCTTGGTCTATAATTACTTATTTGTAACAGATATGCTAGAGATGGGTTTTTTAGTACTTACCGTAGTTTATGCATAATTTTCAATTAAAAAATTTCAATTTTTATTTATATATATATATATATATATATATTAAAATTGTAAATCCAATGGTAGAATGGAAGTAGTAACTCATAATACACTATCTTAAAATTTGCCTACAAAATACAACGAAATAAAGTGAAATTTAACCAAAATGAGGAAAATATAATACATATCACAGGCCATAAAGCTAAAGACAATCAACAAAAGTCAATGGTGAGGAATCGAAAATAGAAATACAAAAAATATCAAGCATTAAAGCTTGCATGTGGAAGAGCTCCAGGCTTAAGAAAAGTTCATTTCGAATTTTTTTTTTCAAGTCCTAATATTTAATCGAAATGAACACAAAAATGCTTGTTTTTGAAACACAAGATAGATTTTATCTATAAACATGTGTTACTAGGACGACAAGCATAAAGATTGAACAAATAGATAGGAAACATAAATACCTTAAAATACACCTCAAATGTACAACCATGATAAGCAAAAAATGACTAGACCAATGTTGCCATTCGTTAAAATGTATAGAAGAGATCTACTGTTGCCAAAGTGAGTAATAAAAACCGTACTGCGTAATGGCAGTAAAATGTGATATTCTACAGAAAAAGCTGCAAAATAAATACTAGATGAAAATATATTGTAATGTAAATACAAGAGAATGTAGAAGTATGGCAAAATAAGATACTAAGGAGAGATTATTAAGAATTTAAGCTAATCGAAACTTATTAACTATACCATTTACTAAATATGCTGGATATTCATGCAATTTACTGGTAATTTTGAGGTTATTAATGTGCAAAGCATGAAATTTTTTATCTGATAATCCATAAATTCTAAAAAGTTAATTAAGTATAATATTTCTAAACAATTGAATCGAGTTTCAGGAATTAAATGGTAATATTTCATTAATATTGAATTTAAAAAAATCTTTTTTATCATATAAATTAATAACTATCCTATTAGTAGGTTCTATAATTAGATTTAATTCCAAATAATTAATATTTTTAATAATAGTAGTTTCATTATATATATATATATATATATATATATATATAAAATTGTAAATCCAATGTTAGAATGTAAGTAGTAATTCATAATACACTATTCCAAAATTTTTCTACAAAATACAAAGAAATAAAATAAATTCAAACATAAAGAGGAAATTATAATGCGTAATGCAGGTCATAAATACAAAGACAATCAACAAATTTCAAAGCTGAGGAATGTAAATAGGAAAATAATAAAATCAAGCAAAAAAGCTTGCACGTGGAAGAGCTTTAGGCTTAAGACAACTTCATTTCGAAAAAATTCTTGTCAAGTCCATATATCCCCTCGAAATGAACACAAAAATTCTTGTTTCTGAAACACAAGATAGATTTTATCTATAAACTTGTATTATGTGGACGACAAGCATATAGATTGGAAAAATAAAGGAAACATAAATACCTTAAAATACACTTCATTAGTACAACCATGACGAGCAAAATATGACTAATATATATATATATATATATATATATATATATATATATATACATATATATATATATATATATATATATATATATATATATATATATATATATATATACATACATACATACATATATACATACATACATACATATATATATATATATACATACATACATACATACATATATATATATATATATATATATATATATATATATATATATATATATATACATACATACATACATATACATATATATATATATATATATATATATATATATATATATATACACATAGAGAGAGAGAGAGAAATAAGCTGACTTTTCGAACTTTCTCGTTCCATTATAAAAATCAACTGCTTTATTTTTTCAATAAAGAAATCAGCTGTCTTTTCTGAAGATTTCCTTTTCAATAATGAAATCAGCTGACTTCCCGAACTTTTCCTTTTCAATAAAAAAATCAACTGTATTTTTCCGAGGTTTCCTTTTTTATGTAAAAGTCAGCTGTCTTGTCCGAACTTTTCCTTCTCAATAGAGAAATCAGTTGACTTTCCCAAACATCTCCTTTTCAAAGAGGAAAAAAAAAACCCTCAATGAATTATTATATTTTTTTTTTCTTAACAGGATAATGGGAAGTTTATAATTTTCTCGTTATATCCGGAATCTCACTAAATGCGAACTCTGCCTACTGTGATAATGATTATATTCTATCGAATATGCATTAAATATGTCCTTGGTGTGATTTAAAACAATGTTGAACCCCTTGATTGAACCTCTATTGAACTCTTGAGACAAGATTTTCAAAGGACTGTGACCTATCTGTATATCGCTGACAAATATCTCAAAATCAAATTCTAAAAGCCATGGAAATTTACCATAACGAATTAAAACACTGCAATCAATTACGTCTAAATTACATCACACAACTTCCTGTTTAAAAATTCATCTCATTCAGAAACCAGTTCTCGGCGAATCTAATATTCGTTTTCTAATAACTAATATACCCGATTGTTCGCCCAAGGCCGTCCATTTAATGGCCAATCGCCATTGTTCCGGCATTGTTATTGTTTCATGGTGGGGGTTTTGTTAACGTCCCAAAGTGACAAAAGCTTTAATAATAGAACACTTGCACAGATTCAGACAGACTTTCTAATTGGACCAAGCAAGACAATAGAGAGTTTCACAATCCTTGATCGATTCTGGCGCTATTAGATTTTTTTCTCCCCCCCCCCTCCCCAGAATATTAGATAGCCTCGTTTTTGATGGGATAAAACTATAAATAAATAGGAAATGTTGAAATATAATGTAAGGAATAATGAATTTGGTTTATCGTCAACCAACAATTTAACGATGAGTGGTTAAAGAGTCCATTTGTCAGGTGCCAATGGGATTTCAATCTTATCACTGTATATAATTATTGTCTACTGTATTTAACGCGTTCTTATCCTTCCAGATCCCTCCCTAGAAGACCCTGGGTGACCTACCATCAAACAGAAGTGCAGACCCGACCTACCTCTCGGTTTACAGAATTAGTTCCGCACCACTGGAGCATTGGACCCTCGGAACCCTTGGTGACCTAGATGGCTGAATCTTCGCGCACTTTTATAGTATCGACCATTGGGCAGAACATACTGTAGTCGGATTTTCAGTCCCCCAACTGGGGCAGAGATTATGGTGTTATTTTAGTCTTTCCAAGCCTTCAAGCAACCATCCGGTGTGTTAGAAAGCAGATCAACCACTGGAATCAATCTAGCGGAGCCGGATTTTCGATTCCGCCCACCCCCTCTAAAGGGGTCAAAACGTAGATATCTTAATAAATGGCGTCTTTTTATCTCTAGACATTTCTCACTCTGAATTCTCACTTTGATCTCGTGGTTTTGACGGGAAAGTGATAAAAATATTTTCTGATTGGCTACTTTTTTTAATATTCTCCAACATAGCTGATAAGTGTTTATGACTTTGTTCATTCTGTCTGTCTGTCTGTTCGTTCGCACGATAACTGAGACGGTCTGAGAGATATATGAGAGTGTTGAAGACCCAGACCGACCGGCTCGTCAGCAAGGACATGAGCAACCGGTTAGTCGGCCGGCATATATGAGAGTGTAAATGAATAATATCACTCTATTAGTTTTTAATTGAATCCGGGTTCAAAAAGTGAAATAAATTGAACCCTATATGGGACATAATTATTCAAACATTTTTTAAGTGAAGTTAAAATTCACAAATTGCTTCGAAAATTTTAGGAAATATTCAAATTATCCCATAAAATATATAAAAAAAAATCTGATGTGGGCAACACATGTCTTTCCTTATATAATGTAATGAATTTACTACTTTTACAGTAAAAAAATAGGTTTTTCTTATAGTAGATACTAATATTCTTTCCAAGATATTGAATTTTCGACAATTAGTCGTCATTTTCATTGATTTAGCATCATTTTTATCCATTTGGCGAGATTTTCATTAATTTGGCAACATTTCAAAAAAGTCGCCAAGGTGGCGACATTCCGCCCAAATTCGTCGCCAAAATCTCGCCAAGCGTTATGCTCTAAGAAAAAAGTTATTCTTACAGCAGATAAATGACTATTGGCGTTTAAATACAAAAGTATTATTCAAAGTATATTTTCTCATGAATGGAACAAGCTAGATCCACGAGAATGATGTCACTCAATTTATCGCATGGTATTACATATGAAAAGTGAACATGTTTCTCAATAGGAATTTTTTTTTTTTATGTGACTTTTTCATAATTTTTTTGAAAAATGTACAATATCTTGAGAACGGTTCATGTTAGCGTTCTAAAATTTATGCCAATCGTTTTCTAATGAAAAATTACATAAGAAATGTCAATTTGCGTAACTTTATTAGCGGTTTTGATTTTTTGACGATTTTTTCAAAATTTTATTCGAAAATTTAGGGGGGTTCTGAACATTCGATTACGTTTAAAAACAATAGGCTTCCAGTGTTTACGGATTCTGATTTTTGTACCAAATTTGGTTCGAATCGGTCCATTCGTTCGTCAGTTATCGTCTCCACAGACTCACTGACACACACACACACACACATACTTTCACACACACACACACATACACACACACAGACATCACTTCAAAAATGTTTGATTCGTGATCAGGGATGCTTGAAACGTGCTCTCCCGTCGAAAACTCGAATTCGAATTTTCGACCCCGTCACAATACTTTCCTTATACATTATGTATATAAGGAAAGTAAAAATTCAGCAAAATATGTTCGGTAGTTTTTTAAATAAAAATTAAAATAATAATTACATCCGTATTATAAAGAGATCGCGTGATCCACTTCAAAATAAAATATGGCATCCATCTTTTTTTTTCCAATGTAAAAATCGTGATTTCTAAAGGTCTTTTAAATTTATATTTAGTGTTGCATACGTTCTAAAACCGCTTTATTTTTGCATATTTTCTGTGCATCTATATTCTGTGCCAACGCAATTACAATATATTTGAGTTTAAATGATCATCAAACTTTGATTATTTCTGCAACGAAGCCTACTTTTAATGGATGCAGAATGTAAACAAGTAATTGTAAAATAAGTTGTATAAGAATTGCTGAATTTTTTCACTCAAAATTATTTAGTACTAGAGTCTGGAATAAAAGTGATATGAATGAAATATTCATTGCTTTTACATAGAGAGCCAGACGATTTATATTTCGATGACGTCATTTGAATAAAGTTCATTTTTTTTCCGACGAAGATTGAACTTTTCAAATATAGCAAATTATTGTAATACTGTGATAATTTAAAATATATCAGCGCTGAATGTATCGCATCTTAGAGATGTTTAAATAAAGTTGCATTTCAGTTGGAAAGTGTTTCATAATCAGTGCTTTATGCATGATTGATCTTTCTTGTTGTTGATATTCAGCTTGTCAACTGTTAATCACTTCATGTCCAAACTGTTAATCACTTCATGTCCACACTGTTAATCACTTCATGGCCCAAATTTATAAATTTATTATTAAAATATTTTAATATATGGACTTTATTGCTTATTGCGGATGCTCTCAATATGGATAATTGTCAATTTAGAGTTGCGTGACATATAACTGTGTACTTTTTACTGCCTCATATAAGTGTACAGTACATTTTTATTACAATACATTAAATATTACAGTACATTTTACTGCCTCATATAAGTGGAAAAACGCTTACAGTTAAAGCGCACAGTCATTATATACATGTTCTAAATAAAAGTTTGCACTATAACCTCAAATGCATTCCTTCCTTTGTGTTATGTAGAAGGAAATGATTATAGAATCTAGCGATTAAGTTCGCGTATAATAAATACAATATAATGCATTTTTAAGACCTTGAAAAATCTGAAAATTTTAGAATGGAAAATTAGATTATTGAATTTGATTCTAGGGGAAAATATCTGGTCTGAGCAGAAGATGACTTTCCCTGCAGACTCAAATTCATTTTTTCTTTATTTCATTAATAATTTATTAAATTGAGTTTAATAGCACGCATAATTAATTGAAATTACACTGAATTTACACGTTAATTCAGCTTCCGTTCTCATTTAGTAACTAGACTTATTCTCAAAATCGGCGTAGCAAAAATGCGAAAAAAATAAAATATCTCGAGAACGATAAAGCCTAGTGTAATGGGATTGGCCTTATTATTTTCATCGTTAAGAATTACGTATTAAACAAGCATTTAATAGATATATTTGAGCATACGTAGTTATTTATTTTAGATTTTGGTGATTTTTGCGGGCCATTTTGCAAAACAAGGCAGGTCATTTTTTCCAAATCGTACCAAAATCTAATCAGCACCAGGGTGTCCCACAAGTGACTTATCTACCGAATTTTATGAAATTCGGTCCATTAGTTTTTCAGCTAGAGTGGATACAAGCTTTTGCGGGCCATTTCGAAAAAAAAAGGCGGGTTTTTACTTTCCCTGCAATACATGGTAATGTATAGGGAAAGTATTGGAATCATGTCGAAAATCGCAACTCGAGTTTTCGACGGATCTACACGTTTCGAGACCTCTAGAATACGAAAAAACCATTTTTAGCGTGACGTCTGTGTGTGTGTCTGTCTGTCTGTGTGTCTGTCTGTCTGTCTGTGCAGATTTTGTATCCACTATAACTAAAAAACTAATGGACCGAATTTCACAAAATTTGGTACGTAAGTCACTTGTGGGCGAGTATGGTGCTGATTAGTTTTGGGTACGATTCGGGATAAAAGAACCCGCCTATCTTTGCGAAATGGCCCGCAAAAGCTTGTATCCCCTCTAACTAAAAAACTAATGGACCGAATTTCACAAAATTCGGCAGATGGGTCATTTGTGGGTCACCCTGGTGCTGATTAGATTTTGTTATGATTCGGAAAAAAATAACTTGCATTTTTTTGCAAAATGGCCCGCAAAAATCGTCCAAATCTAAACTAAAGAACTACGTATACTCAAATATATCCATTAAATGCTTGTTTAATACGTATTTTTTAGCGAAGAAAAGAATAAGACCAACCCCATTACATTAGGACTAGCCGTTCTCGAGATATTTTAGTTTTTCGTATTTTCTCTACGCCACCTTTGAAAATAAGTCCGGTTACCGAATGAGAACGAAAATTGAATTAAAAGGGAAATACATTTAATTAAAATAAAGAGAACGTGGATATGTCTGCAGGGAAAGTCATGTGCTGCCCACATCAGATTTTTTTATCCCGAATCGTACCCAAAACTAATCAGCATCAGATTCATCCACGAGTGACTTACCTACTAAATTTTATGAAATTCGGTCCATTAGTTTTTTAGCTAGAAAGGATACAAAATCTGCACAAACAGACAGACAAACAGACACACACACACACACACGCACATACATGCACACACACGCGCACACACCGCACACACACACACACACCGCGCACACACACACACACACACAGAGAGACACAGACAGGCACACGCTAAAAATAGTTTTTTTTCCAAAGAGAGAAAAGACTATTTTTAACGAAACTATTTTTTAGAGGCCCCAAACCGTGTATAGATCTGTTGAAAACTCGAGTCGCGATTTTCGATATGATTCCAATACTTTTCCTATTCATTCTACAGGAAAAGTAAAAAGCCTTAAAAGTAAAAACTTTGAAATGGGATTATTTTAGAATACATAATACTGGTTATTTAGATATACTTTATTTTTGTAAATAAAAATGTACTAGACCTTGAAAGTTTTACATAATTTTCATATCTAATACATCTCTAACATTACATTTTGTTCTAATTTTTTATGTGAAGATATGTTTTATTTATATTTAAATTTCTCACAAAGGAAAGGTGTAAATCTATCTTACAGTCGTAACTAGTTTTACTTTCCCATACTATAGAATATAGTACAAAAAAAGGAATTTTTTCACGGAAATTTTTAATTTCGAGATTTCGAAGCCAATAGATGTTTTAAGACCTCCTAACCACGTTTTCACTAGTTTT
Organism: Amaurobius ferox; assembly: GCA_951213105.1. Lineage (NCBI taxonomy): Eukaryota > Metazoa > Arthropoda > Arachnida > Araneae > Amaurobiidae > Amaurobius > Amaurobius ferox. The sequence continues at coordinate 60,538,510 of OX578150.1, read as the reverse complement.
AGAGGGATGTCGGACTGTCTGTGGTTGATTTCTTGTGTTCACGTCAGCTGTCACAAATACCAATGTATTTTCACAAAATAGATTCGACAACATAATACGATCCTACAAAATACACTCATAGCCATAAAAATTTGCTCACCAAGAAGTAATTGTGGGATGACAACGAAACTTGGCATGAAGGTACGTGTCAGGCAGATATGTAAATGATTAAAAATACAGCGTGATTGCGCATTGCGTAATGCCACTAGAGAACGTTGAACTTCATTCTCCCTGACGCAGAAACAAGGTACGCAGAGGCTTTTTGCCTATACTTAATCTGTTGCAGAGGGACGCTTTTTCATTAGGGATGTCGTTACGCCACCATCGAAGACAATAGGATCAGCTGTCAGAGTTCAAGAGGGGAAGAATCATCGGGATGATGGAAACTGTGTAGTCAGCTCGGCCAGTAGCCCGCCACCTAGGCTGTTCTGATTTGACTGTGAGGAAGTTTTGACCAGTGGACGAGAGAGAGGTCACATACACGACGTTCAGGCTCAGGATGCCGTCGGAAGACCAATAGCCGAGAAGACCGTCACATCACCCGACACGCATGCACAGAGCTAACTGCATCATTGTCAGCAATCCGGACACAGGCAGCACCTTCACTACGGGTCCCTGTGTCTGTCCGAACCGTCGCGAGGTGCCTGGCTGAAGGACATTTGTTATCGCGGAGCCCATTACGTGTGCTGCCAATGACTCACATCCACCGTCGTCTCCGTTTGGAGTGGTGTCGCGCTTGACGGGATTGGGCCGCAACCGAATGGAACCAGGGTAGTCTTCAGCGACGAATCGAGATTCAATTTGCGCAGTAATGACAACCGTGTACGTGTGTGGAGGCCCCGTGGTGAACGCCTCAATCCTGCCTTCGAGTTACAGCGGCACACTGCTCCCATAGCTGGTGTGGCGGTATGGGGTGCCATCGCATACGACACTCGGTCACCTCTAATATTGATCCACGGAACCATAACAGTCCAGCGATACGTTCATGGTATCCTTCAGCCACATGTGTTGTCACTCATGGCAGGGCTCATAGGGGCATTTTTTCAACAGGACAATGCTCGGCCACACACAGCAAAGATGTCACAGGAATGCCTCCGCCACATTACCATCTTTCCCTGCCCTGTCTGATTCCCAGATTTGTCACCGATCGAGCATCTCTGGGATCACTTGGGAGGGCAAGTTGGACAGCCTACGAGTTTGATGAAACTAGAAGCGCGCTTACAACTGTGGAATGAGATACCGTAGGACACCATATGGGACCTGTATGCCTCAATGTCCGCCGGTATCGCATTGTGTATTCACACTAGAGGTGGTCCGGCCGTCCAAACAGTTACTTCACACCTTTCTGGTATCCAACTAGTTACTCTAAGTCCTCTGGACGAGTCGGACGGTCTGGGTCTTCAACACCTTTCTGGTAGATCACCGAAGTCAAGCAGCATCGGGCGCGGTTAGTACTTGGTGGGTGACCACCTCGGAACACCGCGTGCTGTTGGCCATCTCGGGTGCGGTATCCCCGTGGTTTGCGCGCTAGATTTGCACGCTACCACAAATGCCGTCGTGTTCATGCGGAGTACGATCACGTTAAACATGTGGGTCCGTAAGTCCTTCCGAGAGGTTGGTGGTAGGGGAAGGAGGGTACGGTCCCTGTGGATGCCTCCCCCACTGGGTTCCGGTCTAATTTGGGTGGCATTTCCCGGCCGGTAAAAAGCTACTCTAAGTCCACGGACGAGTCGGATGGTCTGGGCTTTCGACACCTTTCTGGTAGGTCGGACGGTCTGGGTCTCAACAACAACACCTTTCTGGTAGCACCACCTTAGTATCATCATTTTCGTCATCATTATCAGTTTATAACTACTCAGTATCCCATTTGTATCTATTCCTTTGCTGAAACATCACTTGTATATATCATCATTATTACTTGTATATATCGCGGAAACATCACTGGTATATTGTCATCATTATCAGTTTATTACTACTCAGTCTCCCATCTGTATCTATTCCTTCGCTGAAACATCACTTGTATATATCATCTCAAGAAGCTTTATGTTCTAAGCTATCTTTGTACGATGTATAAGTACAAACTTGTAACCTTTTGTAAAACCTTTTATGTTTTTAATAAACGTTGCTTTGGACCGTAGGACGTTGGCATTGGAAGTTGGCTTCTGCTAACTTTCCTTCCCGGTCGTCCATTCTGTTGCTCTAAGTCCTCTGGACGAGCCGGATGGCCTGGGGCTTTCACACACCTTTCTGGTAGGTCGCACGGTCTGGGTCTCAACACTAGAGGTGGCCCAACAGGGTACTAGAACCTCCATTCATTTGTAGTTCTTCCTGTAATAAATGATCCTTTTGTTTTGATTTTGTAATCACTTATTTATATCAACGTTGCACTCACATATATAAAATTTCGTTCGATTCTGACAACTCTTTCTTGGTGTGCAAATTTTTATGGCATTATGAGTGTACATCCATATAATAGAATTTTTTTTTTAATTCGACGGAAAACTTCGAACTTCTGTATTTTCTTAACATGGCAGCACAAAATTTGTTATAATTATGCACAAAAGGGGTTATTTGGGGTCTAGCAATCACAGAGTAATATGTCGCATAAATAAAATGTATGTAATATATCACAAAATTATGAGCAAATATAAGTGTTGCGTAAGTATATCACAAAGTAAAATGTTGTGTAAGTATATCACAACATAAAATGTTGCGTAAATAAAATGAGAAAAGAAGATTGTTGCTTTGAATACACGGTATGTGTTTTCTTCTTCAGTGTGAGCAAACAAAGAGCTATGTGTTAAATGAGAAGACGTGTAGGTCTTGGTTTGCTGTTTTAAAACGTCAAATTGCCAATTATTTCAAAGTGTATCTGTTCTAAATCTGAGGTTTTAATAATCGATTTCTATCCCGAATCATCTCAACTCCAATCTTGTAAAAATATACATACAATTATTTATATCATTATGATGAACGTTTCATGTATGCCAATCAGAAGTAGAACTTTTTACTTTCCCTGCAATACATGGAAATGTATAGGGAAAGTATTGGAATCATGTCGAAAATCGCAACTCGAGTTTACAACGGATCTACATGTTTCGAGACCTCTAGAATACGAAAAAACTATTTTTAGCGTGACGTCTGTGCAGATTTTATATCCACTCTAACTAAAAAACTAATTAACCGAATTTCATAAAATTTGGTAGGTAAGTCACTTGTGGGCGAATCTGGTGCTGATTAGTTTTGGGTACGATTCGGGATAAAAAGAACCCGCCTTTTTTTGCGAAATGGCCCGCAAAAGCTTGCATCCACTCTAGCTGAAAATTTAATAAACCGAATTTTACAAAATTTGGTAGATAAGTCTCTTGTGAGTCACCCTGGTGCTGATTAGATTTTGGTTTGATTCGGAAAAAAATAACCTGTCTTTTTTTGCAAAATGACCCGCAAAAATCGACAAAATCTAAAATAAAAAACTGCGTATGCTGAAATATAGCCATTAAATGCTTGTTTTATACGTAATTTTTAACGAAGAAAAGAATAAGACCAACCCCATTACACTAGGACTAGCCGTTATCGAGATATTTTAGTTTCTTCGTTTTTTCTCTACGCCACCTTTGAAAATAAGTCCAGTTACCAAATGAGAACGAAAATTGAATTAATAGTGAATTAAATTTAATTAAAATAAAGAGAATGTGTATACAAATCTGCAGGGAAAGTCATGTGCTGCCCACATCAGATTTTTTTCAATTGCAATTAAAGTTTCAAAATATAGAAGGTAATATAATCAGCAGTAGTCCAAGGAACATGCTTAAAATTACCATTATTTTGCCTTAATGTAAAATCCTTACAGATAAAGTTGGGAAATATAAAGATGAAAGAAAAAATCATACTTGGTCTGAAGGTCGTAAAGATAACTAGCATACAGTCTAAAAATTGCCATTGCTAAGTCATAATGTACAATCATTACGATAATTATCCACTTTTAGATTATAGATTAAATTTTTAAATAAATATTTTCTTTTTCTATCACTCAATTTTGATTTCTCCAAGCTTTTAATAGAATTGGACACTCGTCAATATTTCTTTAATGAATGGCATAACAATCATCCCCCACTTTTCTTTGTCTACAATGTATTTTCAAAACACACAGCTATTTCTTTTGCTTGTTTATTGTAAATTCCCTTTTATAATCCAACCCATTATGTCCACACTTGTTCGCAGTGCATTAGTAATGAAACTTCACATTTACCAGGCCTATATCCTTCCAGATGATCCATTCACTTCACTTCCATCACAAAGCCAAACAACACGCAGCCGATCAAGTGGCCCAGAGAGAAAGGGAGATTGGAATAAAAGAAAAACGAGACAATACTCGATCGGGAACAAAACACAGCGCGAATAAAAAAAGAAAGTCCAGAACAAATAAAATTTCCATTAGTGCCTGATAAGAATGCCTTTCCCATCTTTTATCTATCCCATGAATGAGTAAAAAGTAACAAACTGTAAATGACAAAGGAGACAGAAAGTAAATAAATAAAAGAGGGGGGACTGGAATCCGGCCCTGCACAATGGACTGCCGGACAATGCGGCTACAACGGTCCATTGTGGCAACGGTCTTACTTTATTCTGATGGTGGCTCTTTGATTCAGGAGGCAAAGCACGATGTTCCTTTTCAGTAAAAGACGGGAACATAAAAGGGAGCTTCTGGAATGATAGAACAAATCCCCCCTTATCAGAACAAATGGGGGGAAAGGAACCCTGCAGAGGTTATGCAGGTTTTATCGAGCATAATTACTTAAATATGGTCTAATAATGTTGATCTCCTGCTGTGATGTCTGAATTATTTACATGAAAAAATTGTAAAGTTGGCATTTCTTTGGATAACATAATTTGCAATTTTCAGGTATTCCGCAGGGATTGAAAGTAAAACATGTCATATCGTCATGTTTTTCGGTTAATTTATTTAGTCCGGGTATATAGGAGAGACCAGGGTGGAACGGGGTAGCTGAAGTTTGGAGAAAATTTTGAAAGTGTAAATGATAAGGAAAAAAAAATAATCAGAAAATATAAAGTGATTTATTTAAACCTTTTTAAACTTACATGAGGTATCAAAAATTCAAAAATTTAATTTTTTAAATCGAAAAATGTAAAATATCGTATGTGTGGCACATTCTGCCTCGTATGCAGGACAGAATGGGGCCCCCACTATTTCTATTTATTTATTATTTTTACTTTGCCCCACTATTATAATTATTTTTTTAAAAATCACTATTTTCTTTTTTTACTTTCCTTATATACATAATGTATAAGGAAAGTATTCTGACGGGGTCGAAAATTCGAATTCGAGTTTTCGACGGCAGAGCACGTTTGAGACATCCCTGATCACGAATCAAACATTTTTGAAATGATGTCTGTGTGTGTGAAAGTATGTGTGTGTGTGTGTGAAAGTATGTGTGTGTGTGAAAGTATGTGTGTGTGTGTGAAAGAAGTATGTGTGTGTGTGTGTGTGTGTGAAAGTATGTGTGTGTGTGTGTGTCAGTGAGTCTGTGGAAACGATAACTGACGAACGAATGGACCGATTCGAACGAAATTTGGTACAAAAATCACAATCCGTAAACACTGGAAGCCTATTGTTTCTATACGCAATCGAATGTTCAGAACCCCTCTAAATTTTCAAGTGAAATTTTGAAAAAATCGTCAAAAAATCAAAACCGATAATAAAGTTACGCAAATAGACATTTCTTATGTAATTTTTCATTAGAAAACGATTAACATAAATTTTAGAAAGCTAGCATGAACCGTTCTCGAGATATTGCACATTTTTAAAAAAAATTATCAAAAGATTATATAAAATAAAAACAAAATATTTCCTATTGAGAAACATGTTCACTTTTCATATGTAATATCATGCGATAAATTGGGTGACATCATTCTCGTGGATCTAGCTCGTTCCATTCATGAAAAAAGATATCTTGAGTAATACTTTTGTATTTGAACGTCAATAGTAATTTATCTGCTATAATAATAAATTATTTCTCCGTCCATAACGCTTGGCGAGATTTTGGCGCCGAATTGGGCTGAATGTCGCCAACTTGGCGACTTTTTTAAATGTTACCAAATTAAAGAAAATCTCACCAAATGGATAAAAATGACTCTAAATCAATGAAAATAACGACTAATTGACGAAAATTCAATATCTTGGAAAGAATATAAGTATCTACTATAAGAATAACCTATTTTGTTTTTGCTGTAAAAGTAGTAAATACATTGCATTATATAAGGAAAGTGCCGCCCACATCAGATTTTTTTACTTTATGGTTGTATTCTCTTTTATTCTCCTTTTTTGTCTAACAGATTTCCGGGGGAAAAGCTGGAAAACTTGACACTCTAGAGGTATTGATATGAAAATCGGGCATCCAATAGAAGATATATGTATATTCAGGTGATGGCTTTAATAAACAATTAATTGATAAGCAATCAGCAGTAACAGAATATGCTGATGTTTTCACTAATCACCTAGTTCCACCATCAGGACATTGTTTCCACTGATGATGGAATAGATGGAAATATACGTGTTATTTATGTGCCGTCAGATATAAGTTTATGTGCCGTCAGGTATAAATTTATGTGCCGTCAGGTATAAGTTTACAGACTAACTTGAATGTAAAATATCGTCAGATATATTACATAAGTTTAATTTATATACCGAAAAGCAAGTTAGTAAAATTATTTGGTATTTTGACGTTAAGTCTATATGGTAGGAGTCAGTTGAAATCAGAGCGAAGAGTAAAAGTGCTAGCGAGCAAGAAACAATTAGAAAGTAATTTATAGCAATCTGAAGACTTATAAATGAAATAAATGAATCTGAAAAAAAATCGAATAAACTTATTGAACTTTATACTTTTAATTTACTTATACTACTTTATTACCTATTGAGTTTATTTTACAAAATGTTATTCACGCAAAACCATTTCGACTCCGAATGAAATGCGATTCGAATGAAATTTGGTACAAAAATCACAATCCGTGAATACTGGAAGTCTATTGTTTTCAAACGTAATTGAATGTTCAGAACCCCCCTAAATTGTCGAGTGAAATTTTGAAAAAATCATCAAAAAATCAAAACCTTTAATAAAGTTACGCAAATAGACATTTCTAATGTAATTTTTCCTTAAAAAACGATTGACATAAACTTTAGAGCGCTAGCATGAACCGTTCTCGAGAAATTGCACCTTTTTAAAATAAATTTATCAAAAAATCCTATAAATTAAAAAAATATATTAACTGTTGAGAAACATGTTCACTTTTCATATGTAATATCATGCGATAAATTGGATGACATCATTCTCGTGGATCTAGCTCGTTCCATTTATGAGAAAAGATACTTTGAGTAATACTTTTGTATTTGAACGCCAATAGTTATTTATCTGTTATAAGAATAACTTATTTCTCCGTTCATAACGCTTGGCGAGATTTTGGCTCCGAATTTGGCGGAATGTCGCCAACTTGGTGACTTTTTTTTAAATGTTTTCAAATTAACGAAAATCTCGCCAAATGGATAAAAATGACACTAAATCAGTGAAAATGACGACTAATTGACGAAAATTCAATTTCTTGGAAAGAATATAAATATCTATTATAAGAAAAACCTATATTTTTTTATGTAAAAATAATAAATTCATTGCATTATATAAGGAAAGTCATGTGTTGCCCACATCAGATTTTTTTCCCGTGCCTGATGATATAAAATCGAATTTTATATTTCTACTCGTTCTTGAGTAGTAGATAAAAGAATATTAAAACAAAAAATTTCACAATTTATACATTTTTCGAACAAACTTTCAAAGTTTTAAATTTTTCTCATTAATTATAGATTAAAGGTCAAGTGCATGCAAAATTGCAAATATCAGCTTTCAGCAGGTTCAGCTGTGTCATTCACCCCCAACAGTCAGCTGTATGATAGAGATAACATATTTCATAACTTGAATTATACATTTATATTCATTGAATTTAACAATTTCAAAAATACAACTTTAATTGAGTTGAACTGTCCGATTATTGAATTTAATTGAATGACACAAAGTCGCTTCAGCCACAATAATTTAAAGCAGAATATATTTTTATTTCCCATTCCTAAGGAAACCTTGGATTATACAATCCGTGTACTTTAAAAATCTCGATAGAACTTCCAGTTTAATTGAAATGAAATTTCTATACTAGTTCCTCCGGGAGGCGCAATCCTAAGGTCATATCATAACCATATATTTTTATCAAAACGTTCCTCTTCAGGCTCTTTTGACAAAACACTCAATTACTTTCGAGCTTCATGTTGTGGGACAAACGCATTCCGCCCCTTTTGTCTTGCATCTCTTTGTTTCTGTGTCCCGCTGTCAGCATTGTCATTGTGGCCAACAATGGCCACCTTCCTCCCACCCCACCCTCGCATCTCTCTATTTAATAGTAAATCGGGTCAGCCTTCCCAACAAAAGCACGGCCAAAATAAAAGGACTCTTTGGCTACAATACAACAGGATGCCTCTCTTGCGATACAAAAGCGGGCCGGATCCCGGACCTTTGCGGGTCCGTCTCCAGCGGCCCCACCTTCAGCAAGGGACCGCTATTGTCTATCCAGCAGGTCCCTTTTGTGAGGGTCTTTTTAAAAGGGGAGGCTAAATTTCCATTCTATTGTCTTAGTCCTTAATGCAGCGGTTTGGAAAGGAAATGAGAGGATAGGGTGTTTGTGCGTGAGTGTGTGAAATTTTAAAGAGTTGCCAGTGAAATATTTACAAAAGGAACTGAGTAAGTGGTCTTTTGATGCACTTATTTATTTGATCTAAGAATTTAGAACAATTATTTCGTTTCATTTCGAATTTCCTTAAAGTCTACGTTCCAATGCGCAACGTTATAAGTTCCTTTTCTTTGAATTGTTACTTTAGACTAACATAATCGTTCTTCTGACCTTATTAATAAACGCGGCCTATGAGTATAGGGCAGTAATAATTTTCCGGCACAAATTTCAGCGACTTCTTCTGCGAAATTTGGGGGAGGGGGGTGTCTGAAATTTTGCAAATTTCAAATATATTCGCGAATTTCAGATATTTTTCTCATTGTTCAATGTCTATTATAATTTTTAGATTTTTATTTCGGTCCGCAAATTTAAGGTATTTTAAAAAATTTCGCGAATATAAAATATTTTGAATCCTTAAACTTTTTAGACGACGAAAATTTGTTTGAGTTTTCGTCCATATAAAGCCAGTGTAAAAGAATTTCCCGTCTTGTTTGAAGTTTTAATAGATTTCTGGAATACGAAAAAAAAAAAAAAATTGTTGTGGGCAGCACATGGTTTTCCGTATACAGACTTAAATTCATTTTCTCTTTATTTCTTTATTAATTCATTAAATGGAGAATAATTGCTCGAAATAACAGGTATAATTATTTGAAATTATACTGAATTTGCACGTTTAATTCAACTATAGTTTCATTTGATAACTGGGAGAATTTTCAAAAGTGGCGTAGCAAAAATGCGAAAAAAATATCTCGAGAACGGTTAGTCCTAATGATATTACTTTTATTCTTTACATCGTCAAAAATTACTTATAAAACAATCATTTAATCGATACATTTGAGCATGCGTAGTCTGTTATTTTATATTCTGGCAATTTTAGCCGGCCATTTCGAAAAAAGGCACTTTCTTTTTTTTTTCCGAATGGTACCAAAAACGAACCAGGATAACCTACAAGTAACATATCTACCAAATTTTGTGAAATTTGGTAGATAAGTTTGGTAGAAATTTGGTAGATAATTTTGTGAAATTTGGTCGACCAATTTTTAGCTAGAGTGGATACATGCGATTTTTGATTCACAACAGTAGTTATAAATTGGGGGTTCCAGTCCAAAGAGGGGAGGTGCAGCAAGTGCAGCAGGAGGAGAGGCCCTCTTTGGGAGGAGGGTCCCTCTTTGGGAGGATGCCTCTCTTGAGCCGCCTCCCCTCTTTGGAGTGGACCCTCTCAGAGGGTCTTGAGACCCCCAGGAGGGAGGATGCCTCTCTTGAGAGGATCCTCTTTGGGAGGATGCCCCCCTCCCCTCTTTTGGAAGTTTGGTGAGGTGCAGCACCGGATGCCTCTCTTGGGAGGATGCCTCCGCCCAAAGAGGGCAATTGCGAAAGTCTTTCAGAGAGGCCTGATGACTCATACGGAGTGAGTTTCACTCCGAGTCTTGAGAGGGAATGTCACAATCGCTGACTGACCCTTGACCTGAGGAAGTGGTTTCAAGGGATTTCGCAATCGCTGACCGACCCTTGACCTGAGGAAGAAGTTTCAAGGGATGTCGCAATCGAACAATCTGGAAATGACGTGTGGCAATCAGCGATTGATAACCTTAGAAGTGACCTTTGACAAGAACACACGTCCTCCCTCTCTGCTGGTCAGCGACAGACTGAAAGATCTTATCAGCGTGAAGTAGTTAAAGCGCCCTCTGGCGAATTTTGATGAAGTGCTGCCATCTATCGGCATTTTTTTTTTTCCAAAAGAAATTAATGTTTCACTTGTCAGGAGCTGGATTCGATCTTGGGTCCAACTGATTAGAAGCCGCGCGTCTTACCATCGTGCCAAAGCACCCGTGCTTTATAGGCAGTTAACTTCGAAGTGTACCTTATCAGTGGAAGTTAGATTATTTTTCAAAGTTCATTCGAATAGCGATGCAAGGGTGCGTTTTAAAACAGAATGCTACGGAGTGAATATAAATATGTATATTATAACACAATGATTTTTTTTTTTAAACAAATGTATACACAAACTTTAAAAACACGAATGTAATAATTAGCTAAAATTGTATTCAGTGGATTTTTTTTTTTTAAATAAATCAATACGATTTTTATAATAATAACGAAATGATTTCGAATGTTTAAAAACAAATTGATTACGGATTTCCAATGAACACACAAATTGTGTTCAGTGGACACACAAATTGTGTTCAATGAATACGATTCGACCATTTTAAGTGTTGTGTATCTAAAAACAAATGTATACACAAACTTTAAAAACACGAATGTAATAATTAGCTAAAATTGTATTCAGTGGATTTTTTTTTTTAAATAAATCAATACGATTTTTATAATAATAACGAAATGATTTCAAATGTTTAAAAATATAATAGATTATGGATTTCCAATGAACACACAAATTGTGTTCAGTGGACACACAAATTGTGTTCCGTGGACACAAAAATGGTGTTAAGTGAATAGCATTCGACCATTCTGAGTGTTGTGTATCTAAAAACAAATGTATACACAAACTTTAAAAACATGAATGTAATACATAGCTGAAATTATGTTTTGTGAACAGGATTTGACCATTCTAAGTGTGTGTGTGTGATTTTTGAAAAATAAATCTAACAGTATATAAAAATAATAATAATGAAAATTAGAACTCACAGAACGACCTCTTCACTACCCGCTGGGCAAACTCCAAATGAGTGAGACACTCTCATTACGCTATTAAAAATTAGGTCTTATCATCAACAGTATAAGGTGTTGCCACCTATTTTTTCTAATAATATATTTTTAATAGTTGGATACTTCAACGGTCTGATTTACTACACGTAATCTAAAACACATCACTTTAATGATATTGTGCATCGAATATGATTCGGCCATTTTTAAAATGGTGTTAAGTGAATAGCATTCGACCATTCTGAGTGTTGTGTATCTAAAAACAAATGTATACACAAACTTTAAAAACATGAATGTAATACATAGCTGAAATTATGTTTTGTGAACAGGATTTGACCATTCTAAGTGTGTGTGTGTGATTTTTGAAAAATAAATCTAACAGTATATAAAAATAATAATAATGAAAATTAGAACTCACAGAACGACCTCTTCACTACCCGCTGGGCAAACTCCAAATGAGTGAGACACTCTCATTACGCTATTAAAAATTAGGTCTTATCATCAACAGTATAAGGTGTTGCCACCTATTTTTTCTAATAATATATTTTTAATAGTTGGATACTTCAACGGTCTGATTTACTACACGTAATCTAAAACACATCACTTTAATGATATTGTGCATCGAATATGATTCGGCCATTTTTAAAATGGTGGATGTAATTGAAATATCGAAGTTTAGAATTTAACAAACTAACGAATTTTCACCCCCAAAAATTTTAGCATTCAGTTTAAATAAAACCCAATGAATATGATATCACCATTTTAACATCGTAATTTTACTACCATTATAGAACTTAGAAGTGAGTGTACATTATTTTTTTCACGACACCAACACATTTTAAAATCTATTGAATAGGAATAGACCATTTTGCACATACATGTACCTAGATTTCAACACCCGGTATTAAAACCTGCTAAACATGAAACGAGTAAGTATTGTGTGAGATTTTATCACACTAACTTTCAAACTTTTTAAATTTTTAAAAATATCCGAAATAGTTGTATTTCATCGGTAGACATAAATTGTATGGAACACATTTTTATGAAAAAAATATCTGTTTCGACAGCTTTTAAAAATAGATTTCTACAGTTGTACACTACGGTTCTAGAATTTTCTAAATACGAATCGACTGTTTGAACTACCAATGGTGGTTTTACCGATGCAAATATTTACAGGACAAATATTTCAATGAAACCGAACTTAGTTGAAGCTTCTAAGTTTGAATATTTAGAATCATTTCATATAATTTTTATATTCACATTGAAAATAGTTAACAAAATTGGAACTCACGGAGCGACAACTTACTGTCCACACTCCAAATGAGTGATACACTCTTATTACATTATTAAAAATTAGATCTTATCTATAATGATGTCATTATGTTGCCGTATTGCCACCACACAATTATTCTTTCCAAATTATGCATTTTTTTCTTTTTTCTTTTTAATAACTTGCTACTGTCTTATGCTATCCATTTTTTTTTTTTTTTTTTTTTTTTTCATATAAGCAGATATTCCATATACCTTCTAAATGTTAAGTTATAATTTTAAAAAAAAAAAGCATTAGAGGTGTATTTTACGTCTGAATTCGTCCAAGTGGAAATCCGACAATTGCAAATGCATGATTGCATCCTCACATTTCAATAGACACCACTAAAATGTGTGGATCTTATTTTGAAAAAGCTGCTCTCAGAAAGAATATGTATATGAATACATATTTTCCATAAATATACCCCCTCCCCCCCACAATACACACAACATGCAGGCCAAAGACTCACCCAAAATACATTCCAAATCGGCTCTATAGCTTATCGCGCTTATCAGTGTAACAGATAGTGACCCAAGTTCATGTTCGCAAAGCGAGTTAATTGCAATGTTATTGTTTTAAGCAGTTCCCATATTTAAATGAAAAATTTATCAAATTATACAATACATACAAGAGCTGGAAGATCATAGCATTTCAATATTATAGAATACTCACGAATGTTTTTTTTTTTTTTCCCCATTTAAAATTATCAAATTTTAATGCAATTTGACAAAAATTGCACAATACTTAGTGTATGACTATCAAATAAGAGCTAGGTTTTATTGTTACAACAACGTTTAAGATCATTAAACGAGTATATATATATATATTTTTTTTTTTTTAAAGAAGAATAGTATATAACTTACTGTTTTTAAGGATAGGTGATTGTTAACATTGAATTTAAATGAATGAGTGACCCTCTGAGACAAGTACAGTACATTGCAATAACATTAAAAAATATGAAAGATATGCAATTAACACCTTAAAAGAAACATGTAATGAGTTTTGATATCTTAATACGAGACATTATTGACATGCACATAGAAATGTCACAATTTTGTGGCTGTAGGTGCTCCATAAGACCCCTCTGCTCTTAATAAATGATCCCATTTGAATGTACATATTTAACAACACACAGAAAATGACAGGACCACAATAAAATTTTACACCTATTACAGAATAACTCCCAACTTCGTAGATTTTTAAGAAACTACAGTCGAATTTTCACCGATTCTTAGAGATTGAAACACAGCATTGTTTATGAATCTTCATACTTTAGAGAATGGAACATAAATTAGCATTTATTTTGAATGAATTCAGAATTTTGACATTGATTATAAATTTATGATTTAAACTCTGTAAAGTGTAAATATCTTTTGTCATGAAACTCACACTGTAGACATTTGATATGATTCGAATAAATCTATTTTTAATTTTTTATATTTTATTTTAAAAAGTGAGATTAGTAAACCTGTTACACTTGAATGCATAGATACATAACTCACAACAATATAACATTTCTTAAATGGAACATGCTAAAAAAAAAAAAAAAAAAAAAAATTAGCTAATGAGTATAAATAAGGAATTCAATTTGAAAGATAAAAACCATTTAATGAATCTATTATTAATGAAATACACATTAACCATTATCACTTGTACATTTAAACAAATAAGTTAAAATAATTTCCTTATCGCACTTTCATAGTCCTCTGATTTGAATGACTCGAAAAAAATTCTATCATAGCAGTAAAAGACTTCTTCACCACGCAACAAAACTTTCTTAGCAATGTTATTAATGTCAAGATTTAGAAGTACTTGTTCAGACACTCTGTCAAACATTTGTAATGGAGTGCTGTAAAGACATTCATGGTAACTTAAATCTTCAACTTGACCAACACAGCCAACACATTTGAAAAGTTTTCTTACATGACACATGATATTGTCATGAATACAAGAGATTAATTGTTCGAATGCAAAATTTTTGTCACAAATAAGTGATGGTAGAAAGGTTATAGTGTTCTTTATTTTTAATATTTGAGCAGGAAGCCACTCTATAAATATACTTTCTCGAAGATGTATACTAATGTTGTTAACACTATTCTGTAAACATGCTATTTGATTTTTATCTAAGGTAATATGACACTGTGTTAGACAAAATTTTGAATCATATAATTGAATTATTTTCTGCAGATGCAATTTTCCGTTGTCATTGAAACAGAACAACTCATTGCGACTGACGAAAGAGGTATCTACATATAGAATATTGAACGACCACAATTTTTGAGAAAATTCACTCCATGTAGCCGGTGACAGTGTAACACCTTCACGCGTAGGCTGTAATTCATTTCGATCGTTAGAGAGATATTTCCATATATACACTTTTAACTTCCCATGACGAAGTTTCAAATACACATACACATTAGAACCTAAATGCCAACGACGGAGTGCATCTTGCATAAAATCTGAAGAAGTAGATTCAGTCGAAACTGATTCTGCATTGGAAGATAACAGTCCACTATGTGTTAGAGCACAAGAAAGCAGATCATGAGTTGAGTTTTGAACCTCGGTGAGAACTTGTGAATTGACAACGGTAGATGTTTCTGCTGGGGTTTTGGAAGACATAAGATAGGTTTCTAACCAATCCACAGCAAATTTTTGTGAGGGTGAATTAATCACATCTGAGACAATGTCCACAGATTTTGTTTCTTCTAGGGCAGGAACAGTCAACTCCGCACTATTTACACTAGAAATTATTTGCTCGAGTGATGGCATACTTTGAATTTTAGACATTCTTTTTAGATAGTAACATCCAACTACGACATTCACAGTATAAGATTTATTTTTAAAACACTAACATCTTAAAACATTATAATTTTGTCACAGCTATGAGCGAAGCAAACCTATCCACACAACCTCCAAAGTTGAAATGACTTATCAAACAACTTCATAAGTATAATCACGTAACCTAAATCGAGTGTCGTGTGCAAACAGATCACATAAGATATGAAGTGATTAGAACTTATAATTTTTAATGAATCGTACAACATTAGATTGTGGTAAATACAATTGTTATCTACATGAGAAAATTTCTATATTATTTCATATCTTATGTGATCTGTTTGCACACGACACTCGATTTAGGTTACGTGATTATACTTATGAAGTTGTTTGATAAGTCATTTCAACTTTGGAGGTTGTGTGGATAGGTTTGCTTCGCTCATAGCTGTGACAAAATTATAATGTTTTAAGATGTTAGTGTTTTAAAAATAAATCTTATACTGTGAATGTCGTAGTTGGATGTTACTATCTAAAAAGAATGTCTAAAATTCAAAGTATGCCATCACTCGAGCAAATAATTTCTAGTGTAAATAGTGCGGAGTTGACTGTTCCTGCCCTAGAAGAAACAAAATCTGTGGACATTGTCTCAGATGTGATTAATTCACCCTCACAAAAATTTGCTGTGGATTGGTTAGAAACCTATCTTATGTCTTCCAAAACCCCAGCAGAAACATCTACCGTTGTCAATTCACAAGTTCTCACCGAGGTTCAAAACTCAACTCATGATCTGCTTTCTTGTGCTCTAACACATAGTGGACTGTTATCTTCCAATGCAGAATCAGTTTCGACTGAATCTACTTCTTCAGATTTTATGCAAGATGCACTCCGTCGTTGGCATTTAGGTTCTAATGTGTATGTGTATTTGAAACTTCGTCATGGGAAGTTAAAAGTGTATATATGGAAATATCTCTCTAACGATCGAAATGAATTACAGCCTACGCGTGAAGGTGTTACACTGTCACCGGCTACATGGAGTGAATTTTCTCAAAAATTGTGGTCGTTCAATATTCTATATGTAGATACCTCTTTCGTCAGTCGCAATGAGTTGTTCTGTTTCAATGACAACGGAAAATTGCATCTGCAGAAAATAATTCAATTATATGATTCAAAATTTTGTCTAACACAGTGTCATATTACCTTAGATAAAAATCAAATAGCATGTTTACAGAATAGTGTGAACAACATTAGTATACATCTTCGAGAAAGTATATTTATAGAGTGGCTTCCTGCTCAAATATTAAAAATAAAGAACACTATAACCTTTCTACCATCACTTATTTGTGACAAAAATTTTGCATTCGAACAATTAATCTCTTGTATTCATGACAATATCATGTGTCATGTAAGAAAACTTTTCAAATGTGTTGGCTGTGTTGGTCAAGTTGAAGATTTAAGTTACCATGAATGTCTTTACAGCACTCCATTACAAATGTTTGACAGAGTGTCTGAACAAGTACTTCTAAATCTTGACATTAATAACATTGCTAAGAAAGTTTTGTTGCGTGGTGAAGAAGTCTTTTACTGCTATGATAGAATTTTTTTCGAGTCATTCAAATCAGAGGACTATGAAAGTGCGATAAGGAAATTATTTTAACTTATTTGTTTAAATGTACAAGTGATAATGGTTAATGTGTATTTCATTAATAATAGATTCATTAAATGGTTTTTATCTTTCAAATTGAATTCCTTATTTATACTCATTAGCTAATTTTTTTTTTTTTTTTTTTTTTTAGCATGTTCCATTTAAGAAATGTTATATTGTTGTGAGTTATGTATCTATGCATTCAAGTGTAACAGGTTTACTAATCTCACTTTTTAAAATAAAATATAAAAAATTAAAAATAGATTTATTCGAATCATATCAAATGTCTACAGTGTGAGTTTCATGACAAAAGATATTTACACTTTACAGAGTTTAAATCATAAATTTATAATCAATGTCAAAATTCTGAATTCATTCAAAATAAATGCTAATTTATGTTCCATTCTCTAAAGTATGAAGATTCATAAACAATGCTGTGTTTCAATCTCTAAGAATCGGTGAAAATTCGACTGTAGTTTCTTAAAAATCTACGAAGTTGGGAGTTATTCTGTAATAGGTGTAAAATTTTATTGTGGTCCTGTCATTTTCTGTGTGTTGTTAAATATGTACATTCAAATGGGATCATTTATTAAGAGCAGAGGGGTCTTATGGAGCACCTACAGCCACAAAATTGTGACATTTCTATGTGCATGTCAATAATGTCTCGTATTAAGATATCAAAACTCATTACATGTTTCTTTTAAGGTGTTAATTGCATATCTTTCATATTTTTTAATGTTATTGCAATGTACTGTACTTGTCTCAGAGGGTCACTCATTCATTTAAATTCAATGTTAACAATCACCTATCCTTAAAAACAGTAAGTTATATACTATTCTTCTTTAAAAAAAAAAATATATATATATATATACTCGTTTAATGATCTTAAACGTTGTTGTAACAATAAAACCTAGCTCTTATTTGATAGTCATACACTAAGTATTGTGCAATTTTTGTCAAATTGCATTAAAATTTGATAATTTTAAATGGGGAAAAAAAAAAACATTCGTGAGTATTCTATAATATTGAAATGCTATGATCTTCCAGCTCTTGTATGTATTGTATAATTTGATAAATTTTTCATTTAAATATGGGAACTGCTTAAAACAATAACATTGCAATTAACTCGCTTTGCGAACATGAACTTGGGTCACTATCTGTTACACTGATAAGCGCGATAAGCTATAGAGCCGATTTGGAATGTATTTTGGGTGAGTCTTTGGCCTGCATGTTGTGTGTATTGTGGGGGGGAGGGGGTATATTTATGGAAAATATGTATTCATATACATATTCTTTCTGAGAGCAGCTTTTTCAAAATAAGATCCACACATTTTAGTGGTGTCTATTGAAATGTGAGGATGCAATCATGCATTTGCAATTGTCGGATTTCCACTTGGACGAATTCAGACGTAAAATACACCTCTAATGCTTTTTTTTTTTTTAAATTATAACTTAACATTTAGAAGGTATATGGAATATCTGCTTATATGAAAAAAAAAAAAAAAAAAAAAAAAAATGGATAGCATAAGACAGTAGCAAGTTATTAAAAAGAAAAAAGAAAAAAATGCATAATTTGGAAAGAATAATTGTGTGGTGGCAATACGGCAACATAATGACATCATTATAGATAAGATCTAATTTTTAATAATGTAATAAGAGTGTATCACTCATTTGGAGTGTGGACAGTAAGTTGTCGCTCCGTGAGTTCCAATTTTGTTAACTATTTTCAATGTGAATATAAAAATTATATGAAATGATTCTAAATATTCAAACTTAGAAGCTTCAACTAAGTTCGGTTTCATTGAAATATTTGTCCTGTAAATATTTGCATCGGTAAAACCACCATTGGTAGTTCAAACAGTCGATTCGTATTTAGAAAATTCTAGAACCGTAGTGTACAACTGTAGAAATCTATTTTTAAAAGCTGTCGAAACAGATATTTTTTTCATAAAAATGTGTTCCATACAATTTATGTCTACCGATGAAATACAACTATTTCGGATATTTTTAAAAATTTAAAAAGTTTGAAAGTTAGTGTGATAAAATCTCACACAATACTTACTCGTTTCATGTTTAGCAGGTTTTAATACCGGGTGTTGAAATCTAGGTACATGTATGTGCAAAATGGTCTATTCCTATTCAATAGATTTTAAAATGTGTTGGTGTCGTGAAAAAAATAATGTACACTCACTTCTAAGTTCTATAATGGTAGTAAAATTACGATGTTAAAATGGTGATATCATATTCATTGGGTTTTATTTAAACTGAATGCTAAAATTTTTGGGGGTGAAAATTCGTTAGTTTGTTAAATTCTAAACTTCGATATTTCAATTACATCCACCATTTTAAAAATGGCCGAATCATATTCGATGCACAATATCATTAAAGTGATGTGTTTTAGATTACGTGTAGTAAATCAGACCGTTGAAGTATCCAACTATTAAAAATATATTATTAGAAAAAATAGGTGGCAACACCTTATACTGTTGATGATAAGACCTAATTTTTAATAGCGTAATGAGAGTGTCTCACTCATTTGGAGTTTGCCCAGCGGGTAGTGAAGAGGTCGTTCTGTGAGTTCTAATTTTCATTATTATTATTTTTATATACTGTTAGATTTATTTTTCAAAAATCACACACACACACTTAGAATGGTCAAATCCTGTTCACAAAACATAATTTCAGCTATGTATTACATTCATGTTTTTAAAGTTTGTGTATACATTTGTTTTTAGATACACAACACTCAGAATGGTCGAATGCTATTCACTTAACACCATTTTAAAAATGGCCGAATCATATTCGATGCACAATATCATTAAAGTGATGTGTTTTAGATTACGTGTAGTAAATCAGACCGTTGAAGTATCCAACTATTAAAAATATATTATTAGAAAAAATAGGTGGCAACACCTTATACTGTTGATGATAAGACCTAATTTTTAATAGCGTAATGAGAGTGTCTCACTCATTTGGAGTTTGCCCAGCGGGTAGTGAAGAGGTCGTTCTGTGAGTTCTAATTTTCATTATTATTATTTTTATATACTGTTAGATTTATTTTTCAAAAATCACACACACACACTTAGAATGGTCAAATCCTGTTCACAAAACATAATTTCAGCTATGTATTACATTCATGTTTTTAAAGTTTGTGTATACATTTGTTTTTAGATACACAACACTCAGAATGGTCGAATGCTATTCACTTAACACCATTTTTGTGTCCACGGAACACAATTTGTGTGTCCACTGAACACAATTTGTGTGTTCATTGGAAATCCATAATCTATTATATTTTTAAACATTTGAAATCATTTCGTTATTATTATAAAAATCGTATTGATTTATTTAAAAAAAAAAATCCACTGAATACAATTTTAGCTAATTATTACATTCGTGTTTTTAAAGTTTGTGTATACATTTGTTTTTAGATACACAACACTTAAAATGGTCGAATCGTATTCATTGAACACAATTTGTGTGTCCACTGAACACAATTTGTGTGTTCATTGGAAATCCGTAATCAATTTGTTTTTAAACATTCGAAATCATTTCGTTATTATTATAAAAATCGTATTGATTTATTTAAAAAAAAAAAATCCACTGAATACAATTTTAGCTAATTATTACATTCGTGTTTTTAAAGTTTGTGTATACATTTGTTTAAAAAAAAAATCATTGTGTTATAATATACATATTTATATTCACTCCGTAGCATTCTGTTTTAAAACGCACCCTTGCATCGCTATTCGAATGAACTTTGAAAAATAATCTAACTTCCACTGATAAGGTACACTTCGAAGTTAACTGCCTATAAAGCACGGGTGCTTTGGCACGATGGTAAGACGCGCGGCTTCTAATCAGTTGGACCCAAGATCGAATCCAGCTCCTGACAAGTGAAACATTAATTTCTTTTGGAAAAAAAAAAATGCCGATAGATGGCAGCACTTCATCAAAATTCGCCAGAGGGCGCTTTAACTACTTCACGCTGATAAGATCTTTCAGTCTGTCGCTGACCAGCAGAGAGGGAGGACGTGTGTTCTTGTCAAAGGTCACTTCTAAGGTTATCAATCGCTGATTGCCACACGTCATTTCCAGATTGTTCGATTGCGACATCCCTTGAAACTTCTTCCTCAGGTCAAGGGTCGGTCAGCGATTGCGAAATCCCTTGAAACCACTTCCTCAGGTCAAGGGTCAGTCAGCGATTGTGACATTCCCTCTCAAGACTCGGAGTGAAACTCACTCCGTATGAGTCATCAGGCCTCTCTGAAAGACTTTCGCAATTGCCCTCTTTGGGCGGAGGCATCCTCCCAAGAGAGGCATCCGGTGCTGCACCTCACCAAACTTCCAAAAGAGGGGAGGGGGCATCCTCCCAAAGAGGATCCTCTCAAGAGAGGCATCCTCCCTCCTGGGGGTCTCAAGACCCTCTGAGAGGGTCCACTCCAAAGAGGGGAGGCGGCTCAAGAGAGGCATCCTCCCAAAGAGGGACCCTCCTCCCAAAGAGGGCCTCTCCTCCTGCTGCACTTGCTGCACCTCCCCTCTTTGGACTGGAACCCCCAATTTATAACTACTCACAACTTATATAAAATGTGTTGTTGACATAGTGATAACTAGCCATTTCGCCCGCACGAAGCGTGGGTGGAATGGTTAGTTAATAATATTGATCAGGAGAGATACATGGTCCGCGTCTACCGGAGATATTGTTACGAACTGGTAAAAAAGTTCTGTCGTTTCTTCCCCCCCCCCCCACCTCTGACTTTCGGCCTTTTCGAAGACCAAGCGGAAAAAACACCCGTTCAGGCATTCGTTCCCATGACGTGAATCTGGGGTTGCCATATGCCAAACTTTGAAGAAGGGTTTCCAGATTTGGCAATTTATCACTAATTTGGGGATATTTGGCGACTTTTCGAAGCTTCGAGAAAAACTCGAAATAGCCAGTATTCTATGAGATATGAGAGAATTCCAGAATTTTCTATAGAGAGTCTATAAAAGGTGTTATCACTCAAAGGAGGGCAGTTGACGGGATACCTGCTACATTGAATTGTTATTTTAGCGGCTGTTTTGTGAAATGAAATACGTCAGTGTTTTGAAAATGGTATACGTTGTTTAGTGAAATTGATGGAGTACTGTTTTACTGTATATTGCTCCTGTTTAAGCTGTGTTCGTGAATAAACGTGTTAGTTATCCAGAAATTTAGACTCATTCCTGAGTGCAGACTCACGATTCTAGAGGATATGTTACAACGATGGTGCAGGAAATATTTTACATAACTTTCTGCACCTTATCATATATGTCCGGGTTAATACAAATATCTAGATGAAATTACATGTTAATATTCATTTGCCATAAAACTCTATTTATCCAATACAAATACCGCCCAAAAGAAAAACAATAATTTCAGTCAGTACTGAATGCAATGTGCTGTCCCCATTAAAATTTCAACTTACACTAAAACAAATGTGCACATACATAAATTCAATATCCTTATCATTGTACACTCATACAAAGACCGTACAGAACAAAGACCCGATTAAAGCATTTTAAAGACTTGGACCTTTCTTTTCGACCCTTTGTCCACGAAATTTCTGCAAAATTCCCCCAAACTTTCCCGAAAATTAACTTCGGGATTGTGGCGGCAGTTCTTCGGGTACGGGAACAGGCTTCCATTGTTCCAGGATTATTGAACGAAAGAGGATCTTATTGTTCTGGGCGTCCCTTTTCAACCAAATCCCCGTTATTTTAATAAACCGGCCCCAGTTAATCTCCATCTTTAAATCTCGCAGATTAAAACATAAAACTTTATTTTGGCGGGACTCTGGGGGGATGGAAGTGAACTGGGGGTGGCTATGGGAGAACTCAATCTTGAACATTCAGCAGAGAAACAAAGTGTTGTTAATCTCCAATCCCATATTAAAATTGTGAAGTATTTAAGAGTGGGGTGTACAAGGGTTACCCTCTCTTGTTATTGAAGGGTCGGGTGAACACTGAATAGTATCCAATAACAGCTGTTTGCTCTTTTGCAGTGAAGTGCTTTGAAACATTGGAAGAATTTTACAAGGGATTTTTGAACGTTCCATTCGGCGTCCTGTTCCATTAATCAATTTCGTTTTTACCTGCACCAATTCTTAGTTAACTTCTCTCTACCTTTCTTTGTCTGTGT
Organism: Amaurobius ferox; assembly: GCA_951213105.1. NCBI lineage: Eukaryota > Metazoa > Arthropoda > Arachnida > Araneae > Amaurobiidae > Amaurobius > Amaurobius ferox. Next base: position 60,515,137 of record OX578150.1, on the reverse strand, counting down.
TCTCTTCAATATCTTTGTAGAGCTTGTTCTCGGCTCCCTCATAACGTAGAGCTGAAATTAGCATACAATTTCGTCTCGGTGGCTGGCGGAACAACAGCCATCTTGACTCCTAGTGGAAGTGATTGCTATCTTGACTTCTAGTGGAAGTGATGGCTATCTTGACTCCTAGTGGAAATGATGGCTATCTTGACTCCTAGTGGAAGTGATGGCTATCTTGACTCCTAGTGGAAGTGATGGCTATCTTGACTCCTAGTGGAAGTGATGGCTATCTTGACTCCTAGTCGAAGTGATGGCTATCTTGACTCCTAGTTGAAGTGATAGCTATCTTCACTCTTAGTGGAAGTGATGGCTATCTTGATTCCTAATGGAAGTGACAGCTATCTTCACTCCTAGTGGAAGTGATGGCTTCTTGACTCCTAGTGAAAGTGAGGGCTAACTCGACTCCTACTGGAAGTGATGGCTATCTTGACTCCTTATTGAAGTGATGGCTATATTGACTCCTAATGGAAGTGACGGCTATCTTGACTCCTAGTGGAAGTGATGGCTATCTTGATTCCTAGTGGAAGTGATAGTTATCTTGACTCCTAGTGGAAGTGACGGATGTACATGGCGGAAAGAGAGTAATTTTGTCGTCCTTTTCTCGGAATCTTGAGAAAATCAAAACATTCTGGACTACTTTCTTGAATGATTGGTACAATTTTTTAAAACAGAAGTACCTATTTTACAGCTAAATTGTATATAAAGTATCAGCCTTTAACATGCGCGCGCCATTGAAATAGCACAAACAGACGATAACTGGACTAGACTCTAGGAGGATGCAATGCATGTATTCCATCCTCCTTGACTAAATCAGTTGGAATCAAAATGACGGTTACGCCAGCCTGTATATGTATATTAGCCTTATTTTCACCTATCAAATTTTCACACCATTACGTTACGTCATCATCTCATTTGCATACGCCATCTTTGCTGCTCGTAAATAGCCTAAAGAATAGATTAACTCTCACTTTCACCTCATGGCTTTGACGAGAATCACATCTTTGGAGAGGACAACCAAGTCTTTGCTAAGCTCGTTCTCGACTCCTACAGAACACAGAGAGGTGAAACTCGACAATCAGTTTCATCTCGAGGAACATTTTCATATACCAAATTTACGTCAAAAAAGTAATAAGTGTGGAAAACTAAAACTAGTAAGCGTGGAAAACTAAAACTAAAAATGAAAATTAATAAGAGTGGAAAACTAAAACTAGAAATGAAAACTAATAAGCGTGGAAAACAAAAATTAGAAATGAAAACTAATAAGCGCGGCAAACTAAAACTGGAAATGAAAACCAATAAGAGTAGAAAACTAAAATTAGAAAAGAAAACTAATAAGCGTGGAAAACTAATAAGCACTGAAAACTAAAACTAGAAATGAAAATTAGTAAGCATGGAAAACTAAAACTAGAAATGAAAAGAAATAAGCGTGGAAAACTAAAACTAGAAATGAAAACTAATAAGCGTGGAAAACTAATAAGCACAGAAAACTGAAACTGGAAATGAAAATTAGTAAGTGTGGAAAACCAAAACTAGAAATGGAAATTAATAAGCATGAAAACTAAAACTAGAGATGAAAACTAATAAGCGTGGGAAACTAAAACTAGAAATGAAAACTAATAAGCACGGAAAACTAAAACTAGAAATGAAAACTAATAAGCGTGGGAAACTAAAGCTGGAAAATGAAAACCAATAAGCGTGGAAAACTAAAACTAGAAATGAAAGCTAAAACGTAAAAAATAAATTATAAGAATAAAATAAGTTTTTCGGTGCCCTCCCCCCTCCCCTCCACAGGGGCGCATGGAAAAGTAGAAAAGAAACTCTTCCCTACGAAATTGAACCAAATTGGGCGTGTTGGCAGATTCAATTCAAAACAATAATAAATAAATCAATTATTTAAAATTCATATTATTCAAAAATGTCACCTCTTGTGGTTTCCTAATGATCATAAATTTCTTTATATATTTAATTTAAAATTATTTAAAAATTAAAAATATTAAAACGATAGTATTTAAGGTTCTTTTATGTTATTAATGAGCTCATTATTACAGACATTATTGGTTCAAAGTCAACTAATAAGTAGTCATAAAGAATATTATATGTTAACTAGTAACTACTTGAATTTTTAGTTAATCAATAAAAAGTTTCTTTGCTAGTTAATGGTTATATTATCATCAGGTGTAATTAATATTGATGTATAGTAGCTGTATAGGTTTTCACAATTAAGTATTAGCTTACAAATATATGTAACTATACTATTAACTATTCGTTAGTAATTTATATATATTAAAATATATAATAAAATTATTGGTTTACATATATTAATTATTATAATGCTAGTAAACACATTAACTTTGACTCCATAATAATAGATGTTTCTAATAATAAAAATGTACTACATTTACTATAATTAAAATATTTTTAATAGAAAAAGTTTTCCACACAAAGTTTTAATATTTAAGCGTATCTCTTCTCCCCCCCACCCAAAAAAAAACGGATTATGATGAGCCACTCCTTCACCAATGTTGTGACACCCCCTCCAAATCACCTCGAATTTTACTCCAACCCTTTTTAACACTTTACAACAAAGTTGAAAAGTGTTTATAACTTTGTTCATTCATTCTGTCTGTCTGTCTGTCCGTTTGCACGATAACTGCCGTAAAAATGACTTAATCAAAATAAAATTTTAGTATGTTGTTCAGACGGCCTATGGGACCTATGGGAATATAATGAATAATATCACCCAATTAGTTTTGGAATGAACCCGGGTTGAAAAAATGAAATACATTGAACTCTATGGGACCTAATTTTTCAAACATTTTTTAAGTGGATTTAAAATTCACAAATTGCTTCGAAAATTTTAGGTAATATTCAAGTTATTCCATAAAATATATAAAAAAAAATTCAGCAAAATATATTCAGTAGTTTTTTAAATAAAAATTAAAATAATAATTACACCTCTTATATGAAGCGATCACGTGACCATGATATGAAAAGATCACGTGACCCACTTTAAAATGAAATGTGACATCTATCTTGTCCTAAAATCGTGATTTTTAAAGTTCTTTTTAATTCATATTGAAAATGATTTAATCAAAATGAAATTTTAGTATGTTGTTCAGACGGCCTATGGGACCTATGGGAACATAATGAATAATATCACCCAATTAGTTTTGGATTGAACCCGGGTTGAAAAAAAGAAATACATTGAACTCTATGGGACCTAATTTTTCAAACATTTTTTAAGCGGATTTAAAATTCACAAATTGCTTCGAAAATTTTAGGTAATATTCAAGTTATTCCATAAATTTTTTTATAAAAAAAATTCAGCAAAATATATTCAGTAGTTTTTTAAATAAAAATTAAAATAATAATTACACCCCTTATATGAAGCGATCACGTGACCATGATATGAAAAGATCACGTGACCCACTTCAAAATGAAATGTGGCATCTATCTTGTCCTAAAATCGTGATTTTTAAAGTTCTTTTTAATTCATATTGAGTGTTGTATTCTTCCTAAAACCGCTTTATTTTTGCTTAAATTCTGTACATCTACATACTGAAACAACGCATTTACAATATATTTGAGTTTAAATGATCATCCAAATTTGATTATTTCTACAACGAAGCCTATTTATGTAAAATGTAAACAGCAAAATATGTAGGATGAGTTGTATAAGAATTGCTGTATTTCTTTAACGCAAAATTATTTAGCTCATGGAGTCTGCATAGCTGATATGAATGAAATATTCATTGATTTTACAGAGAGAAGAACGCTTTTTTTCGATAAAGTTTTAAGCATAGATTTTAATTACTTGTAGCTCCATGGTCTTAAGATTTTAAATAAAATACATTATTTTAGTACTGGGATGAATGAAATGAATGGGAAAATGTTGTGAATGAAATGCTGCTTTTATAGAGAGAGTCAGGCGTGTTATTTTTTCTATGACGTTATTTGAATGAATGTCAGTTGTTTTCGATGAAATTTTCAAATATAATAAATTAATGTAGTATAGTGATAAGTCTTAAAATATTGCCGAGGAATGTACTGCATTTTAGAGATATTTAAATAAAATCGCATTGAAGTTGGAAAGTGTTTCATAATCAATGCTTTAAGCATGATTGATCTTTCTTGTTTGGATTTTGTTTCTGACTACAACTCCGGTGAATGTGTGTGTGCGTGTTATAAAGTTTATGCTATAATTGGAATAAAGTTTATATTATAATTGGAATTAAGTTTATACTATAATTGGAATTAAGTTTATACTATTGGAACTGGTAAACACAAGAAGCCTACCAAATTCCGGAACGATTGGATAAAGGGACACCCTTTAACATTACCCATGGTATACTTTACGCAAATATTTTTTTCAAATTATGTTTAGCTGCTCTTGCTTTATACACACACATATTACTTTCATTATATACATAATGTATATTACTTTCGTTATATACATAATGTATAAGGAAAGTATTGTGACGGGGTCGAAAATTCGAATTCGAGTTTTCGACGGGAGAGCATGTTTCAAGCATCCCTGATCACGAATCAAACATTTTTAAAGTGATGTCTGTGTGTGTGTGAAAGTATGTGGTGTGTGTGTGTGTGTGTGTCAGTGAGTCTGTGGAGACGATAACTGACGAAAGAATGGACCTATTCTAACAAAGTTTGGTACAAAAATCACAATCCGTAAACACTGGAAGTCTATTGTTTTTATACGCAATCGAATGTTCAGAACCCCCCCCCCCCCCCCCAAATTTTCGAGTGAAATTTTGAAAAGATCGTCAAAAAATCAAAACCGCTAATATAGTTACGCAAATATACATTTCTTATGTAATTTTTCATTAGAAAACGATTGACATAAATTTTAGAACGCTAACATGAACCGTTCTCGAGAAATTGCACATTTTTCAAAAATATTACCAAAAGGTCGTATAAAAAATATATATATTTCCTATTGAGAAACATGTTCACTTTTCATATGTAATACCATGCGATAAATTGGGTGACATCATTCTCGTGGATCTAGCTCGTTCCATTCATGAAAAAAGATACTTTGAGTAATACTTTTGTATTTGAACGCCAATAGTCATTTGTCTGCTGTAAGAATAACTTATTTCTTCGCCCATAACGCTTGGCGAGATTTTGGCGACGAATGTGGCGGAATATCGCCAACTGGGCGACTTTTTAAAATGTTGGCAAATTAACGAAAATCTTACCAAATGGATAAAAATGACGCTAAATCAATGAAAATGACGACTAATTGTCGAAAATTCTATCTTAGAAAGAATATAAGTATCTACTATAAGAAAAACCTATTTTTTTAACTGTAAAAGTAGTAAATTCATTACATTATATAAGGAAAGTCATGTGTTGCCCACATCAGATTTTTTTTCAAATATATTTCTTTTGGTTATTTCTATAAGCATGCTGCCCCGAAATCTCTAATAGATGCACTGAAATTATTTAAGATATAAGCCAAGGCACGAGTTACATTTTCTTAGAGTCGGGCACCCAGAGAAAGCCACATTATTTTTTCTTACTGCAAACCCCTGAATGCATTCTAAACACGTCTTGCTGCATACCCACGAATTCTTTTGTCTGTCATTGTCCATCCTTTCTAAATATTACAGAGTTTATACGTTGGGACCGTGTATAAACTCATCGAGGGCGGCCCTGCGATAAAGGGCGATAAGACAAGACCCTGACAGCTCGTGCTACATCCTGACCCCGCTTCGGAGGGGGCCCTATGCGGCCCCTAACCATGGAAGGATAATCATTAATTTTGTGGAAAGTATGGGATATGCATTTTACCTGTCCGAGTCTGCACCAAAGGGGGAATCGTAAGTCGTTGTAAAAGTTTATTATGTTCTTTTTGGACATGGATGCAATGACTGTGTTCTATTTGAAGTCTTAAAGGAATAATCTTTTAATGTCTTCAATGGTTGGAAGCCACACACGTTGAAAGTGATATATAGTGCTAAGCAAGGGTATATTATACGATTTTGTATGAACAGGATGTTTTATGAAGGATATTTAGAAGCCCTTGTTGATTAAAAGTCTGACGTAGGCATTCTGGCGTATTCTTATGATATGTTTCAAGCATTGAATCAATATGATATATAGTGTAAAAGTTATTTAAAGTACTAACTAGGAGTATATATACGATTTTGTCTGAAAAGGATATATCATGAAGGATATTTTAAAGCCCTTGTTGATTAAAAGTTTGACATGGGCACTCTGCGGTATTCTGATGATATGTTTCTCCAAGCGTTGAATCAACATGATATGTAGTATAACAAGAAAGATCAATTATGCATAAAGCATTGATTATGAAACACTTTTCAACTTCAATGCAATTTTATATAAACATCTCTAAAATGCGATACATTCCTCGGTAATATTTTTAAAATTATCGCAATACTACATTAATTTATTATATTTGAAAACTTCATCGAAGAAAATGAACTTCATTCAAATGACGACATTGAAATATAAATTGCCTGGTTTAAACACCTCTAAAATGCGATACATTCCTCGGTAATATTTTTTAAATTATCCTAATACTACAATAATTTATGATATTTGAAAGCTTCATAGAAAACAAATGAAATTTATTCAAATGATGTCATCGAAATATAAATCGCCTCTATATTAAAGCAGCGTTTCATTCATAAACATTTTTCCAATCGTTTCATTCATCACAATACTATAATAATTTATTTTATTAATAAATTTGAAAAATTGTTATCTACCTTATTTATTTTAAAATGTGAAACCTCTCTTATATATAAAATAATTCAACTCGTGGAAAGATATTTATTATATAATATATCTATTTTTTCTTTCTGGACGATATAGCAAGAATGAGAATTTAATTGAATTTGTTTTTCTCCCTATATTAAATAATTTTTATTTAAAAAACTACTAACATATTGTACTGAAATTTTTTTATACATTTTGTGGGATAATTTGAATATTTCCTAAAATTTTCGAAACAATTTGTGAATTTTAAATTCGCTTAAAAAATGTTTGAAAAATTTGGTCCCATAGGGTTCAATGTATTTCATTTTTTCAACCCGGGTTCAATCCAAAATTAATTGGGTGATATTATTCATTTATATTCCCATAGGTCCCACAGACCGTCTGAAAAATATACTAAAATTTCATTTTGATAAAGTCATTTTTACGGCAGTTATCGTGCTAACGAACAGATAGACAAACAGACAGACAGACAGACAGATAGACAGACAGATAGAATGAACAAAGTCATAAACACTTTTTAAAAATTATGTAATGCACTAACCAGGAGTAGTATATATACGATTTTGTCTGAAAAGGATGTTTCATAAAAGATATTTTGAAATCTTTATTGATAAAAAAAAAGTCTGACGCGGCCAACAAATGGAATTTCTGCACTGCGATGATAATCTTCTTTAAGCGTTGAATCAATATGTTGTAAATTGATATTTGGTGCATATTTTGTAAACGCCATGCAACACTATTGCAAAATGTTTAGATGAATATAATTCATTTATATGCATACCCAACAATAAGATAGAAAGATGCCATTAATTGTAACTTTATATATTTGCATTTAAATATTTTGACTACTCTGCTGACTTGTTACTAAACACTGTCGTAACACACAACACACTGTTACAATAAAAAAATTCGGATGTGGGGAGCGCATGACTTTTCCTACAGACTTAAATAATTTTCTTCTTTCTTTTAAAATTCATTAAATTGAATTTAATAGCGCAAAATAACATGGATAATTATTAGAAATTGAGTTGAATTTGCAGTTTTATTTCATTTTTCGTTTTCATTTTGGCGACTGGGCGTATTTTTAAAGGCGACGTAGCAAAAATGCAAAATAGCTAAATTATCTCGAGAACGGTTAAACCTGAAGTTATAGGGTTGGTCTTATTCCTTTAAACGTCAAAAATCACGTATAAAACAGGCATTTAATTGATACCTTTGAGCATATCTAATCTTTTATTCTAAATTTTGGCAATTTTTGAGAGGTCATTTAAAAAAAAAAAAGGCAGGTTCTTTCTTTTCGGTCGTACTAAAATCTAATCACACCAGAGTATCCCACAGGTGATATATTTACTAAAATTCTGCTATATGTATAGAGTGGATATATACATTGAACAGACAGACACCTAGACAAACACTCAGGTGGACACACACACAGACAGACTTCACGCTAAAGATAGTTTTTCAGGTTCTAGATTGACCAAAACGTGTAGATTCGTCCAAAATTCGAATTGCTATTTTCGACATAATTACAATACTTTTCACATACATTACCATATATTATAGGAAAAGTAATATGCATTCCATGTAAAGAAAGTAATATAAATTACCATGTATTATAGGAAAAGTAATATACATTTCCATGTATTACAGGGAAAGTAATATACATTACCATGTATTATAGGGAAAGTAATATACATTACCATGTATTATAGGGAAAGTAATATACATTACCATGTATTATAGGGAAAGTAATATACATTACCATGTATTATAGGGAAAGTAATATACATTTCCATGTATTATAGGGAAAGTAATATACATTTCCATGTATTATAGGGAAAGTAATATACATTTCCATGTATTATAGGGAAAGTAATATACATTACCATGTATTATAGGGAAAGTAATATACATTACCATGTATTATAGGGAAAGTAATATACATTACCATGTATTATAGGGAAAGTAATATACATTTCCATGTATTATAGGGAAAGTAATATACATTTCCATGTATTATAAGGAAAGTAATATACATTACCATGTATTATAGGGAAAGTAATATACATTACCATGTATTATAGGGAAAGTAATATACATTACCATGCATAATAGGGAAAGTAATATACATTACCATGTATTATAGGGAAAGTAATATACATTACCATGTATTGTAGAAAAAGTAATATACATTTCCATGTATTATAGGGAAAGTAATATACATTACCATGTATTATAAGCAAAGTAATATATATTACCATGTATTATAGGGAAAGTAATATACATTACCATGTATTATAGGGAAAGTAATATACATTGCCATGTATTATAAAGTAATATACATTGCCATGTATTATAGGGAAAGTAATATACATTAGCATGTATTATAGGGAAAGTAATATACATTACCATGTATTGTAGGGAAAGTAATATACATTACCATGTATTATAAGGAAAGTAATATACATTTCTATGTATTGTAGGGAAAGTAATACACATTATCATGTGTTGTAGAGAAAGTAATATGTATTACCATGTATTGTAAGGAAAGTAATACACATTACCATGTATTGAAGGGAAAATAATATACATTACCATATTTTGTAGTGAAAATAATGTACATTACTATCTGTAAGTATAGTAATAACATTGCTAGTGTGAAGCGTGATGTTGACGATTGGGCGCTAACTATACGAGGATATAATGACCAAATCCATAGCCACAGAACCTGGTCAAATTCATGAAATCGTAAATCTAATATATTTATTAACTAGTTTTAGTAAAGTTTCTCCTAGAATGCGCAAAGAAGTTTCTCTTAGAATGCGCAAAGAAGTTTCTCTCACAGTGCGCAAAAAAGTTCGTCTTAGAATGGGCTCTTAGAATGTCTTAGAATGCGGTCTCTTATTTCACAGTTATTTATACAAATAAAAGTTATTTATTTTTCTATTACTTTCCCTGCAATACATGGTGATGTATAGGGAAAGTATTGGAATCATGCCGAAAATCGCAACTCGAGTTTTCGACGGATCTACACGTTTCGAGACCTCTAGAATACCAAAAAAGTATTTTTAGCGTGACGTCTGTGTGTGTGTCTGTGTGTCTGTCTGTCTGTGCAATGTATGTATCCACTCTAACTCAAAAACTAATGGACCGAATTTCATAAAATTTGGTAGGTAAGTCACTTGGGTGTGACCCTGGTGCTGATTAGTTTTTAGTACGATTCAGGATAAAAGAACCCGCGTTTTTTTTCTTGCGAAATGACCCGAAAAAACCTTTATCCACTCTAGCTGAAAAACTAATGGACCGAATTTCACAAAATTCGGTAGATAAGTCGCTTGTGGGTCACCCTGGTGCTGATTAGATTGTAGTACGATTCGGAAAAAAATAACCTGCCTTTTTTTGGAAAATGGCTCGCAAAAATCGTCAAAATCTAAAATAGAAAACTACGTATGCTCAAATATATCCATTAAATGCTTGATTTATACGTAATTTTTAACGAAAAAAAAAATAAGACCAACCCCATTACACTAGGACTAGCCGTTATCGAGATATTTTGGTTTTTCCTATTTTCTTTACAGCATCTTTGAAAATATGCCCAGTTACCAAATGAGAATGGAAATTAAAATAAAAGTGAATTAAATTTAATTAAAATGAAGACAACGTGAATATGAGTCTTCAAGGAAAGTCATGTGCTGCCCACGTCAGATTTTTTTATATGTAGCTGCCCTCTTTTAACTCCCAGGTAACGCCAAGTACATTTTCTAGTATAATATAAATAAATATACAATATTGTCTAAATATTACTAATATTGGCAAGATCAATACATATTAGTTTACCATCGAACTTAGCGTCTACCACATCAAGTTTATATTTCCATCTGGAGAACTAGCTAAACAATTCATTACCCTTTATTATAGGACCTCAAAATGTGTTACAAGTTGCAAAACATGAATCATTCTAATCATATTATAAAAGCTTTTTTTTTTTTTTAAGACATAAAATGCAACCCTTCGTCAAACTTAACCCTTTCCAATCCAACCGTTGTATTTTGATTTGATGTACTTAATCAAACGTTTATTCATGACAATTGAAGCAATTGTTTCAAAATGTAGTCAATCAATGATAAACAATTTGACGTTTGACAGACAATTTGACATTCTAAAAGGAAGTGAGTTTGTTAAGTCATTTCTATTTTCTTTAAATCAAGAAGTAGAGAGTATTTGTCTACCTAACCCCCTTTTTGCTTTCATTCACCTAGATGTGCATAAAAATATAAATAAGAACATCAAAAAATATTTTAATCAGTAACTACTGAATTTTTTTAGTAGTGTTATCTATATAAGATTTGTTTCTAACATACGTATTTTTAACACTTTACAACGAAGTTGAAAAGTGTTTATGACTTTGTTCATTCTGTCTGTCTGTCTGTCCGTTAGCACGATAACTGCCTTAAAAATGACTTTATCAAAATGAAATTTTAGTATGTTGTTCAGACGGCCTATAGGACCTATGGGAATATAATGAATAATATCACACAATTAGTTTTGGATTGAACCCGGGTTTAAAAAAAGAAAAAATGAAATACATTAAACCCTATGGTACCTAATTTTTCAAACATTTTTTAAGCGGATTTAAAATTCACAAATTGCTTCGAAAGTTTTATGAAATATTCAAATTGTCCCATAAAATATATAAAAAAAATTTCAGCAAAATATATTCGGTAGTTTTTTAAATAAAAATTAAAATAATAATTACACCTTTTATATGAAGCAAACACGTGACCATTAAATGAAGAGATCACGTGACCCACTTCAAAAAACAAATATGGCATCCATTTTGTGTCAAAATTGTGATTTTTAAAGTTCTTTTTAATTCATATTTAGTGTTGTATCCGTACTAAAATCGCTTTATTTTTGCTTAAATTCTGTGCATCTACATACTGAAACACCGCAATTACAATATATTTGAGTTCAAATGATCATCCAACTTTGATTATTTCTACAACGAAGCCTAATTTTTACTTATGAAAAATGTAAACAGCAAAATATGTAAAATGAGTCGTTTAAGAATTGCTGCATTGCTTTAACGCAAAATTATTTAGCTCATGGAGTCTGCAATATAGCTGATATGAATGAAATATTCATTGATTTTACAGAGAGAAGGACGATTTTTTCGAAGTTTTCAGCATAGAGTTTAATTACTTGTACCTCCATGGTTTCAAATTTTAAATAAAATAAATTATTATAGTATTGTGATGATTGAAATGAATGGAAAAATGTTATTGAATGAAATGCTGCTTTTATAAAGAGAGCCAGGCGTGTTATATTTCGATGACGTCATTTGAATAAATTTCATTTGTTTTCGATGAAGTTTTCAAATATAATAAATTATTGTAGTATTATGATAATTTCAAAAACATTACCGAGGAATGTATCGAATTTTAGAGATGTTTAAATAAAATTGCATTGAAGTTGGAAAGTGTTTCATAATCAATGCTTTATGCATGATTGATCTTGTTGTCTTTGCAGACACTCTAGAAGTTCGCCGATGGTATAGAAGACTAAATGTCTGTACACGTATAGTATAGATAATGCAACAGGACCTAACTGCCCCCCCCCCCCCCATAGGCGAGTAAAATGAGTTTTTAGAAAAGTCTTTCAAGACCCTCTGGTGACTTAAAATGATGATTGTTTGCACACTTATAGCTTCGGCCACAAATCTTTCTAGACCTTACAAAACCCTTCGGTGAAAGCTGATTCCCTCCTGGGGTTAGAAAGGAGGTAATACTCCTATGAATGAAACGCTTAAAAATGTCACAATATTTTGAAAATTAAATCTAGGTGACGCTAGTGTTAGTAAAGTGTCCTATGCTGCCATATTAATAAAATATAAATATTCGAAGTTTTCGCTGAATTAAAAAAAATTCTATCTAGTTCTAGATTTTTTACTTTCCTTATATACATATTGCATAAGGAAAGTATTGTGACGGGGTCGAAAATTCGAATTCGAGTCTTCGACGGGAGAGCACGTTTCAAGCATCCCTGATCACGAATCAAACATTTTTTAGGTATGTCTGTGTGTGTGTGTGTCAGTGAGACTGTAGAGATGATATCTCACGAACGAATGGAGCGATTCAAATGAAATTTGGTACAAAAATCACAATCCATGAATACTGGAAACCTATTGTTTTTAAACGCAATCGAATGTTCAGAACCCCCCTAAATTTTAGAGTAAAGTTTTGAAATAATCATCAAAAAATCAAAATCATTAATAAAGTTACACAAATAGACATTTCTTATGTCATTTTTCCTTAGAAAACGATTGACATAAACTGTAGAATGCTAGCATGAACCGTTCTCGAGATATTGCACATTTTTCAAATAAATTTATCAAAAAATTCCATAAATTAAAAAAAATATTAACTGTTGAGAAACATGTTCACTTTTCACATGTAATATCATGCGATAAATTTGGTGACATTATTCTCGTGGATCTAGCTCGTTCCATTCATGAGAAAAGATACTTTGAATAATACTTTTGTATTTGAAATCAATAGTCATTTATCTGCTATAAAAATAACTTATTTCTCCGTCCATAACGCTTGGCGAGATTTTGGCGACGAATTTGGCGGAATGTCGCCAACTTGGCGACTTTTTGAAATGTTGCCAATTCAACGAAAATCTCGCTAAATAGATAAAAATGACGCTAAATCAATGAAAATGACCACAAATTGTCGAAAATTCAATATCTTGAAAAGAATATAAGTATCTACTATAAGAAACACCTATTTTTTTTTACTGTAAAAGTAGTAAATTTATTGCATTATATAAGGAAAGTCATGTGTTGCCCACATCAGAATTTTTATAACAAAGCCTGATAGGAAGTTTCGTGAAAAAACATTAATATTTTTGCCGCTATCATGTACACAAAAATCGACCACTGACATACAGACAGACAGACGGACATCACTCCAAATATCGTCAAAACGCGTTCAGGAGATCTTAAAACATATAGTTGCATCAAAATCTCGAATTAAAAAATTTTCGTGAAAACAATACTTTCTCTATGCTATATTGCATAGCAAAAAAACGTCCCTGAGTTCATGCTATATATTTCGTGATAGTTTTTAATCCCCACTTAGCATCGGATATGTTTGACGTACTTCCTTCACAGCAGCTATCAACCTTTCATCTGCCTAAAAGTGAAAAAGATGAAACAAACGTTTCACTATATTCATCCGACAAAATTCCATTTGGCACAATAGTTTAATGAAAACAAGCACAGCATAAAATAATCTGCATAAAATAAATGCGATTGTCACAGCCGTGCGAAGACCACATCCTGGTTCGCTGATTCACAAAAGCTGGACTCCGAATCACATTTACATCTCAAAATACGATTCCCCCCTGTAACAATAGCCTCAGACATTGTGAAACTGAATAATTAAAAACTCCATTCTTTGCCGGTCAAGGTCCCAAGTCGGCCAGACCCAGCAACACATGTAAAAGCCCTTTGCGCGCCCACTTTCAAAATCCGGGCGCGCCCACAAAAAGGGATCCCACTCTCTCTTGTACGCCCTATGTCATTTCTGAGGTCGGACCTGTTTTAATAGTGTTGTATCTGTGTGTGAACCCTGGGCCCGACCTGGAAGGATCGGGCTTGAGGATGGTGGGGGTCATATCAAAGGGCAAGGTTTAATACAAAGGCTTTGTTGTGAGGGTGTAGGTGTGTCTCTAATACACACCTACTGACATCACCGTAGTATGCTTAGTGAATTAAATAATAAAACAGGAAGAAACAATGCATGTCTTTTATTGTTGCCATTAATGAAATTTAGATTTTATAAATAGTTGATCTGGATAAATATTGTGGCAATTCAAGATAAATAAAGGTTGCAAATCGCACTTTTATTTTTAGACATTGGAAAATATTGCTACATTAAGATTGATGAAAAGTATTGATGCTTAATGACTGGTGATTAATCATTTGATCATTGATATCATTGATAGATTAGAAATATTTTTATTCTAGCTGTACTGTGAAACAAAAGTTTTTGAGAGGTTACATTAAAGAAAGAACAACAGATTGCCACAGAGAAAAGAAAGCGTTTCAAAAGTAATCTAAGGTGTTTTGTTGTGAATAAAAGTTTGTTTTGTTGTGCGTAATAATTGTGTGTTAAATATTATGGCATTCGAGATAAATAAAAATTACAAATCGCACTTTTATTTCTAGGCATTGGAAAACATTGCCACATTATGATTGGTGAAAAATATTGATGATTAGTCACTAGTGGTTAATCATTTGATCACTGATAGATTAGAAATATTTGTATTCCAGCTGTACTGTAAAAAAAAAAGTTTTTGCGAGGTTACATTAAAGAAAGAACAACAGACTGCCTCAGTGAAAAGAAAGCGTTTCAAAAGTAATCTAAGGTGTTTTGTTGTGAATAAAAGTTTGTTTTGTTGTGCGTAATAATTGTGTGTTAAGTATTATGGCATTCAAGATAAATAAATATTACAAATCGCACTTTTATTTTTAGGCATTGGAAAACATTGCCGCATTAAGATTGATGAAAAATATTGATCACTGGTGATTAATCATTTGATCACGGATGGATTAGAAATATTTTTATTCCAGCTGAACTCTAAAAAAAATTTTTGGGAGGTTCCATTAAAGAAAGAACAACAGATTGCCACAGAGGAAAGAAAGCGTTTCAAAAGTAATCTAAGGTGTTTTGTTGTGAATAAAAGTTTGTTTTGTTGTGCGTAATAATTGTGTGTTAAATATTATGGCATTCGAGATAAATAAAAATTACAAATCGCACTTTTATTTTTAGGCATTGGAAAACATTGCCACATTATGATTGATGAAAAATATTGATGATTAATCACTAGTGGTTAATCATTTGATCACTGATAGATTAGAAATATTTTTATTCCAGCTGTACTGTAAAAAAAAAAGTTTTTGCGAGGTTACATTAAAGAAAGAACAACAGACTGCCTCAGTGAAAAGAAAGCGTTTCAAAAGTAATCTAAGGTGTTTTGTTGTGAATAAAAGTTTGTTTTGTTGTGCCGAAAGCCCTGACCACCCGACTCGTCCGAGGGCTTAGAGCAGCTATTTGGATGGCCGGGACGCAATAATTGTGTGTTAAGTATTATGGCATTCAAGATAAATAAAGATTACAAATCGCACTTTTATTTTTAGGCATTGGAAAACATTGCCGCATTAAGATTGATGAAAAAGATTGATCACTGGTGATTAATCATTTGATCACGGATGGATTAGAAATATTTTTATATCAGCTGAACTCTAAAAAAAGTTTTGGGAGGTTACATTAAAGAAAGAACAACAGATTGACACAGAGAAAAGAAAGCGTTTCAAAAGTAATCTAAGGTGTTTTGTTGTGAATAAAAGTTTGTTTTGTTGTGCGTAATAATTGTGTGTTAAATATTATGGCATTCGAGATAAATAAAAATTACAAATCGCACTTTTATTTCTAAACATTGGAAAACATTGCCACATTATGATTGATGAAAAATATTGATGATTAATCACTAGTGATTAATCATTTGATCACTGATAGATTAGAAATATTTGTATTCCAGCTGTACTGTAAAAAAAAAGTTTTTGCGAGGTTACATTAAAGAAAGAACAACAGACTGGCTCAGTGAAAAGAAAGCGTTTCAAAAGTAATCTAAGGTGTTTTGTTGTGAATAAAAGTTTGTTTTGTTGTGCGTAATAATTGTGTGTTAAGTATTATGGCATTCAAGATAAATAAAGATTACAAATCGCACTTTTATTTTTAGGCATTGGAAAACATTGCCGCATTAAGATCGATGAAAAATATTGATCACTGGTGATTAATCATTTGATCACGGATGGATTAGAAATATTTTTATTCCAGCTGAACTCTAAAAAAATTTTTGGGAGGTTACATTAAAGAAAGAACAACAGATTGACACAAAGAAAAGAAAGCTTTTCAAAAGTAATCTAAGGTGTTTTGTTGTGAATAAAAGTTTCTTTTGTTATGCGTAATAATTGTGTGTTAAATATTATGGCATTCAAGATAAATAAAGATTACAAATCGCACTTTAATTTTTAGGCATTGGAAAACATTGCCACATTAAGATTGATGAAAAGTATTGATGCTTAATTATAGGTGATTAATCATTTGATCACTGATAGATTAGAAATATTTTTATTCCAGCTGCACTATAAAACAAAAGTTTTTGAGAGGTTACATTAAAGAAAGAACAACATATTGCCACAGAGAAAAGAAAGCGTTTCAGAAGTCATCTAAGGTGTTTTGTTGTAAAACATGCAGACTATAGTCTAACATCTGGCTAGGAAATGATTAAATTCAATTTCTGGAAAGAAGAATGGATTCGGCAGATTCAATTACAAATAATACTATATAAATATCATTATCTGAGATTGATATTATGCAAAATCATCGAAATTATTTCATCTATCTACACCTTCATTTCATTCTACAATTTTGCATAATACCAATTTTGGAAAATGATAAGTTTTTGCATCGAATATGCTTACACCTTCAACTTAGTTTAATTTAGTGTGTGATTGAAATTTATTTTGTATATTTACATGCTCCTCTGTTTTATAGGGCAGGATATTCAAAAGTATTTATTTTCATTATTTATTCCTTTTTGTCAACGCTTGCATGCTTTATGCAAGTCTACAGTATGCCCAAGTGAAAGAATTTATCTCTAGCAGGCTCAAAAATTGGATGTGGGCAGCACATGACTTTCCCTGCAGACTTATATCCACGTTCTCTTTATTTTAATTAAATTTAATTCACTTTTAATTCAATTTTCGTCCTCATTTGGTAACTGGACATATTTTCAAAGGTGACGTAGAGAAAATACAAAAAACTACAATATCTCGAGAACGGCTAGTCCTAGTGTAATGGGGTAGGTCTTATTCTTTTCTTCGTTAAAAATTACGTATAAAACAAACATTTAATGGATATATTTGAGCATACGTAATTTTTTATTTTAGATTTTGAGAATTTTTGAGGGCCATATTGCAAAAAAGGCAGGTTAATTTTTTCCGAATCGTACCAAAATCTAATCAGCACCAGGGTAACTCACAAAAGACTTATTTACCAAATTTTATGAAATTCGGTTCATTAGTTTTTCAGCTAGAGTGGATACAGATAATTTTTGACGGCCATTTCGCAAAAGGAAGCGGGTCCTTTTATCCCGAATCGTACTGAAAACTAATCAGCACCAGGGTCACACCCAAGTGACTTACCCACCAAATTTTATGAAATTCGGTCTATTAGTTTTTAAGTTAGAGTGGATACATACATTGCACAGACAGACAGACAGACACACAGACAGACAGACAGACACACACACAGACAGACACACACACACACAGACGTCACGTCAAAAATAGTTTTTTCGTATTCTAGAGGTCTCAAAACGTGTAGATCCGTCGAAAACTCGAGTTGCGATTTTCGGCATGATTCCATTACTTTCCCTATACATTACCATGTATTCCAGGGAAAGTAAAAATGGCTCAGGCTTCGAGTTGGCCAGGCCTGCTTTATATGTATAAAATCTATGTTAATGTAAGACAGTCAAATATTATATAGATTTCCAGCTATTTGGATGAAGTACAAATCAATGACCAAATTCGTCCGATTTGTTCCAATTTAACCCATTTATAGTTTGTATGACAGTTACTTTCAATGTTTCAATAGCCAGATAGATGAAATATGTTATTCACTTTCCATTGACAGCAGCAATGAAAAGAAAATTAAAATAGCAATCATTTTGGTAAACAAGACTCCCAGAAAAAAAAGTATAAAGAGCACAATAAGAAATATAAGTATAAAATCTATATGAATATACGACAGTCAAATCTATATAAATAAAATTGAAAATCTGTCTGTCTGTCTGTCAGTCTGTCCGTCTGTTTGTCCCGCCATCACGGGAGAACAGCTGAATCGAATTTGACGAAATTTTGTGGATAGCCTGGAAATAGTCCCACTTAAATTTTAGTCCATGTTTGGAGTTCCTACGATCGTTGGTTCTCGAGATATTAGTAAAAAATAAAATTTTTGTTTGTCTCATCATCACGGGAGAACGGCTGAACCGAATTTGATGAAATTTTGTGGATAGCCTTGAAATAGTCCCCCATTAATTTAGCCCATGTTTCGAGTATCTAAGACTAGGGGTTGTCGAGATATTAATGAAAAATGAAACTTTTTCCTAGGAGTTTTACTCTCTAACTCCGTGGTTTATCCAAAAGAAAATCTTGAAAATCGTTTGAAAGTGAATTAAAACTTTATCTCTGAGTTTGATGCGAGATTTTTTGCGCTAATTAGTCACTTTCTGAAAACATGAAATGTTTGAAACATGATTTAAATGGGAAATCTATCTCCATGGTTTATTTCTCACAAGCTTTTACTGAACAATGAAAAGTATAAAGAAATCAAAATGGTATTTAATTTCGCAATTTATGAGGAAGATTCTATTTTATATCATGTTGCTCAGAAACGCAATTATATTAAATCTGTCTGTTAATTTTAATTATTATTTTTTCGATTTGAATAATAAATAAATGGATATAAAAATATATTTCAGAAAAGAACGATTTGATTTTTCTTATAGCATTTTCGACTGGATAATATCAATTACGGTCTTCAGGTTTAAACTTTATTATTATTGATATTTTCGGGGATTATTGATTCGGGGATTATTGATTCAGGGATTATTGATATTTTCAAGTTATTATGCAATTGCTTTATTATGACAAAAAATGTTTAAACTCATATACTGTACGTTGTACGAGTAATCTTCTACAAATACACCGGTATATCTTCTAATACACGAGAATGTAAGTAGTACAGGTATATTGGCATATGTTTTGATATATATTGGCATATATTGGAATCAATTACGACCTTCTGGTATAAAGAGTACGGGGATTATTGATATTTTCAATTTATTACGTCATCTCTTTTAATTTGGCAAAGATTTTTGAGACTCATATTGTAATACGGGTAATCTTCTACTAACACACTGGCATATTTTCTAATCTGCGACAATATAAGTAGTACGGGGTTGCATATATTGATTCAATTCCCCCCTTTTTTTTGTAAATTTGCTTACAAAAGGGGCCAGGATGTTTTATTCTTCAGATCTGCCCGTGAAGATAATTTTGCATAGTGAGAACAGATATTCTTAAACTTCTCATTAGGAGCAATAAATTTAATATTTTAACAGAATTTGCACATGATTGCGAATTATAAGTTTCTTTATATTATATACTACGTACGAAGAACGGGTATGATGCTAGTATTATATAAATTTCTAGCTATTTCAATGCTGTACAAATAGATAGCCAAATTCGTCAGATGTGTGCCTATTTAATTCGTTTATAGTGTGTGCCGCAAACTTTTAATATGTAATTAGTATGTACAAATGAAACATGATATCCACTTTTCATTGACAGCAACCCGGAATACAGAATTAAAATCAATAATCATTTAAGTAAACAAGATACCAAGAAACTCCAGAGAAATAAATATAAAGAGCACAATAGAAAAATAAAAGAAGCAAAAATACAAATAAATAAAATTTAACCTCTCAGGAGAAGTTCCAACAATTTTCGAAAAATCCAAGAACATTTTCACTTACCTAGAAAAGAAAATATAAAATTTTACACATTTTTATACATTCGTACACTTATCGTGTTAAGTTTAATACATATATAATATATTAAATAATAGGCTTCACTATATATAAAAATGTATTCCTCTTAGCATTAAAGGCTACTACAGATTGGATAACATTTTCAAAACATTTATCTCATGATAGCTAACGACCATAGATCTTATGTCCCTGACATTGACTTGGATAGGAAGTCTAGTTGAGCTTAGCAGTCATGAAATTAAAAGTAACCAAAACTACTTTGTAAATTATTGCCTTTAGAGAGTAATTTTTACTTTCCCTGCAATACACATGGTAATATATTGGGAAAGTATTGGAATCATGCCAAAAATCGCAACTCGAGTTTTCGACGGATCTACACGTTTCGAGATCTCTAGAATACGAAAAATTTATTTTTAGCGTGACGTCTGTGTGTGTGTCTGTCTGTATGTCTGTGTGTCTGTGTGCCTGTCTGTGTGTCTACCTGTGCAGATTTTGCATTCACTCTAACTGAAAAACTAATGGACGAATTTCATAAAATTTGGCACTTGAGGGCGAATCTGGTGCTGATTAGTTTTGGGTACGATTCGGAATAAAAGAACCAGCCTTTTTTTTTTGCGAATTGGCCCGCAAAAGCATGTATGTATCCACTCTAGTTGAAAAACTAATAGACCGAATTTCACAAAATTCGGTAGGTAAGTCACTTGTGGGACGCCCTGGTGCTGATTGGATTTTGGTATGATTCGGAAAAAAATAACCTGCCTTTTTTTGCAAAATGGCCAGTAAAAATTGCCAAAATCTAAAATAAAAAACTACGTATGCTCAAATATATTCATTAAATGCTTGTTTAATACGTAATTTTTAACGAAAAAAAGAATAAGACCAACCCCATTACACTAGAACTAGTCGTTCTCGAGATATTTTAGTTTTTTCGTATTTTCTCTACGCCACCTTTGAAAATAAGTCCAGTTATCAAATGAGAACAAAAATTGAATTAAAAGTGAATTAAACTTAATTAAAATAAAGAGAACGTGAATATCAGTCTGCAGAGAAAGTCATGTGCTGCCCACATCAGATTTTTCCCCAAGAAACAGCTTTTATCCCGTTTCTTCGCAGAACAATCATTACAAAGAACACCACTCAATCTAAACCAAGAGTTGAACGGTGGATGTTCCAATCTCAAAAATCTGATGTGGGCAGCACATGACTTTCCCTGCAGACTTATATTCACGTTCTATTTATTTAAATTAAATTTAATTAATTTTTAATTCAATTTTCGTTCTCATTTGAAAACTGGACTTATTTTCAAAAATGGTGTAGGAAAAACACGAAAAACTAAAATATCTCGAGAACGGCTAGTCCTAGTGTAATGGGGTTGGTCTTATTCTTTTCTTCGCTAAAAATTACGTATTAAACAAGTATTTAATGGCTATATTTGAGCATACGTAGTTCTTAAGTTTAGATTTTGATGATTTTTGCGGGCCATTTTGCAAAAAAAGGCAGGTTATTTTTTTTCGAATTATACCAAAATCTAATCAGCACCAGGGTGGCCTACAAGCGACTTATCTACCAAATTTTGTGAAATTCGGTCTATTAGTTTTTCAGTTAGAGTGGATACAAGCTTTTGCGGGCCATTTCGCAAAAACAGGCGGGTTCTTTTAACCCGAGTCATACCCAAAACTAATCAGCACCAGATTCGTGCACAAGTGACTTACCTACCAAATTTTATTAAATTCGGTCAATTAGTTTTTTAGTTAGAGTGGATACAAAATCTGCACAGACAGACAGACACACAGACACACACACAGACGTCACGCTAAAAATGGTTTTTTCGTATTCTATAGGTCTCGAAACGTGTAGATCCGTCGAAAACTCGAGCTGCGATTTTCGACATGATTCCAATACTTTCTCTATACATTACCATGTATTGCAGGGAAAGTAAAAATCTGATGTGGGCAGCACATGACTTTCCTTGCAGACTTATATCCATGTTCTCTTTATTTTAATTAAATTTATTTCACTTTTAATTCAATTTTCGTTCTCATTCGGTAACCGGACTTATTTTCAAAGGTGGCGTAGAGAAAATACGAAAAACTAAAATATCTCGAGAACGGCTAGTCCTACTGTAATGGGGTTGGTCTTATTCTTTTCTTCGCTAAAAATTACGTATTAAAGAAGCATTTAATGGATATATTTGAGCATACGTAGTTCTCTAGTTTAGATTTGGACGATTTTTGCGGGCCATTCTGCAAAAAAAGGCAGGTTATTTCTTTCTAAATCATACCAAAATCTAATCAGCACCAGGGTGACCTATACGTGACTCATCCACCGAATTTTGTGAAATTCGGTCCATTAGTTTTTCAGCTACAGTGGATACAAGATTTTGCGGGCCATTTCACAATAAAAGGCGGGTTCTTTTATTCCGAATCGTACCCAAAACTAATCAGCACCAGCCCCGCCCACAAGTGACTTACCTACAAAATTTTGTGAAATTCGGTCCATTAGTTTTTTAGTTAGAGTGGATACAAAATCTGCACAGACAGACACACAGACAGACACACAGACAGACACACACACAGACGTCACGCTAAAAATGGTTTTTTCGTATTCTAGAGGTCTCGAAACGTGTAGATCCGTCGAAAACTCGAGTTGTGATTTTCGGCATGATTTCAATACTTTCCCTATACATTACCATGTATTGCAGGGAAAGTAAAAAAGAAAGTATTACTGCAGGAAAGAATATCAGATGCTTACACATTCCCTATTATAAGCGTCTACTATTACTTCTAATACATCTATTACATTGTACATCTATTAAAATGTAATAGATAGTAATACATCTATTACATTGGAAGTTCTATGTTTCCTCTCCGCAACCATCTTGCATGTCTTCTAGAATAATTAGAAGAATAAGAAGGTAGGGTAAAAGTTACCCCAGTTCGTTGCAAGCATAGACGTAAAGAACGTAGCGAGCAACGTAGTACTATAACAAGAACTCGATGGTAGCAAGAGAATCCAGGAGCAATTCTGATAAGATCTCTTTAGTTCTGTTCCAAGGATGCCTGACTGACTTGTGACGGCATTGGCTGACATTGTGCACACATTTTCACGAGAATTCTATCCAATGAGCTATCCGAGACAGTGATTACCGGTGTTGCCACTTACACACAGATAAATGTTATAAAAAAAGTGAATGAAATGAAGAAGTGGCTAGAACATAGATTAGTATTAGTTTCTAAAAGAAATAACGCAATGACAATTAATCAATCGTAAATATAAATTGAGATATCTATTACATTGTACATCTATTAAAATGTAATAGATAGTACTACATCTATTACATTGGAAGTTCTATGTTTCCTCTCCGCAACCATCTTGCATGTCTTCTAGAATAATTAGAAGAATAAGAAGGCAGGGTAAAGGTTACCCCAGTCCGTTGCAAGCATAGACGTAAAAGACGTAGCAAGCAACGTAGTACTATAACAAGAACTCGATGGTAGTAAGAGGATTCTATCCATCGAGGAATAATTCTGATAAGATCTCTTTAGTTCTGTTCCAAGGATGCCTGACTGACTTGTGATGTCATTGGCTGACATTGTGCACACATTTTCACGAGAATTCTATCCAATAAACTATCCTAGACAGTGATTACCGGTGTTGCTACTTACACACAGATAAATGTTATAAAAAAAGTGAATAAAATGAAGAACTGGCTGGAACATAGATTAGTATTAGTTTATAAAAGAAATAACGCAATGACAATTAATCAACCATAAATATAAATTGAGCTCTTTTATACATCAAGTAATTCAGATCTGCTAATTTAAAGCCAGATTTAGTAGTATCAATGCAAGGTCGGATAACAAAATGTATATATTCCCCGTTATTAGCTTAATATAGAAAAATTTTCATCATCACAGATAATTAAATGAATTGTATTTCAAACATTTGACATGGAAAACAATTATTCTATAATGTAAACTTTAATCATGAAAGCGTTTTGCAATTTGACAACGAATCTTCTCCCAGTGACGTCAAAATCTTAACTATTTTTGATTGGATGACGGACTGATAGAGCAACTTTATATTAATGAACCCTAGAATCTTACAGACTAATAGCTGTTCACTGTCAAATAAAAAAAAAAATCATCCAGCAACGGTAAAGCTAGTGCTTATGGCATCAATAAAGCAGGAGTTCTCCAAATAGTAAAATGTTGAAAACTATATAAATTTTCATTAATTTAAAACATTTCAACATTTTTTTTCCAATGGCCAGGCATTGACTCTTTCATCTTCGCCTATACATCGGCCTGAACCGTGAACCTCTTAGCCTTCATTGACGTTGACCCAGCGCACCAGTGGGGCTGGGAATACATTGCGCCCAACAGCACAAACATCCATGCCTTTAGTGGGACTCGAACCCACAACCCGACGGTCCAACGAGTACGAGGAAACGCTTACCTTTGACCGTTCGACCACCACGTCGGCATATTTCAACATAAGTATCTTCACATTTTTGAGTTAAACTGCTGAACCAGATACCATCTGAAAATTTTTAATAATTCCAACGATTATAGGGAAAACATAAAGTTAAAACCTAATAAAAAAAAGAAAAGAAATTACTAAAAAGCTCTAAAAATCCGTAATGACTTTTCTAATAACAAATAATTCCCTTTTACCTAATATTGAAAAAAACATCTACATAAAAGGAAAACAACAAACATAGTATGCTTTCATTTTAATTTTTTAAAAATATTATTTCATAACAGGTTCATCCTGAACACAATACTATCTAACAATTAGAGAAACTAATATCCTTCTTACAACTCAAAACCATTCTTAAAAAAAAGCACTTCTAAAAGTTCTTAACTTCAGTTTGAATTTACCTCCTATTTATTTATTATTTGACCTTTCTAAACGTGCATTGTGTCATTTACGCGTTTTTTCTTCGTTCTTGTTATAATGGGGGTGGAAGTGATACGTGTCTCACAATTCGACCCATTGTTTCTGGAACTCATGTTTAAAAACGAATTCCACCAACTTGTCAGTCCGGAATTTGGTCACTCTTTCTTCGCTAATTCATCCCAGTGGAAAAGTGACCTTGTAGTCTCTTGTTGGCATGAAACAAAATCAGCGTAAATACTACCTTCATGTGGTAACTTTGTGTCCTACATTTACTAGAATAAAGTGCTGCCATGTCCCACATTTCCAAATCGTATAGATAGTTGTTTAATCAGCATTCTTATTCGGCTTTGGTTTACATTTACATGCTGCAATTAATTATAAATAAAATTATTTTTGCAAAACGAGTATGTGCGAAAAATGACGGGAAAACATTTATTAACTAAAAGTTAAGAAATGTTAAATGTTTAGAAGTTTGGATAACTCAAATTGTAAAGAACATTGCTGCCCCAAACGAGAATCGAACCCTAGATCTTCGAACTGGCTATCCGACGCCCTACCATTGAGCTACTGGAACGGAATTGCAAGATCTTATCATTGAAGTGGACTCTGCATTCTCCACCTTTTAATATCAGAATGGCTTGCCACTGACAATCTGACTGACCACCTCCTGCTATTTTACCTCAGGTTAGCCTCATGATGCTATTTTTTTATCCTCCATGTTAACTTCCCGGGTGGAAGCTACCATTGAGCTACTCCTCTCGCTTTGAAATCGGCGGCGCTCCAAATCCCAGATAGGATCACTTTCAGACCTCCGATAGCTTTGCACTAAACTACAGGGTTGATTTGTTCTGGCGCCATTGTAAATAACCTTGCTGCTCCAACCGGAACCTTGCTGTTCGATAAGCTGTAGTTTGATACAAAAACTACAGCTTATCGAACTATGGCCAGTCGACGCTCTACCGTTAAGCTACTGCGACGGAATTGCAAGATCTTATCATTGAAGTGGACTCTGCATTTTCCACCCTTTAATGTCAAATTGGCGAGCAACTGACAATCTAATTGACTACCTCCTGCTACTTTTACCTCAGGTTAGCCTCCTGCTACTTTTACCTCAGGTTACCTTCCTGCTACTTTTACCTCAGGTTAGCCTCCTGCTACTTTTACCTCAGGTTAGCCTCCTACTACTTTTACCTCAGGTTACCCTCCTGCTACTTTTACCTCAGGTTACCCTCCTGCTACTTTTACCTCAGGTTAGCCTCCTGCTACTTTTACCTCAGGTTAGCCTCCTGCTACTTTTACCTCAGGTTAGCCTCCTGCTGCTTTTACCTCAGGTTAGCCTCCTGCTACTTTTACCTCAGGTTAGCCTCCAGCTACTTTTACCTCAGGTTAGCCTCCTGCTACTTTTACCTCAGGTTAGCCTCCTGCTACGTTTACCTCAGGTTAGCCTCCTGCTACTTTTACCTCAGGTTACCCTCCTGCTACTTTTACCCCAGGTTAACCTCCTGCTACTTTTACCTCAGGTTAGCCTCCTGCTACTTTTACCTCAGGTTACCCTCCTGCTACTTTTACCTCAGGTTAGCCTCCTGATACATTTACCTCAGGTTAGCTCCTGCTACTTTTACCTCAGGTTAGCCTCCTGTTGCTTTTACCTCAGGTTACCCCCTGCTACTACTACTTTTACCCAGCTTAGCTTCCAGGTGCTATTTTCATCCTCAAGTTAGCTTACTGTGTGGTCTTTCTCATCTCGATTTGAAATCGACGCTTCATATCCCAGCGGCCACTGAATCCAAGCTACTCGTACTAGAATCACTTTCACACCTCCGACATCGTTGCACTAACTTATAGGGTTGATTTGTTAAGACACTATTGTAAAAAAACCTTGCTGCCCCAACCTGGAATCGAACCCTGGATCTTCAAACTGCGCAGCTGACGCTCTACCATTGAGCTACTGCGACGGAATTGCAAGTTCTTATCTTCGAAGCGAACTCTGCAAAATTTAGAAACCACAATCCTCTGCAAGCAGAAACATATCAAATATCCACTAAGGTCTTACTGAATAGAAAAAATCTGATGTGGGCAGCACATGACTTTCCCTGCAGACTTATATCCGCGTTCTCTTTATTTTAATTAAATTTAATTCACTTTTAATTCAATTTTCGTTCTCATTTGGTAACTGGACTTATTTTTACAGGTGGCGTAGAGAAAATATGAAAAAACTAAGATATCTCGAGAACGGCTAGTCCTAGTGCAATGGGGTTGGTCTTATTCCTTTCATCGTTAAAAATTACGTATAAAACAAGCATTTAATGGATATATTTGAGCATACGAAGTTTTTTATTTTAGATTTTGATGATTTTTTCGGGCCATTTTGCAAAAAAAGGCAGGTTATTTTTCTCCGAATCGTACCAAAATCTAATCAGCTCCAGGGTAAACCACAAAAGCCTTAGCTACCGAATTTTGTGAAATTCGGTCCATTAGTATTTCAGCTAGAGTGGATACAGTCTTTTGCAGCCTATTTCGCAAAAAAAAAAAGGCGAGTTCTTTTATGCCGAATCGTATCCCAAACTAATCAGCACAAGTTTATCCCGCAAGTGATTTACCTACCAAATTTTATGAATTTCGGTCCTTTAGTTTTTTAGTTAGAGTGGATACAAAATCTGCACAGACAGACACACAGACGTCACGCTAAAAATAGTTTTTTCGTATTCTAGAGGTCTCGAACCGCGTAGATCCGCCGAAAACTCGAGTTGCGATTTTCGGCATGATTCCAATACTTTCCCTATACATTACCATGTATTGCAGGGAAAGTAAAATACCGATTACAAAAATCACCGGGGATGACATAAGTTTGCCAATAGTTCAAACTAATCAACCATTTAACCACAAAGAAAACTATCAAAATTAAATAGCTGTTTTGCCTTTGCTGTGTTCATGATAGTATTTTCGAGACAATATGGCTGTTTTGCAATGTATTATTGCTCGCAATTTATTTTGAAAAACCAATGCAGCGAAGTTAGAAAGAAATCCATGGATTTCCTTTATTTATTTCTTTATTGCTTCATCTTTTTCAACAAGATAATGCCACGCCACATACGGATCGCATATCTGTGGACTGTCTCTGTGCTGTTGATACTGTTCCTTGGCCAGCAAAGTAAGCAGACCTTTCGCCAATCGAGCATGTATGGGACATGCTAGGCCGCCAGATTCGGGCACACCAAAATGTAGCAGATCTGGAGCAACAATTGAGGAATGCCTGGCACGATGTATCACAGGATGACATTAAGAAACTTTATCACTCCTTGCCTAGACGCATAGAAGCATGCATTGCCGCCCAGGGGATTTCACCAATTACTGATTTGAAAATTTAATGTGCAATTGCTAACCATTGATGGGTCCTGCTGCCTTGATTTTGTAATCATTTCATTATCTGTGTATGAGCTAATATGCATATTTAATTTCAATAATAACATTCCCTTTCTTCATGATGCTTCGTTTTTTTTTTTTTTTGCCAAAGAGTGTATATAATTAAAGCCAATTTGAATGTACTGGCGTAGTTTGTATCAACGCACATAGAAGGGAATGCAGTCCAAATGAGAATGTTGATAAAGCTATTGAATGGGAAATAGAGCCGACAGAAAATATTAAATAATATATATCTAATAAATGTAATAAATATTAAATAATATGTATTTATTATATTATATAATATATTAAATCTCAGCAAAAGAAGAAGTGACAACCTTACAGACAATAAAAATATTATTTTCAAAGTAATTTCGTTAACTATTCTACAGAAGCCTAAAGCATAAATACATATGTATACACTGCGCGGGTGCAGCTAGTAACTAACAATTTTTAAATTATTACATTAAATAGTTACATTGTTTAAAAACTTCATCAATGGTTATATCTCAAATACTTATTGATGATCTTGTTCAGTTTTTTATTCAACAATGAAAAGTTCAATAATTTAAAAATTGTTAGTTACTGGCTGATATGCGATCCGTATGTGGCGTGGCATTATCTTGTTGGAAAATGGCCCCAGAATGACGTGCCATGAAAGGTAACGCAAACGGCCGCAGGATTTCATCAACATGTCGTTGAACTGTTAAGGTTGTACTCAGGATGACTAGGGGCGACCTGCTGTCGTAAGAGATAGCACCCCACACCATCACACCAGGGGTAATGGCTGTGTGCCTGTGTAATATCGCTGAACATTATGCGATGCCAGTCTGCTGGCAGCCATGATGCTCGGCTACGACACCACTTCAAACGTCTCTGTCGGTGTTGTAGGGTTATGGGCAGACGTCTTAAAGGCTACCGTGAGCGTAACCCCAGCTCAGCCAAGCGCTGAGAAGTGGTGGAAGGTACCAAGAGTGGTATGGAAGAGGCTGTAGCAGGTTGGATGGCGGGCAATGATGCCGTTGGACCAGTTCGGGCCTGTCGCACAATCATCCGATCTTGTCTCGCATTCGTGCACCTTGGCCTTCCAGAGCCGACATTCCACCGATGAGTTCCTTGCAGCAACTATTCCTGCCAACACCTTTGCACAGCAGTGTCTTTTCGGTGGAGGGGGCAGCCTATTGCTCGGCATGACCAGCCAGCTTCACGCATCCCGACTATACGACCACGTTGAAACTCGTCTAATTTCTTATAAGTTCTTCGGCAACGTCGTAACGGCATTATTGGTTGTATCTCCACGGAACTGCAACGCTGATAACGAGCAAAGATAAACCCTCTACATTTTAAACCTGTTTTACAGGATGCTAGTGCTGTAGTAGAAACTCGCGCTATGACCTAAGTTAACACTCATTGGCCTTGCAAATTTAATCATTTGCATACTTAGTATAGAGGAATTTGCATAAAATTTATATCAACGCGTAGGTAGTGATCAGACAAATCGATTCCATGAAAAGACAGCTGTGGAGGTCAAACACTCCAAAACATCACTTTTTACTTTGTCAAGTGTTAAAAATATACACAGGAGTGAAGCTGGATATTGGACTCTACTTTAACTATCCTACAACAATGGTTATCATAATACCTCTTTTTGCGTTGTCGTGTGTTAAAATGTTTCTCTTATATTTTCATCATTCTACTTACTTGCTGCTTTCCTTTTAAATTTCTGGGCATCTTGTATATTCTTGTTCTTTTAAATGCACATGTATATATAAATATATATGTATGTGTGTGTGTGTGTCTGTGTGTGTATGTATGTATGTATATGTATTGTATGTATATATATTAATGGGCGTAAATTATTCACATTCAAAATTATCTTGTTTTAGTTTGTTATATGCTTATTGCCATTCTGTAAACGACAATAACGTGAGTAAATTATTCACTCGATTTCAAAATTATAGCCTACTGTTTAATGATAAACTTATCCTTTTAGAGATCACAGACGCTAAAACAAAAGGAAGCTGTTCCATCAAGTTATGCCCGTGATTATAAGTATTTCGCATTTGGAAAGAAATAAAACGTCGGCGTAAAGACTACCTCAACATTATATTTTTACTAGACAATATATTCTCGCTTCGCGCGATCTCAATAGTTAGTGGTGACACCTAAAAGCCTAATAAAAGTTATGAATATCAAAAACCGTTTCAAATGTGAGCAGAGAAATGGAATGGAGCATTTTTGAGAGGCAAGTTGTGAAATTTTTCTTTAATCCCTTTGCATCATCACCCCTAATTTGAATTTTTAAATTTTTTGATTTTTTCGTTAATTTGGAAGCTGATACTGATTGAATGAGACTAAAACTAAGATTATAGCTAGAGCGGGTGCTCGATATAATTAGGCAAAGTGGTTATGCTTTTTTTTCATCATTCCTTTGCACTGTCATTCGTAATTGGAAATTCTAAAATTGTGATAATTGTTTCCTTGGTCTCTATGGCGGTTCGCATGACACAAAACCAAGATTCTAGCTATAGTGGAAGTGCTCGATAATTTTGATACACCACTCTCTCACTCGCTTACTCACTCTCACTTACTCACTCTCACTTACTCACTCTCACTTACTCACTCTCACTTACTCACTCTCTCACTCACTTACTCACTCTCTCACTCACTCTCTCACTCACTTACTCACTCTCACTTACTCACTCTCACTTACTCACTCTCACTCACTTTTACTTACTCACTCTCACTTACTCACTCTCACTTACTCACTTACTCACTCTCACTTACTCACTCTCACTTACTCACTCTATCGTTTGTTCACTCTCTCACTCACTTACTCACTCACTCTCACTCACACTCTTACTCTATCGTTTGTTCACTCTCTCACTCACTTACTCACTCTTCCACTCACTCATCTACTCACTTACTCACTCACTCACCTACTGATGAACTTACTCTGTCACTCACCTACTCTCTCTCTCTCACCTACTCACTCTCTCACTCACCTACCTACTGATAAACTTACTCTGTCACTCACCTACTCTCTCTCTCTCACCTACTCACTCTCTCACTCACCTACCTACTCACTCTCTCACTCACCTACCTACTCACTCTCTCACTCACCTACTCACTCTCTCACTCACCTACTCACTTTCTCACTCATCTACTCACTCTTTCACTTACTCACTCACTCACTCTCTCACTCTCTCGCTCACTCACTCACTCACTCACTCACTTACACAGTCTCTCACTCACTCTCTCACTCACTTACTCACTCATTCAGCTCAGTGTATTTTATATATATATCGTTTGTTCAATTTTCGAAAAATTCAAATATTAAAGGCTTTCACTTCTATCCCTTCAATCCGGAAATCAATAGAATTTTGACACTCACCGATTGAAATAATGATACCAAATTTCATTTGATTTTATCAATTTGTTCGAAAGATGTCGTGCCCCCAGATGGACAGGTAGACACATAGACATCCCTGCAGCTGTTTGATTCGTATTCAGGGATGCCCAGAACGTGTAAACCCATCAAAATTCAAACGTCAGATTTTCGACAACATCACAATACTTTTTCTTTATAAACTATGTATGACTTAAAATAAAAGAAAACAAAAATCTCCCACCATCAGAGTCAATTCAAATATGAAAATATAAGCACGTTAAACATCGCTCAGAAAAGCCATCATCCGCACGAAACGTTGAAAAACGAAATTCCAATGGGTGTCTGCCTACCCCCATTTAACACTGTCGTCCCCCGCCGCTTATTAAACACTGTCCATCATTCCCATAAGCTCACAACAAACGTGAAGCTATCCACAGCCCCAAGGAGCTTTTAAAAGAGAGGGGGGTGCACCCCCCTCTTCTTAGGAACGATCCCGGAGGGTCAAAACCGCCTACGTAACAATATGTAAGCGTGACGATGTTCAACAATGTTACCCATCGAGGGGGGGGGGGGGGGGAAGGCTTTGTTCTAAACGGCGAATAAAAAGGAATGAAGAATGTTTATCGAGCAGAGGAAAAGTGGTAAGAGGATTGAACATTTGTCATTTTTTTTTCATTCTTTTTTGCCATCTCTTCAGAATCAACATTCTAATCCTTTTCATCCGCCAATAAATATTTTGGAATTGCACTTCAAGAGAAACTATCAGTGTAGGTAACCGGTTTTGCTTTAACGAGGGCTCATCAGCTCCAATATGTAATTGTCTAGCATGTTTTTGTCTGTTCAGACCCTTGAAATCCTCCTCTGACACGTGTCAAAATTTCATGTCATTCTGACAATTAGTTTACAGGTTACAGTGGTTTTAGTGACCCCAGTTTTGTAATTTTCAAAACAATGGATAAAAAAGAATTTCGTGTGTTGATTAAACATTGTTTTTGGATGGGGAAAAATATTGTTGAAGCCAAACAGTGGCTTGATAAGCGTTATGGAGACTCTGCACCAGGGAAATCAACTATTATTGACTGGTATGCTGAATTTAAACGCGATCGTAGAAACACCGATGGATGCTGAACGCTCTGGTCGCACAAAATCGGCAGTTGTTCCGGAAAACATAAAAAAAGTCCACAAAATAATTTTGAAGGACCGTAAAGTGAAGTTGCGTGAGATAGCTGACACCTTAAAAATATCAGAAGGTAGTGTGTTTACAATTTTACACGAAAATTTAAGCTTGCGTAAGTTGCTTTCGAAGTGGGTGGCACGTTTGCTTACACCGGACCAAAAAAAACAAGACATGCCCCGTGTCACAAGTCGATGAAAACGATGGTTAAATTATATGAATTACGCTTCGAATTGCTTCCTCATCCACCGTACTCTCCAGATCTGGCCCCCAGAGACTACTGGCTTTCCGTAGACATCAAAAAGGTGCTCCAGGGAAAGAAATTTGGCTCAAATGAAGAAGTGATTGTCGAAACTGAGGCCTATTTTGAGAGCAAACACAAATCGTTCTACAAAAAAGGCATCGAGAAGTTAGAGGAGCGTTGGAATGAATGTATCACTCTTGAAGGAGAGTATGTTGATGAATAAAGTCGAATTTCTAATAAAAAATTGTTTTTCTTAGTTAGACCGGAGACTTATTGAGTGATCTAGTATGCTAATAAAATTTCAGGTTACAAAATTATTCAATAGTTAAAGGTGGAATAGGATTCCTTCAGGTTTCAAAATTATTCAACGGTTATAAGTGGAATGGGATTATTTCAGGCCATAGAATGGTTTTGTGGTCACAGGTTGCATCATTTAACTCCCGGACATAGGATGATTCAATCTCATTCAATAATTTCAGTCCATGGGTTGACGTGGACAATTAAATCATACAATGATTCAATGATCTAAGTCGTAGTGAATTTTAAAAGCCTTAGAATGATTAAATGGTCCTAAGCTGCGTAAGAGAAATTCAGAAAATAGGTCGCATAGGATGATTTCAGCTTATGAGTAGTATTAGAATGTTTTGGATCACAGGATATTTCAATGATCCTATACATCACATAGGATGATTTAGGTTATAGAATGATTCAATTACCATAGGTCGCATGGAATAATAATTTTGAAACATAAAATCCAGTGGTTATGGATCTCAAAATATGATTTCAGGTCATTGTTTGTATCGAATAATTTTAGGTTATAGATTGCATAGAATGATTCCATGTTATGAATTGTATATACATAAGATGCTATCCGGCTATAGATTATATGCGATCATTCAAATTTATTGCTGTTTCGTGATTCTACTTCACTTCCAGGTATCAAAATAAAATATTTTCCGAAAATTAGGATTAACTGACTGCTAATTTACCTACTATGAATTAAACTATTGAGAACTTGAAGATTGAGAACAACACCCATTCTATTAACATACTTTTCGCACTTTCCAATGAGTCACGCGGAATGAAGTATTTATTACCCTTTAATCTTATGTATTTATTTTGAATCTTTTCTCCTCATTGTTCAGTATACGCAAATTTATATCTTTATCTACATTCGGTTACGGAGATGAATTGTCCATGACTTCCTTGTGGTGTGCCCCACCAAGTTTTTAGTTTATTACCATAGCAAAGAACTGTTGTTGTCCCTTTAACTTTTAAGGTGTGAGTGCCTCTACAATCTTTCAACCCGTTAACGGTTGTCAATCAATTCAAATATCACAATAAGAAGTCTGTGGCGAAGACGAAGACGCGGCATTATCACCTGTGATTGTGCCAACATGTAAGCGTTGTGGCATGGCGTAGCTGAGATGTAGGTGGGAAAAACGTCCAGCCCTTGCTTGTGCTTCTTTTGAGCCTTCCCTTCTTCTTTCAGGGCGGAAGGCGGCCAATCATTAAGACGCAATTGCTGGATCGGATTAGTCTAGGGTTAAAGTTTCAGTGATCTATTATCGTCATAGATTATTACGTCATTCAGAGGATGAGGGCTTCGTAGGTCACAAAATGCAATCAGAAATTTCCTCACGAAGCAGACGTCAGATCAGTGGTGGATTTAAGCGGGGGCGTAAAAGATGTGTGCCATTCCTTAATTTTTAGAAACATCTATTTGTTTCCAACATTTTTACTCAACAGTGGCTCAACGAGGGTGCTAGGTGTCCAAGGTAGAGTCATCGGGTCGGAAACCCGCGGATTAATCATTTTGCGGATAGGGTTCGGGTTGGGTTACGGGTCCCCAAGCAAAGACAATACCTTATTACATTTATTATGAGAGTAACTGTATAAATTCGTAAACGGAGGTTAAATACAAGCAGCAGTACATTGTGCATATATATCCTTCAGAGAGTTAAAATCTACTGAATAGAACTTTGAAATACAATTCCATTGCGGGCCGGGTATTTGGGTCACACGCTGCGGGTTCGGGTCGAGTTGCGGGTCAAGAAGCTTCTTTGTTGCGGGCTCGGATCGGGTTACGAGTCAATTTTCTTTGTGGGTCGGGTCAAACTCATCCCGTGCAGATCTCTAGCACAAGAACATAGAATACTTTGCGGCTATTCCAAAACATGATGCGATAGAATATTCCGGAAGAATTGCTTGCGTAATTTAACATAATCGTGCATAAAAGGATTTATTTATGACTTATTGATCATGAGACTTCATAATTTGAATCATTGTTGCAAAAAATAGCCGTGTCACAATTTTTTGTTCCTGATGTCAATATCCTCCCGTAGGGCCAAGTCCCCCCGGGGGGTACATTGCCAAGTATGGTAGCAATTGAAATATTTTTTTTAAACCCTTTAATACGAAAGGTTAAACACTATAATTGTAATCATTTGGACCCACGATATTGATTTTTCAAAAAAAATTTGTAAAATTTGAAAAAAAAAAGTTTTCTAAAAATTGGATTCTGGTATGAGAAAGTCGAGTGGAGCCACACGCCAGTTAAGTTTTTCATAGTCCAGACGTGACGCGACCAGCTCGAGCTCTGGCATAATCTATACAAATCTCCGCACTTCACTTTCCATTCAAATCAAATTACGCAATCTCGAACTGCCTCTCTTTATTCGAAACGACATGTATAAAAGGCACTTATCAGAACCATACATCTTTACAAAACACATAACGCCTTAATAGGGACTTCACGCTCCCCGTGTGGTGTTATACCAGTTTTCCTTCCAAACCGGGCTCCTTTTGTTTTGGCTGATTTAATATTCCACGCCGAGTGCATTATGACGGTGATGCCATTCTCAACGAAGTCATGAGGTCTCTGATTAATGGAACCATGGAGTTCAAGCCGGCAGAGGAGATGCCGAAGGGATTTTTGAGGGGGGACAAGAGGGCAGAAGCTGTTATTGATAATTACTGGCGGAAAGTAACCGATATAAGGAAATGCTGCGTTTTGTATGTAAATTTAAGTATCAGTGCTACGTGATCGGAATAATTGGAAATCGCTAAGTGGACGTTTCAAACATTTTTTATTACTAATATTGTTTGCTTTGAGAAAAGAGATTTTTGGTAATTGTGTCTGAATACAGATGAGTTGGCTAAGTATTGTTGCAGACATTGTTTGTAAATGACGGTTTTAATTAATCGTTACAACTATATTAATATATTTTCAATTATTCATCTATTTCCAGCCATCTTTTTCTTTTAGCTGTCATCCAAACCTTTTTACTGCAACCTGCTTGCAGATTTCTGAGCTTTACGCGAGTAACTTGTATCAAGGATAGAAAAAAAATTTGGAACAATGAGTTTTTCCTTATCATATTGACTTTTTAACCCTTTCCCAGCAGTTTGCTTAAGAACGAAGCAATAATTTCTTATTTTTAACATTCTATTTATACCAATCTAAACGTGAAAAATCTGATGTGGGCAGCACATGACTTTCCCTGCAGACTTATATTCACTTCTATTAATGTAATTCACTTTTAATTCAATTTTCATTTTCATTTGGTAACTGGACTTATTTTCAAAGGTGGCGTGGAGAAAATGCGAAAAAACTAAAATATCTCGAGTGCGGCTAGTCCTAGTGTAATGGGGTTGGTCTTATTCTTTTCGTCGTTAAAAATTACGTATTAAATCAGCATTTAATGGATATATTTGAGTATACCCAGTTTTTTATTTTAGATTTTGGCTTATTTTAGATTTTTGCGGGCCATTTTGCAAAAAAAAGCAGGTTATTTTTTTCTGAATCGTACCAAAATCTAATCAGCACCAGGGTGACCTATACTCATCTACCGAATTTTGTGAAATTCGGTCCATTAGTTTATAGGCTACAGTGGATACAAGCTTTTGCGGGCCATTTCACAAAAAAGGCGGGTTCTTTTATTCCGAATCGTACCCAAAACTAATCAGCACCAGCCCCGCCCACAAGTGACTTACCTACAAAATTTTGTGAAATTCGGTCCATTAGTTTTTTAGGTAGAGTGAATACAAAATCTGCACAGACAGACACACAGACAGACAGACACACACACAGACGTCACGCTAAAATGGTTTTTTCGTATTCTAGAGGCCTCGAAACGTGTAGATCCGTCGAAAACTCGAGTTGCGATTTTCGGCATGATTCCAATACTTTCCCTATACATTACCATATATTGCAGGGGAAGTAAAAAATCTGATGTGGGCAGCACATGACTTTCGCTGCAGACTTATATTCACGTTCTCTTTATTTTAATTAAATTTATTTCACTTTTAATTCAATTTTCGTTCTCATTTGATAACTGGACTTATTTTCAAAGGTGGCCTGCAGAAAATACAAAAAAAAAACTAATATATCTCGAGAACAGCTAGTCCTAGTGTAATGGGGTTGGTCTTATTTTTTTCTTCGTTAAAAATTACGTATTAAACAATCATTTAATGGATATATTTGAGCATACGTAGCTTTTTAGCTTAGATTTTGACAATTTTTGCGTCCCATTTTACAAAAAAAGGCAGGTTATTTTTTTCCGAATCGTACCAAAATCTAATCAGCACCAGGGAGACCTATAAGTGACACATCTAAAGAATTTCGTGAAATTCGGTCCAGTAGTTTTTCAGCTAGAGTGAATACAAACTTTTGAGGGCCATTTCGCAAAAAAAAAGGCGGGTTCTTTTATCCCGAATCGTACCCAAAACTAATCAGCACCATATTCGCCCACAAGTGACTTACCTGCCAAATTTTATGAAATTCGGTCCATTAGTTTTTTAGTTAGAGTGGATACAAAATCTGCACAGACAGACGGACACACAGACCCACATACAGACGTCACGCTAAAAATAGTTTTTTCGTATTCTAGAGGTCTCGAAACGTGTAGATCTCTCGAAAACTAGAGTTGCGATTTTCGGCATGATTCCAATACTTTCCCTATACATTATGCCATGTATTGCAGGGAAAGTAAAAAACAAGCTTTGGAAAACTCTTGGTAATAATTCTTTATAATAGGCTCATGATCAGAGATATTCTCATGAAAAATAACTAAAATGTGGCTCAACTCGACTTTCGCATACCAGAATCCGTTTTTAGTATTTTTTTTCTCCCCCCACCCTTCCCAAATTTTACAAGAAATTTTTTTGAAAAATCAGAATGGGGGGTCCAAAAGGTTACAATTATAGCGTGTTACCGTTCACCTTAAAGGACTTCTAAAAATCTTTCCATTGGTATGACACTTGACAATGTACTTTCCCCTCGAAGGAGGCTAATGGCATCACAGTAGTAAAGGAATGGGCGTTCACCGACGAAGGCGGAGCAATGCGGAGCGCGGAGCAAAATGGCCGCCATCTTGAATTCCGTAATCCTGGACGGGGGTGTAAAAGGGGGTAAATTTAAAAAGGTGGGGGTAAAAATTTTGGAGAAACTTTTTGTCGGGTGGCAACGATGTCGTAGTCTTGTACGAGGGGTTGAGGGGGAAATAAATTTTTTGGAATGAGATTTTTTCTAAGTACGGGAGAAACTTTTTTCTGGATGGCAACACCGACGAAGGCGGAGCAGTGCCATCAGCGCCCCCTAGCGTCTAAAAGTGGAACTACCCAATACTTGGGAGATATTTCTAATTTTAAATATTGGAGTAATATTTGGGATTTTTTCTAAGTACGGAAGAAACTTTTTTCTGGATGGCAACACCGACGAAGGCGGAGCAGTGCCATCAGCGCCCCATAGCGGCGAAAAGGAGAATTAAAACTGGGGATTTTTCTGATAGTTGGGATTTTTTTTTCTTTTTTTAAATGAATTAAAGGTGTTAATGAGGATAATAAAATAAAGTGATAAGTTTATTAAGGTCTATGTTATTGCATGCGAGGAGCGTGCCAAGGACATGTTAAGGGTATACCAAGGAGTATGCTGAAGACATGCCAAGGTCATGTCAATATCCCTCCCTTATATGGTGGTTACGAAGTGAACTGCGAGAATCTTGTAGGGTGAGATACTTGAAAATATCGTATGATGAGGGGTATGCCAAGAGCATCGAACATTTCGGGAAATAATATATCTGTACTTACTTGAATTTTACACGTTTGTAATTTTTTTCAAAAAAATGTGGTAATGGGAAAAATTAACATTTTGTTAAAATGTTCCAAAACCGTAAAAAAGTAACAAAAAATGTGGTAATGGGCAAAAATTAACATTTTGCGTCTTTTTTTTTGAAAATGTTAATTTCTCTATGGGAATTAACATGGGTTTTCGCACTTTTGTAATTTTTTTTCAAAAAATGTGGTAATGGGAAAAATTAACTTTTTGCACAAAATGTCTCAAAAACGTAAAAAAGTAACAAAAAATGTGGTAATGGGCAAAATTAACATTTTGCGATTTTTTTTCAAAATTCCAATTTCTCTATGGGAATTAACATGGGTTTTCGCACTTTTGTAATTTTTTTACAAAAAAATGTGTGTTTTTACAAAAATGTCACTAAAAATGTGGTAATGGGCAAAATTAACATTTCGCACAAAATGTTGCAAAAACGTAAAAAAACAACAAAAATGTGCGTTTTTTACAAAAATGTGATAAAATAGCGAGTTTTCAAAGTAGCAGAATCGCGTGAATTGGGTGTATGGGAATCTCGAGAATCTCGGAGGGTTTAAGGGGTGTGTTTCCCCACCGGTCTTGGAGTTTAAAAAATTTTAAATAAATATTTTAAATAATCGTGAAAGTGTACTTATGCCTAAAATACTTGAGTGTCTGTATATAAAAGAGGCGAGAAGAGCGATAAAGAAATACGTTGCTTGCTAATATCTGAAAAAGAAATTCTTATGCGTATGCATTTCCTAATAATACCTGAAAAAGAAAATTCTGGATAGCTGAAACAAAGATGTATATCATGCGTTTTACATTTCCGTTTAAATGCATTTTTTTACCAAGTGCTTACGAATACCTGAAAGGGGTGTATCTGTAGTTTCCAAGAAAAAGGCAGGGTTAAAAAAAAAACACATTTATTAAAAAAATAAAGAAATATATATATATACATTATTCTTCTTCTTTTGCACATAGATTTTGAATAGTTTGAAAAAGTTCGGTAATATGAATGACTTGAAAAAAGTCATGGATAAACACCAGTTCTACAAAATCAGGATTATTCAAATTGTCTCTGGTAAATAGGTAGGCGACATGAAACCAATCCAAAGCATACAGAGCCTGTTGTCCGTATCGTAGGTATTTATCTAGTTCTGTAAAGGAAACATAATCGTGGCTCGATGCGTCGTCGTACCCAGCTGTGCAGGCGAAACATTCAAAAAGTTCGGATATTTTTTCCATTAAACAGTTTTTTAAATGAATGCATAAAGCAGATCGAAGTTCATAAAATCCTTGAGGGTTATCAGGATCACCATTGGAAACACTGACTGACACTGAATAGCTGTTAAGTTCTCGTTTCACGAAATAATCCAAAGTATTAGAAATGACACTGACTTGGACTTGAATGTTAATAGCATCGATGTAATCACACAATTGCAGAGTTTCAGGTAGGCTTAGAACTACATATTCTGGAACGAACTGGAAGGAGGAGTCTTTCTTTCGAAACATACGCTGAAATGTCAGTTTGGGTTCTCCTTGAAGTGTATGCCGGGATATACAGAGATCTCTTTGTATGATATGCAGCATATCGTCTTTCAGGAGATTGACTAGGGATCTCAACTCGGTGAGAAGAGCAAACCATACGGTGGTGGAGAGGGAAACACCTTCCTTTGTAGGTTTCAGGCTTCCATCAGCATCTGTTGCAAATTTACGAATATGTATCCGTGTTTGTCCAATAAAATAAACAACACTGGCAAAAATATCACCACCCAGATGCAACAAAGTAGGAGGTAATGAATCCAATGTGATACGCTGAGAACAGACTCTCTTTGCTGAGTCATCCATAACATGTGTTAAAGTACGTTTGCAAGACATGGTTAACAACGACGACCTCTCTCTATGGGTATCTAGCAGAAAGTAAAGAGTCCTTGCGAAAACACTCGCCAAAAGATATGTTGAAATCTCGCCAAGAAACTAGTAGGACCTGTTTAAAATCGCCAAAAAGTGGTACAGCGGGTTAAAAAAGTAGCCAATGCAGGGCACTCCCCTCTGTAAAAGGCGCCAAGGGCGTGTGACGTAGTCAGACAATGACGTCATCCGTTTCATGTCCATTCTTGAATGGCAGTTGTTTGGCATTATAAAACTTCTTTTAAAACATCTGATATGTTGGGGATAAAATCTCTAAGTCTTTGTAGTTGATCAGGACTTAATTTAATGCAAATGGGTTTTAAGCTGAAACCATCATTACCATTTCTGCATAGTTGTTGCAGAATACAATCCTCCTCTTCAAACATAACCAAGAGTGTGTTGTTAGCAACAAAACTGGTGTTGGAGTAAATACTGTTGGTAAATGCATACCAAGTATCAGTATTCATGGTAATTCCACGAGGTGTTGGGAAATACTGTCCTCTGTTTTCTTTGAATTCACGAATATGAATCTTTAATTGATTTCTAAATCTATTCAGAGCTGCAAAGTAGCACCAGTTTAGATCCCATAAGCCAATATTTTCGGAGGCAGGAGGTGGGTCTTTCTTAGATACATATTCTTGTAACCAGTCATGAGATGGAAGCTCATCCTCTTGTATAGTGGGCAGGGGACGCTTTTTACTGCATGAAACCAGCTTTCTAAACGTTAAGCTAATTCTTGCTTCAGAAATATCAGGCTGAGGTGGAATTCGATGAGAGTAAAGTTCGTTCGTGGGAGGATACATGACATACAGGGAACCATGCTTAGAAGGGATAGTAATAGACTGTTCACCACTTCGTTCAAAGATAATGCGACGAGTTGCTCCAAAACTGACACAGGCAATGGCATAGGTAGCATCCAAACCCTTTTCATTATCCTTGTGACTTCCAATTTTAGCTTGACCATTTGGATAATAGTTTAAAAGCACATAGTTAAATTCCATATCACATGCTTTTTCCACATGTTTTTTAATATCCAGCATAAGGGGAGTCCATTCGTTGGCTGGAACAGAGGTACCCGAAAAGGCATAAGATAGATCAGCATCTCCAAAGGCAAGGGTTTTACGTAGAGGTGTATAAGATCGTCCATGCACAACCACATTGGTTTCTTTAAAGTCCAATGTTTGCAACTGTTTAAAGATATCATCTGCTGTAGCTTGGTCCATAAATTGTCGAATGTAATGTACATTTAATCCATTATTTTCAAATCGAATAATTCGAGGAGAAGAAGCCATGATAGCAGTTAATAGAAATAATACAACTTGGCAGGATAGAATCTAACGAGCAAGTAACCCATCTTAAACACAATCTCCCGCACTAGCGTTTCGCCCCTCCCACATGCTGACGTAACAAACATGCTCTACCAATCCCCTGAAACCCGCTTCTCACGCGCACGTGACACCCGCTCGACAAGAACGGGCATGTTCAGTGACGTCACTGAAATTTGTTTCGTATGGGTAGTATGCAATGGTAGTATACAATACCAACACACACTTAGTTAAAAGAATGAAAACAATACACAGGTGATTATGAATGGAAACACTACACAGGTAATTATAATCAATCATTATTTTATTCATTATTATTCATAATTATCCCATTTTAAATAACGGGATGTTACAGGTTCTGCCTTAGGTGGAGTAGGAGTATAAGGCTGATTATACAAATTTTTGTTTTTTACAAAGTGAGTAGGTATATTCAGTTCATCTAAAGCTGTTAAAAACACTTGTTGTCCTGTTACAGTTCTTTTCTTTTGTCCAAATATCAGATTAAATAAATCTCCAATATTAGTCTTTGGAATCCACTGCTGATGATGGGAAATATGTCCTTTTTCATTCCATGAAAGAATGTCGGGATGGCCTTTTATAATATCCAATAAATTGCTGGAATAGTTTCTCATGGTTCGGGGAACACTGTTTAAAATAATATCTTCATATCTTGAGATGTTCTGCTTTGGTGGCTTTGGTAGGGCATCTTCGGATATTTTCATCTCTGTATCCATATCTGTATCCATATTCTCGAGAAGGTCCTTGTGTGATACTTGCGTATTGAGAAGGTCTTTGTACGATACTTGCGTATTCAGAAGAGGTTCCTTGTGAGACACTCGTATACATGTGTTGAAAGAATCCATCTTTATTTTCTTTTGTAAAAGTTCATAATAAAGTTTCACTTTATCATCTTCACTCAGGGGACTGTTGAGAATACGAGCCATTTCCTTATCGAAATGGGTTCTATACTTTTCTGTAGCAACATGTTTAGACAAAGAGTCTTCAGGAACCAAGGCATACTTTTTAGCGTGTTCCATTGAAAAGGGTTGTAATCACACTGAGGGCTGCTGGGATGAGTAAGTTCAGAAAACCGCCTTTCTGAATAATAAGCTTGCGTTTCAGGTACAGTGGCTTACGCTTGTCTGCCAATTCTCGTAAAACAGTCTTGTGCTCTCGAAGTTTGCTCTTTTGGTGCTTCGTGAGTGGGATATTACCCCTTAATGTATTCAGGCTACACTCACAGATGGCTTTTATACAGGAACGAGGAATCTTTTTTAACAAGTTCTTTCGTAGTTTGCTAGGGCATAAATGAAGCAGCTGTAATTGCTTCTGTTGTTGCTTGCTGAGTGTCATCTTCACAACTGAGAGAATACTGCGCATGCGTATTCATTTATCCATTTCGAAAAAGGCTTAATGTCTCAGTTTATACACATATTGTGTCTGACCGGGTA
This sequence comes from Amaurobius ferox, assembly GCA_951213105.1. NCBI lineage: Eukaryota > Metazoa > Arthropoda > Arachnida > Araneae > Amaurobiidae > Amaurobius > Amaurobius ferox. Next base: position 60,470,756 of record OX578150.1, on the reverse strand, counting down.
AAATCGAGGTGCGCAAACGCATCTCTTCTGGAGTCTCACTGCGCAGGTCTATAAACAAATAAGAATAAGGCTCTCAAGTGGCATCTTCGTACACTTCTTGAAAGAAAGGCAGGTGTCTGGGAAACAGTTGTTTTCCCAAATGCATGATTTGACTCATGTCTCTTCGATTCTTGCAGAGTAGCAGATAATGGGCATTCAGAGTAATTTCACGCATTTCTTTCCCTTTATGAAAAAAATTTTGCGTAATAAACACCACACTTAGATTTAAATGATGACTTCCTCTCGTAAACAGATGTGTTAATCGCTTATCGTTACCACATTCACTCATTAAATCGTCTATAATAAAGAGAGTATTCAATCCCAGATACTCTTGATAGTTTTTAGGTAATCCTTCCACAAACAAAACGTTTGGGATTTCATCGTATAAAGGCTGGTGGATCCCATAGAACCACACGATTTTGTCCGGAGGAGGCGAAAACATATCCCGCCTATATTTAATCATATCCCGCACAAAAAAACTCTTCCCACATCCTGTGGGACCTGAAATAACCATAGTAAAGGGGTGTTGTAAGGATGGGAACTCCATCGTAAATAACAAGATCAGTATGTTGACATCCATATTTATTGGTAAAAAGGCGCACTTATGTGAAAGCGCTTGGTTACAAAGTTATATACATTAACATCATTACATACATCGTGGGGTACAAAGGGTAATAAAAAGTCTTTCAAAGAAGATCCGCGACATCTTGAATACAAATAATAGATACAATAGTGTCCACAAACAGCTGTTACATTGCTTTGTAGAGGCATGCGGTTGTACTCTTGGTGCTGGAACGTAGAAACAAAGTCCGAGAGGGGTCCTTCAAAGGCTGTGGGTGGGTGTCCATAAGAATCAAAGAATTCTATCGAGTCTTTATCTTGCATGTAAAAGGCTACCCAATGGCTTCCTGGATCGGTCGAAGCGTCCACGTTGGCAACCAAACAGGTTGGGAATGTCACAATGTCTTGGGGTAGTAAATCACTCGGAAAAACACCCAGAAATGTGTTCTTGGTTATAGGATTCTTGGAGAGGGCTTTATCCAGTTGGTGGCTTTCCATGATTAATTGGCAAAATCACACAAAATATGTCTGGACTTGTTAATTTCAACCACGTTTTCAAATTCAGCATACAGTAGAATGGAGATGGTTTCCTTTAAAGCTTCCGAAAACTTGATTTCCAATCGTAAATTACCCTGGTGTTGTAGATTCATATGAGGACCATCGCACATGTCAGGTGATAAATCAAATGCGTACAAGGTAAATCCTTTTGCAAATTCGTCTCGAGTCAGATGAATTCCTTTGTCTTGGTTAAATCCAGGGAATAAGGTGTGATAGGCACGGATATAGTTGTTTTGGTTAAAGTTCAATTCCAAGGGTCTGCTGGGTACTGGAAGTCCATCCACGTAGACACATAGAAAATTCACGTTGTAATGACCTAGAAGGAAAGGGTTAGAATCATACTGTCCATTCATACCCGCATTGTTTAAACAGGCAACGACCACTCTTTTAGGCATCACACCTAAAAAGGCATTATCCTGCATAAAAGACCAACTGCCTTTAGAAACAGAATACGTCTTACACAGAACGCGGTCAATGGGATACTTGGCCGTGTGCTTCTCCAGGGCTTTTATATGTCCCAGTAACACGCCGGGGCCCACTTTCACTTTTCGAATAAACATGGAAGCATGCTCTATCATCACTTTATAATCAGGTTTGGCAGCACTAGACACTAAGCAAAAATCTGATTTGCTACGCATCATCTTTATCTTCATGTCCACTAAATTCAATATAAGGCGATTCTGCTGAAAAATGTCTGAATGAATCTGTCCGATCATATCCACAGTTTGGCTTTGTTTGCTTAATTCATATCTTTGTTTCAGTCCTTCGTTAGCATCCTTTTCTGCAAGAGGGTTGGTATTGTTCAGATGGGTGTCTTTAAAAAAACATTCACAGGTCAATAAACTTTTCTTGGCATCGGCTCCATAGTTCAAGAGGGTTTCTATATAGGCTCTGTAGGGATAGGTGTTGGTCGCTGAAGAAATAACTCGGTCATTCAAACTCACATCCACTTGGGAGAACAGGGAATGTAGAAATAAGTTCACGGGAGCCACGGGTTCTTTGTCGGCTATAAGTGATCCATCCGATTTCACAATCTTTGCTTTCACGTATAGAAAAGAAGAACCCAGATCCATATATTCATCTCCGCTTCCAGATATGTTAAATTCCACGGGGCCTCCATCTCGTATATTAGAGAGGGGGTGGTATTCGATAAAATGTCCTTTTTCTATAGCTGTCTGAGTAGGTGGGGTTACGAATAAATCCAATTCGCTCTTGGTACAGGGTGAAGAATCTTTATGGATAGACATCTTTAGGAGAAAATATCTCGTGTTCTCGCTTTCTTTGCTGAAGTGGGAATGAAGTGATTCTCGGATCGCTTCCTCTTTTTATTGCTTTTTCCAGAACCAATCATAGTCTTCATCTGGGTTGCAGCCTTGTCTGTTAAATTACGACCTGCTTCTTTTAAATGGCGCTTGGCTGCCACTTTTAAATCTTCTCCTCTGGATACATCTCCCATCACATTGAGTCCACTCTGCCATATTTTCTTTCCCACGGCTTTGGCACCCGATTTTAGAATGGGTACAGCCGCTCTAAAAAAGGAACGAAACAAACTTCCAAATCCATATCCTTTTTGAAATGCAGATCCTTGATAATAATCCAATCCATTACCGGTTTGCTGAAGATAGTAGTCTTCAAAAGATTTCTGGCAACATTCATAAGGCACATACATCATGAGAGATACTTTTGGCGAAAGTGAAGCTTCACGTACGAGCGTCCGCGTTCAAATGGCATGAGTTCACCTGTGTGCGTCCTTATAACGATTTCCAAAGTGCCAATCATCTTTCTACTCACAGGTAAATAGTGGGGGCGGTCGAATGTTAGAGAAACCAATTCGCCATCGTTTCCGGCCACTTTCACTATGCGTAAAAGGGGTGCTAGTACATCTCCCACAATTTGGGGTTCCACAATGTCGGAATACACAAACAGTACATGATAATGAGCGTTCACATCTGCAACGTAGGGTCCTTCCACACTGGTTTCTAAATGAGAGTCCGATTCAATCACCATGGGATTAAAACCCAGTACTTGGGCCATTCCTTTGTCTAAAATCACTCTTGCTTTGTTCTTTACTTTAATGCGTACTCGTTTCGTAACAGGATTATAATGAAAGGAGATCTTGTTTTGGTGGTCTTTGATGAAAATAGCTTTCAAAATGTCTGGGATGGTTTCGTAATATCCCGCTGGTATTCTACGTACAAGCATTTTACCATCTCCTAGATCAAATCCAATAAAATTGTTCTCGGCAGTTATATTCATCCATGTATGGGGGTATAAAAACTCTGTAATTCCAATCTCCCAGCTTCCCTTTAGCTCTATAGGGGTGGGTAATCTCGTAATAAAATGTGAAATTTTATTCTCAGGAAAGTAGCTCATCGAGCTATCACTAGGAAGTGTCACATAGAAACTCATCGTATCAACTGATTTCAGAAACAGGCGTCCCTTGCTTTTATAGGGTGGATAAATCAGAGGCAGGTATCCACTGATTAAACTTGTGGGGATAACCTCGGTATTTTACAAAGTATTCCATATTATTCTTCTTGAAACGCTTCTTTAACACTTTTTCAATGGGGAATTCCTCTTTCATTTTCACTTTTTGTAGTTCTTGCAGGTAAAAGGTACCTTGTATGGGTTCTCCTAGTAAATCTTGGATTCTGTATACAGCAGGTTCTCGTTTCACACATTCTGTCACTTTAAATAATTCTTCCGACCAATTTGTTTCGTACCCCTTCTCAAAAGTCATTTTAATCTTGGATACTCGCACAGTGTCCCCTGCATTTAAAATACATTTGGATACACCCTTAGGCAGGTTACCATAGAGCGTAAACCACACTTCTTGTTCATTGTCCGAATTCACATTCACAGGGGCTTTCTTAATGCTGGAGTGATAGGTATGATTATAGCTATCCATCAACGAGTCCAATACATCCAAATAGCGATAAGTATTCTGATTGGTAAAGTATTTCCACATTTTTGTCTTAAGGGTTCTGTTAAACCTCTCAACAACAGATGCTTTTGTGGTGTTAAACGTTGTAAAAAACTTGATATGATGCTCTTTAAGTAATTTTTGAAATTTCTGATTCTTAAATTCTCTACCTTGATCCGTCTGCAGAGATTTTGGAATGCGTTCTTTAAATATAGTCCGAAAGGCATTCACGATATCGACTCCTCTCTTGTGCTTCAGGGGTATAGCCCATGCATACTTGGATAAAATGTCAATGCATGTTAAGATGTAGCGAAATCCATCATTTTGTCGACTGAGTGTTGACATATCGGCTAAATCAGCTTGCCATTGCTGATCTATAGAATACACTATAACACGGTTGGTTTTAAATTTCCGTTGAACTGGCTTGTGTAATGTATAGGCATCCACACCTTGTAACCAATTCTGAATTTCCTTCTTGGGTACTTTTCCTTGAAGAGCACGATATATGCTATCCACTCCACCGAAACTTGCGGGGTGCTTGGGGTCTTGGTAGGTTCCATCCATCATTCCAACATGGAAATATTCACAGATTCGTTTAAATGCAGAATAAAATCCCTTGGTATATTTAAATCAATCAAAACTTCCGTTGTAATGCATACTATTAAAACAGTAATCAGATAGACACACGTCACGATAACCTCCTCTCTCGAAGACATGACTTTAAATAAACTAATCTCTCTTCTTGCCTCTTTTATATACAGACACTCAAGTATTTTAGGCATAAGTACACTTTCACGATTATTTAAAATATTTATTTAAAATTTTTTAAACTCCAAGACCGGTGGGGAAACACACCCCTTAAACCCTCCGAGATTCTCGAGATTCCCATACACCCAATTCACGCGATTCTGCTACTTTGAAAACTCACTATTTTATCACATTTTTGTAAAAAACGCACATTTTTGTTGTTTTTTTACGTTTTTGCAACATTTTGTGCGAAATGTTAATTTTGCCCATTACCACATTTTTAGTGACATTTTTGTAAAAACACACATTTTTTTGTAAAAAAAATTACAAAAGTGCGAAAACCCATGTTAATTCCCATAGAGAAATTGGAATTTTGAAAAAAAATCGCAAAATGTTAATTTTGCCCATTACCACATTTTTTGTTACTTTTTTACGTTTTTGAGACATTTTGTGCAAAAAGTTAATTTTTTCCATTACCACATTTTTTGAAAAAAAATTACAAAAGTGCGAAAACCCATGTTAATTCCCATAGAGAAATTAACATTTTAAAAAAAAAGACGCAAAATGTTAATTTTGCCCATTACCACATTTTTTGTTACTTTTTTACGGTTTTGGAACATTTTAACAAAATGTTAATTTTTCCCATTACCACATTTTTTTGAAAAAAATTACAAACGTGTAAAATTCAAGTAAGTACAGATATATTATTTCCCGAAATGTTCGATGCTCTTGGCATACCCCTCATCATACGATATTTTCAAGTATCTCACCCTACAAGATTCTCGCAGTTCACTTCGTAACCACCATATAAGGGAGGGATATTGACATGACCTTGGCATGTCTTCAGCATACTCCTTGGTATACCCTTAACATGTCCTTGGCACGCTCCTCGCATGCAATAACATAGACCTTAATAAACTTATCACTTTATTTTATTATCCTCATTAACACCTTTAATTCATTTAAAAAAAGAAAAAAAAAATCCCAACTATCAGAAAAATCCCCAGTTTTAATTCTCCTTTTCGCCGCTAGGGGGCGCTGATGGCACTGATCCGACTTCGTCGGTGTTGCCATCCAGAAAAAAGTTTCTTCCGTACTTAGAAAAAATCCCAAATATTACTCCAATATTTAAAATTAGAAATATCTCCCAAGTATTGGGTAGTTCCACTTTTAGCCGCTAGGGGGCGCTGATGGTACTGCTCCGCCTTCGTCGGTGTTGCCACCCCGAAAATAGTTTCTCCCGTACTTAGATAAAATCTCATTCCAAAAAATTTATTTCCCCCTCAACCCCTCGTACAAGACTACGACATCGTTGCCACCCGACAAAAAGTTTCTCCAAAATTTTTACCCCCACCTTTTTAAATTTACCCCCTTTTACACCCCCGTCCAGGATTACGGAATTCAAGATGGCGGCCATTTTGCTCCGCGCTCCGCATTGCTCCGCCTTCGTCGGTGAACGCCCATTCCTTTACTACTCATCACTAACAAAAAAAATCTGATGTGGGCAGCACATGACTTTCCCTGCAGACTCAAATTCATATTTTCTTTAATTCTTTAATAATTCATTAGATTTAGTTTAATTGAACCAAATAGCATTAAATTTGCATTTTTAATTCAATTTGTGTTTTTACTTGGTAATTTGGACATTTTTCCGAAATCGGCATAATAAAAATGCAAGAAATCTCAAATATCTTGAGAACGGTTAGTCCTAAAGTATGATGGAGTATTTTATATTATTTTCCTCTTCACACAAAAATTGTGTATAAAACATGAATTTAATTGATACATTTGAGCATACAATACTTAATCTTTTTTTTTTAGATTTTGGCGGGCCATTTCGCAAAGAAAGGCAGGTTGTTCTTTTCTGAATCGTACCAAAATCTAATCAGCACCAGAGTATTCCACAAGTAACTTATCTACCAAATTTTGTGAAATTTGGTTAATTAGAATTTTAGCTAGTGGATACATGAAATTTTTTAGGGCCATTTCGTAAAAAAAGGCGAGTTCTTTTTTTTCGAATTGCACCAAATTCTAATCAGCACCAGAGTATCCAACAAGTAACGTATCTACCAAATTTTTAGTTAATTAATATTTTAGCTAGAGCGGATAAATGAAATTTTTACGGGCCATTTCGCAAAATAAGGCGGGTTCTGTTTTTACGAATCGTACCAAAAACTAATCAGCACCAGGGTCAGATTCAAGTGACTAACCTACCAAATTTTATGAAATTCGGTCCATTAGTTTTTGAGTTAGAGTGGATACATATATTGCACAGACACACACACAGACGTCACGCTAAAAATAGTTTTTTCGTATTCTAAAGGTCTTGAAACGTGTAGGTCCGTCGAAAACTCGAGTTGCGATTTTCGGCATGATTCCAATACTTTCCCTGTACATTACCATGTATTGCAGGGAAAGTAAAAATCTGATGTGGGCAGCACATGACTTTCCCTGCAGACTTATATCTACGTTCTCTTTATTTTAATTAAATTTAATTCACTTTTCATTCAATTTTCATACTCATTTGATAACTGGGCAGCACATGACTTTCCATGCAGACTTATATCTACGTTCTCTTTATTTTCATTAAATTTAATTCACTTTTAATTCAATTTTCATTCTCATTTGATAAATGGACTTAATTTCAAAATTGGAGTAGAGATAATACGAAAAAACTAAAATATCTCGAGAACGGCTCCTAGTGTAATGGGGTTGATATTATTCTTTTCTTCGTTAAAAATTACGTATTAAACAAGAATTTAATGGATATATTTGAGCATACGTAGTTTTTATTTTAGATTTTGGCGATTTTTACGGGCCATTTTGCAAAAAAAGGCAGGTTATTTTTTTCCGAATCCTACCAATATCTAATCAGCACCAGGATGACCCACAAGTGACTTATCTACCAATTTTGTGAAATTCGGTCCATTAGTTTTTTAGCTAAAGTGGATACAAGCTTTTGCGGACCATTTCGTAAAAAAAGGCGGGTTCTTTTATCCCGAATTGTACCCAAAACTAATCAGTACCAGATTCGTCCACAAGTGACTTACCAAATTTTGTGAAATTCGGTACATTAGTTTTTTAGTTAGAGTGGATACAAAATCTGACAGACACACAGACACACACACAGACGTCACGTTGCGATTTTCGGCATTATTCCAATACTTTCCTTATACATTACCATGTATTGTAGGGAAAGTAAAAATATGTATCGTGGCTATATTGCATAAACAATGGTAATAGTTTTGAATTTTGATGCCTAACAATTTGCCAATAGTCACTTATCAGAAGTTTTTCTTTTTTTTTTTTTTTTCTTTTTTTTTTTTTCACAGATTGGCCATAAATTTGTGCGAAATTGGCGACTAATTTAAGGAAATATTGCCAATTTGGCGATGTTTCGATCTAAATTGAAGGAAACACCATCAAAATTGTAGAAATGATGACAAATTGAATTATTTATTAACATAGTTTAACATATATGCTATGAATATTGATAACTATCACTTTAGAGTTGCTTGAAATATAAGTTAATTGGGTACTTCAAATAGTTTTACATGTTGCCATCCGAAGAAACGCCAAATGTACAAAACAACGTTAAAATATTGTTCCGCAGGATCTATTACATCATTTTTTCTCACTACAATGGAAATAAATGCATTACATTACATAGAGAAAGTCATGTGCTGCTCACATCAAGCTTTTTTTAATCTGTCCAAAAATCGTACATCTCAAGAACATTCATGCTGCAGAGTTTTAAAATTTATATCATTCGCTTTCTAATGAAATATTAAATACAAAATGGTTATTTATTTATCATTACTGAAAATCCTGATTTTTTAATATTTTTTTTAAAAATTCATTCAAAAATTGGAGGTCTTCCGAACATTTGATTTCGTTTAAAATCAATAGAATCCAGTATTCACTGATTGTAGAAATAGTACCAGATTAATTTTGAAGCGCTTCATTCGTTCTTGAGATATCGCGTCCACAGTCTCGTGGACACACACACACAGTGACAGAAACCATCTCAAAAACGTTCGATATGCATGCACACACACTAACATACATGCACACAATAACATACATAAGCATACACTAACATACAAATGCACACTAACGTACATACGCACGTACTAACGTACATACACACACACTAACATACATACACACACACTGACATACATGCACACACAGACAGACATCATCTCAAAAACATTCGATATGCATGCACATACACAGACAGACATCATCTTAAAAACATTCGATATGCATGCACACACACAGACAGACATCATCTCAAAAACGTTCGATATGCATGCACACACACTAATATACATACACACAATAACACACATACGCACACACTAACATACATACACACACTAACGTGCATACGCACACACTAACATACACACACTAACATACATACACACACACTAACATACATACACACAGACAGACATAATCTCAAAAACATTCGATATGCGTACACACGCACTAACATACGTCTCAAACTGCTGCTCATAGCTCAAGGTGAGTCGAGTGGTCTGGGTTTTTGACACTAACATACATACACACACACTAACATACACACACACACATTAAACAGACATACACAATCATCACCTCAGAAATGTTCAATTCGACTTCAGGGATGCTTAAAACTCCCTCTTCCGTTGTAAACTAAAATTCGAATTTTCGACCTGGTCTCAAAACTTTCCCTATACATTATATATCTAGGGAAAGCAATAAATGATTTAAAGTTTTCTCTTGTTCAATAGTTAGAACAAAATTCCCTTAGCAACTGTTAAATTCTTTTATCTCTTATCAACTGCTTGAGAAATATTTGTCGCCAAAAGAGTTATTCATAATTCAATTTAATTACTATCACAGCGAAAAGTGAACGCTTATTGCAGCAAGCAATCAAATCATGAACAATGAACTACTACTGTAGAAAAATTCGGCTGTTATTGCGCCCTTTGTTCCCGCAGACTTTCGAACGTTTTCTGAGTTCACAACATTTATCGCGTCTTGTCATTTACAGAGATGCAATGATTGAAAAAAATATATATTCTGAAAATACATATAAGCTGGGAAATATCGTCTTTTTATTTAGCATGTATAATCAGTCACAACTGTCTGCAAATATACCATAATGTGCAATTTATTTTCTATTGTCCTTTGCATTTCAAGAAACAATCATGAGTTTCAGTTTTCTGGTAAAAGCATTTAGTGGAATTATTTCAAGAATGGGTTTCACTATGGAACTGCAGGATGATTTCATGGAACTGCAATATGATTTCATGGAAGTGCAGGATGATTCATTATGGAACTGCAGGAACAGGGGCTGTATTTGATCGAAGCTGATGGTCATTGATTTGCAATAAAATTAACTGAAGTATGATGTAACTCGACTTTCTCATATCAAAATCAATTCTTAAGAACTCTGGTTTGTTTTTACTTTCCTTATATACATAATGTATAAGGAAGGTATTGTGACGGGGTCGAAAATTCGAATTCGATTTTTCGACGGGAGAGCACGTTTCAAGCATCCCTGATCACGAATCAAACGTTTTTGAGGTGATGTGTGTGTGTGTGCGTGTGTGTCAGTGAGTCTGTGGAAACAATATCTCATGAACAAATGGAGCGATTCGGATGAAATTTGGTACAAAAATCACAATCCGTGAATACTGGAAGCCTATTGTTTTTAAAAACAATCGAATGTTCAGACCCCCCCCCCCCCCTAAATTTTCGAGTGAAATTTTCAAAGAATCATCAAAAACTCAAAACCTTTAATAAAGTTAAGCAAATAGACATTTCTTATGTAATTTTTCCTTAGAAAACGATTGACATAAACTTTAGAACGCTAGCATGAACCACGCTCGAGATATTGAACATTTTAAAAATACATTTATCAAAAATCCCATACATTAAAAAAATATATATATTAACTGTTGGGAAACCTGTTCACTTTTCATATGTAATATCATGCGATAATTTTGGTGACATCATTTTCGTGGATCTAGCTTGTTCCACTCATAAGAAAAGATACTTTGAGTCATACTTTTGTATTTGAACACTAATAGTCATTTATCTGCTGTAAGAATAACTTATTTCTACGTCCATAACGCTTGGCGAGATTTTGCCGAAGAATTTGGCGGAATGTCGCCAACTTGGCGATTTTTTGAAATGTTGCTAAATTAACGAAAATCTCGCAAAATGGATAAAAATGATGATAAATTAATGAAATTGACGACTAATTCACGAAAATTCAATATTTTGGAAAGAATATAAGTATCTGCTATAAGAAAAACCTATTTTTTTTACTGTAAAAGTAGTAAATTCATTGCATTGTATAAAGAAAGTCTTGTGTTGCCCACATCAGATTTTTTTATTTGCAAATTTTCCAAGAAATTTTTTTTCAAAAATCTGTGTCGTTGGTCCAAATTATAACAATTACAGCACGTTACCCTTCATTTTAAAAAGCTTAAAAATATGTGTCGATTGATATTAAGTTTGACAATGGACCTTCTTGAGGGGGATAATTCCCCGCCCCTAGGGGGTAATGACATCATGAAGACAAAAATTGTATCGCAACTATTTTTCATTATAATGATTCAAGCTGCTTCGTGATCATTGTGTTATAAATAAACCTTTTTATGCATAATCATGTCAAATTTTGCCCTATTCTACCACGTTAAGGAAATATAAAATTTCGAATAAATTAAAAAAAATCTGATGTGGGCAGCACATGACTTTCCCTTCAGCCTTATATACATGTTATCGTTATTTTAATTAAATTTAATACACTTTTAATTCAATTTTCGTTCTCATTTGGTAACTGGACTTATTTTCAAAGGTGGCGTAGAGAAAATATGAAAAAACTAAAATATCTCGAGAACGGCTAGTCCTAGTGTAATGGGGTTGGTCCTATTCTTTTCGCCGTTAAATATTACGTATTAAACAAGCATTTAATGGAGATATTTGAGCACATGTAGTTTTTTAGTTTAGAATTGGCGATTTTTGCGGGCCATTTTGCAAAAAAAGGCAGGTTATTTTTTTCCGAATCATACTAAAATCTACTCAGCACCAGGATGTACTACAAGTGAATTATTCCCGCTTTCCACCCTTTAAACCCTTTGTTGGTAAGGGGCACGGTCTGGGTCGCAAAAAAAGAAGAAAAAAGCGAATTATCTACCGAATTTTGTGAAATTTGGTCCATTAGTTTTTTAGCTAGAGTGGATACAAAATTTTGCGGGCCATTTCGCAAAAAAAGGCGGGTTCTTTTATACCGAATCGTACCCAAAACTAATCAGCATCAGAATCGCCCACAAGTGACTTACCTACGAAATTTTATGAACTTCGGTCCATTAGTTTTTGAGTTAGAGTGGATACAAAATCTGCACAGACAGACAGACAGACAGACAGACAGACACACAGACAGACAGACAGACACACACACAGACGTCATGCTAAAAATAGTTTTTTCGTGTTCTAGAGGTCTCGAAACATGTACATCCGTCGAAAACTCGAGTTGCAATTTTCGGCATGATTCCAATACTTTCCCTATACATTACCATGTATTGCAGGGAAAGTAAAAAATCTACCTAGTTCTAGATTTTCCGTTAACAAAATCGGATATAAAGTTTCACTAAAAACCAATAATATTTGCAGCAGATGCGTACACAAGAAATGGACTGCAGTCAAACACAGGAACATCACTCTAAAAATAGTCAAAACGTGTTTAGGAGGTTCAAAAATATTAATTGGCATCAAAATCACGGAATAGAAAAAACACCTTAAATACAACACTTTCTCTGTACTCTATTGTATTGCTCTATGTACAAACATAAGATGTATGTATATAGAACAATAATTTTCCTATAGACTCCTTAACTCTCGTTATTAAAGCGAGGAAGCGAGACAAATCTTTTTAATTACTTTCCTTATATACGATGAATTGGGCGGAATGTCGTCAACTTGCGACCTTTTTTAAATGTTACCAAATTAAAGAAAATCTCGCCAAATGGATAAAAATGACGCTAAATCAATGAAAATAACGACTAAATGACGAAAATTCAATATCTTGGAAAAAATACATGTATCTACTATAAGAATAACCTATTTTGTTTTTACTGTAAATGTAGTAAATACATTGCATTATATAAGGAAAGTCATGTGCTGCCCACATTAGATTTTTTTTAGTTGTATTCGATTTGCTGTTATCTGTCTGTCTGTCTGCATTTTTGTCCAACAACAACTCCTCTAAAACATAACTATTTATTTATTTCAGTTTCTCCATACACATAGTACAATGTACAGGGAAAGTATTATGACGGATTCGAAAATTAGAATTCGAACTTTTGACGGAACGGAACGTTTTAAGTATCCCTAAACTTGAATGGAATATTTATAGGTAATGTTTGTGTGCGTGTATACATGCTAGTGTGTGTGTGTATGTATGTGCATATGTTATTGTGTGTGCAGTGTGTGTGTGTGTATGTGTATATGTTAGTGTGTGTATGTAAGTGTGTGTGCAGTGTGCGTATATATGTGTATATGTTAGTGTGTGTTCCGGGAGAATATGGATATGATATCTCACGAACTAATGGAGTGTTTCGAAAATAATTCTAATTTAAAGAATACGGGAATTATTGATATTTTCCATTTCTTACGTCATCTATTTTATTTTGGAAAATATTTCCCAAAATCATATATTGTGCTTAACCAATTGGTGAAATAGAATGAAAAATATCTTCTAATACTACTTCAGTACTTTCATTTTAATATATATTGATTCAATTAGATATTTTGTGTAAATTTATTTACAAACTGGACCAGGATGCTTTATACTTCAGATCTAGTTGTGAACATAATTTTTTATGGCAAGAGCAGACATTCTTATATGTCTTTCTAGGAGGATTAAATTCAATATTTTTAATAGAATGCTTTTAAATTCCATTTAGAATATCATAGGAATTTGCACATAATTGTAAGTTTTATGTTTCTTAAGTATACACTATAACAAAAAAAAAAAAAAATTCGACGCACCAAGAAGGAGTTGTCCGATTGTAATAAAAATTGATGGATGTAAAAAATATACATAGAAAAAAAAAACGATTAAAATTTCAGAATAATTTAATGATTTAGAGTTTACAAAGAGAGGAAGTCAATAAGACGTTGGTCCACCTCTGGCCTGGATGCAAGATGTCACCCGGCGTGGCATAGACTGATAAAGTTCACGGATGGTGTCCCGCGGAATGTCTTGCCAAATTGTCTCCAACTGTCAGGCTAAATCGCCAACATTCCGGGATGGTTGCAATCGCCTTCCCATAACGTCCCAAATGTGCTCTATGGGGGAGAGATCAGGAGACCTAGCTGGCCAAGGAAGTGTTGAGCAAGCTTGAAGACAATTCATAGCAACACGTGCCGTGTGCGGCCGGGGCATTATCTTGTTGAAAATTAAGTCCGGGATGTCGCAAAAGGAACGGTAGCACAACCGGTCGTAGAATGTTGTCTGCGTACCGCTGTGCTGTAAGTGAGCCAGAAATGACTACCAAAGGGTCCGGCTATCAAAGGAGATGGCACCCTAGACCATACCCACCTGCAGATATACACCTGCCCAGATAGACACCTGCTGAATGCGCAGTTCTGATGCGCTGGAGCTCCCACTATTTATTCATTGGACACCAAGTTTTATTCATTTGCATGTTCGCTCAAAATGCCTTTGCATACGAAATTTCATTACAATCGGACAACTCCTTCTTAGTGCGTCGATTCTTTTGTTATAGAGTATATTGTATATTCCGCACGAAGAATGAGTATATTGCAAGTCATAAGTAAACTAAAGTTCGATGAAATGAAATTTGGAGATATGAGAAATCTACATTTTACTATTAATCCCCCTCCCCATCTAATTCTTTTTTCTTACAACGCTGCTAGGATGTCTGTTAAGGCCCTCAAAATGTGTAAATCCATTTTACGTGCAAATGTCTAAATGTGCACATATAAAATTTTCTTTTAAATTTCCTACTCCATCACAATACTATTGTAAGAAACATAAAAAGCGCCATCCTCGAAAACTCCGCTCATTTAAAACTAAAAATACAAATCCATTTTCTAGATAAAAGATTAATTACAACTCACAACGTCTTCCTTTAACAACACGGGGGCCATACGCAGACATATTGTTACGAAGTTCGACGCTTTGGCGTCGAACAAAAGGGTTAATACAAAAGGGGGTACCGTTTTTGGAAGTGGCTTTTCTTTTGATAGCCCCAGTAATGAAAGAAAATAAAGATACGAGTCAATAAAGGAGAGTGTAGAGTGTTTGGCCACGGAATTCTATTTAGGATGTTACATAATGCGGCGCTTAGTGAATACGAATGGGAGATGTGCATAGTGAAGAAAATGCGCGATTAAGTGATTAATTGAAATGAATTATTTTAAATTAAACTAATATTGTAGCTTGTTGTTTGCGTCGTGAATTCTACTGGTTCTGATCACTAATCTGAGTGTTGTTGCTGTTGAGACCCAGACCGTCCGACCTACCAGAAAGGTGTAAGGTAACTGTTTGGACGGCCGGGAAGTGCCACTCAATTTAGACCGGAACCCAGTGGGGGGAGGTATCCTCAGGGACCGTACCCTCCTTCCCCTACCACCAACCTCTCGGAAGGACTTACTGACCCACATGTTTAACATGATCGTACTCCGCATGCATACGGCGGCAGTTGTGGCAGCGTGCAAATCCAGCGCGCAAACCAACGGGCTGCCGCGCCCGAAATGTGCCAACAGCACGCGGTGTTCCCAGGTGGTCACTCACCCAAGTACTAACCGCGCCCGATGCTGCTTGACTTTCTATGATCTAACGAGAACCGGTGTTATCAGCACGGTGGTCCGTTGGCATACTAATCTGAGTGTATAAGACTTCGTTAAAATCGCTGTCAAAATTAATCTAAAATATAAATACTTCTTTAATAATAATTAGAAGTTTTAGAAATAAAATTTTTTAATTCATTTAGTCAATTTTGAAAGTGTAAATACTTTTTTTGGCACATAAAACAGCATCCTTCTTCAGGATAGAAAGTCGGAGTAACCACACCACCTGTAAAGAACCTTCTTCTTCTTCGACCTAGACCGGCCAACCTAACCGAAGGTGTAAGGTATATGTTTGGAAAGCCGGAAAGTTTCATCCAATTTAGACCGGAACCCAGTGGGGCGGCATCCACAGGGACCATACCCTACTTCCTCTACCACCAACTTCTCAGAAGGATTTAAGGAACCACATATTTAAGGTGCCCGTACTCTGCGTGAACACAATGACAGTTTAAGCAGAGCCGTGAATCGAATCTGAGTGCCATCCCCGCGCGCTAACTATTGGGCTGTCCCACCCCTTGCAAAGAACCTTGTTGCCCCAACCGGGAATCCAATCACGGATCTTTGTATTGACCAGTCGACGTTTTACCATTGAGTTACTGAGGCGGAATTGCAAGCTCTTAACGTCGAAGTGAACTCCGCATTGTCTACCATTTCATTGGCGTGCAACTAAGAATCTGACAGACCATCTCCTGCTATTTTTGCTTCAGATTAACCTTTTGTTGTTATGTTTATATTTTTATCCTCCAGGTTAGGTTCTTGGGGTACAACAGCACAGTGATTAGCGCGCGGGAATTGCACTCTGACGGCCCGGGTTCGATTCCCGCCACTGCCAAAACTGCCGCCGTGTTCACGCGGAATACGATCACGTTAAACATGTGGGTCCGTAAATCCTTCCGAGAAGTTGGTGATAGGGGAAGGAGGGTATAGTCCCTGTGGATGCCTTCCCCCCTGAGTTCCGGTCTAAATTAGGTGGAACTTCCCGGCCGTCCAAATAGATACCTTATACCTTTCTAGTAGGTCGGACGGTCTGGGTCGAAGAAGAAGAAGGTTAGTTTCTTCCGCGGTCGTTGACCTTCCGATTTGAAAGCGGCGCTCAATGTACAGCGTGCACTGAATCCGTGTTAATCGTCCTACGGTCACTTTCAGACCTCTGACGTCTTTGCACTAACTATACCGTTGATTTGTTCAGACGCCATCGTAAAGTAACCTTGTTGTCCCAACCAGGATTCAAACTGGACTGCCGACGCTCTACCGTTGAGCCACTGGGACGAAATTGCAAGCTCTTATTTTCGAAGTGGACTGACTCTACACACCATACGCAAGAAGGTGTCTGTCAATAAGTAGTTTCATCCCGTGATTCAAGAAGAAAATCGCTGTCAAACGAAAAACGAAAATAAAATCTGATGAGTTCATGAATTTCCCTACATAATGTGATAACTTTACTGCTGTACAGCAAAACAATAATGTACAAGATCCACAACATTTTTGGCATTAAATTAACACCACGGAAATTTAAATTGGGCCATTTTCACATCTTATAAGTCCAAATAAAATGATGTATTCATACTCACGTGCAAAATCCCCATAAAAATGCAAATGACTTATAATTAATATCCGGTAAAATAACTTGACTATTGAAGAATTCTTTGGCGACAAAATACGAAACTGATACAAAAAGCATCTTCTCTCATGAATGGAACGAAGTAGATTCCTGAGAAGCATGTTGACAGATTTGTTGCATAACATTGCATGTAGAAAGTGAACATATTGAATGATACTCACATTCATTTTAAATTTATGTAATTTTTTTTTTACTTTCCCTGCAATACATGGTAATGTATAGGGAAAGTATTGGATTCATGCCGAAAATCGCAACTCGAGTTTTCGACGATCTACACGTTTCGAGATCTCTAGAATACGAAAAAACCATTTTTAGCGTGACGTCTGTGTGTGTGTCTGTGCAGATTTTGTATCCACTCTAACTCAAAAACTAATGGACCGAATTTCACAAAATTTGGTAGGTAAGTCACTTGTGGGCGAATCTGGTGCTGATTAGTTTTGGGTATGATTCGTGATAACAGAACCCGCCTTTTTAGCGAAATGGCCTGCAAAAGCTTGTATCCACTCTAGCTGGAAAACTAATGGACCGAATTTCACAAAAATCGGTTGATAAGTCACTTGTGGGATACCCTGGTGCTGATTAGACTTTGGTACGATTCGGAAAAAAAGAACCTGACTTTTTTTGAGAAATGGTCCTCAAAAATCGTCAAAATATAAAATAAATACATACGTATACACAAATATATCCATTAAATGCTTGTTTTATACGTAATTTTTAACGATGAAAAGAATTAGACCAACCCCATTACACTAAGACTAGCCGTTCTCGATATATTTTAGTTTTTTCGCATTTTCTCCAAGTCACCTTTGAAAATAAGTCCAGTTACCAAATGAGAATGAGAATTGAATTAAAAGCGAATTAAATTTAATTAAGATAAAAGAAGTGAATATAAGTCTGCAGGGAAAGTCATGTGCTGTCCACATCAGATTTTTATAAATGCATTAACTTGCAATATCTCGAGAAAGGGTTCATTCCGGCGTTGTGAAAGATGAGTCATTCGCGTTCTAATGAAAAATTACGTATAATTATTTATCATTATTAAAGATCCTAATTTTTAAATGATTTAAAACAGATATCATTCGAAAATCGGAGGGGATATTTTCCAAATATTCGATTGCGTTTAAAATCAATACGGTTCCAATATTCACTGATTATAATAATCGTACCAAATTATTTTCGAAATTCTTTATTCATTCGTGAGATATTATGTCCCTATTCTCTCTCCTCTCCTCCTCCCTCCAAATAGACATCCCCTCAAAAACTTTTGATTAGAGTTCAAGGATGCTTAAAACGTGCTCTTCCATCGAAAACTCGAATTTGAATTTTTGACTCATCACAGTATTTTCCTTATATATTCTTATTCTATGTACTTCCTTACAAGGCCTGATTAACGCACGTTCCTTCGTGGCATCGGCCCTGGGCGTCGAAATATTAAAGGGCCCCTAAATTTTGTATGTGATAAAAAAATTTTAACACAAATAATTTAACTAATTTAAAACTGATAATACTGGATATATTTCAAATTAAAAAATATGTTCATAGTTTTAAATATTATATATCCTTTAAAGTCTTATTATATTACTTATTTATAAAGTAAAAAGTTTGGAAATTATCATCATCATCATCACTCATCGTGCCTAGTGGCACATAAGGCCTTCAGCTGACGTCACCACCCTGGTCGATCCTGTGCCGCAGTCCTTTCTTCTGACCAGCTCGCCCATCCCGTCAAATTCCTCCCTTGTTCTACCAGTCTCCTCCAAGTTAGCTTGGGTCGACCCCGAGATCTTTTCCCTTCAGGCGCCCAAGTAAGTGCTGCAGTAGGGATGTTATGCTGCAGAATTCTTAAGGCATGTCTAGTCCATTTCCAACAACGATTTTTTTATCTCCATCTCAATTGCTTCTTGTTCAGTACCATTGTAGACTCCGGTGTTAGTACAGTGACCGCCGCTTATAAGAAACACGTTCGTTTCGCTCGTTTTGTTTCTTATAAGCAGTTGTTTCTTAAATCCGGAAATTTTTTAAATATCGTTCTTCCATTGTAAATACTAACTATTGAACACAGTTTTACAGAATTTAAAAGATAAATGTATATAAGTAAAATATTAGTACGTACATAATACATTTGTAAATTAAGTTTTGCATTCAAAAATATTTCTCATTTTACAAATTAAGCCTTACAACTTAAATTATTATCTATATGCATATAGTATGCAGTTAAATAAGAATAAAAAGTAAAACTCATAGGTCGTTCATTTATGTATAAGAGCATAGTACATTTTCATACATACCGTAATCTATTACTGAAGAATAGCAAAAAACTTATCCAGTATTGTTTGTGCTAACGAGTCTGTGATTAGTTTACGTACATCCATTTCTAAATCATAAAACAGTCCATAAACTTTTTCTGATGCCCCTCTGTGTTCAAGAGTTTTTCTAATTATAGTTAGGGCTTCTCGCGACTGTTTGGCTGTAGGAAAATTTTCTTCTTGTGGAACGTCGTCTTCATTTTCTTCTTCATTGCAAACATTCTGAATTTCCGCACTATGTCATCATCATTGTTTTCTTCAGATGTTTGTAAATTTTCGTCGATGTGAATCCATTCTTCGAAAGGTGCTTTAAATTCTTCTTCATCTTCTGCTGGTATGGCAACATTATTTTTCAAAAATCCTGCTTTACGGAAGCAATTAAAAATGCATATGTCAGAAACTTTTTTCCATGCGCCTGCGATCATATGGATAGCATCAAGCAAGGTTGTTTTCTTGCTTATTGACTACACGGAGGTGGAGAATCATACTTTTTAAGTAAACTTTGCTTTTCAAGCAAAGTAAGGGTTTGCGACATGCTTCACTAGCAAAACATAAAATGACTAACTAAAGCTGTACGAATCTTATTTGAGTGCATAAGCAAAGATGCCTTTCCTTATCAGTACGTTTCCTTAACTGCCAAAAGATTAAAGCTCGTTTCTTACTGGTTTGGGGTTGTACTCCCCAAGTCTTTCTGCGGAGAAATCCTCTGTCATCCTTTGTTACATAGCAAACTCCCACCCCCTCCCCGTACACCCAGAGACAAGAGATAACAACTCGTCCTTCAGTTAACCTTAAACAAATCGATTTTTTTTTTTTACACCAGCGTCGCAAGGAAATCAACAAATTTTCTGTAGAAAACTGTTTCTTATAAGCGGAATCGTGTTTCTTATAAGCGACACAATTTTAATGTTAAAACGAAGTTTGTATTTGTTTCTGTCGTTTTGAGTCTTATAAACGGCTGTTTCTTATAACCACTGAATCTTATAACCGGCGGTCACTGTAATAACAAAACGCCAAAATAACCCCAAAATTTTCCTCAGATATTTAGTCTGCCAAGTATTCAACTTGTTGCATTGGCCCCTTGTTTATTTCCATGGTTTGGTTGGATGTTTCTGCATGTACCAAAAGACCTCTGGAGCTATCAACCTGAGCCCCAAATTTGTTATATGTTAATGTTTTGCACGTGTTTGGCAAGCGTTGAGTGCATGGGGGCCCCCAATTAACACCACGCCCTGGGCCCCATTTTAGCTTGGTCAGGCCCTGCTTCCCTATTATATGTAGGGAATATAAAAAAAAAATCTGATGTGGGCAGCACATGACTTTCCTTATATAATGCAATGAATTTACTACTTTTACAGTAAAAAAAATAGATAATTTTTATAGTAGATATTTATATTCTTTCCAAGATATTGGATTTTCGTCAATGAGTCGTCATTTTCATTGATTTAGCGTCAATTTTACCTATTTGGCGAGTTTTTGATTATTTTAGCAACATTTAAAAAAGTCGCCAAGTTGGCGACATTCCACCATATTCATAGCCAAAATCTCGTCAAGCGTTACGGACGGAAAAATAAGCTATTCTTACAGCTGATAAATGACTTTGGCGTTCAAATACAAAAGTATTACTCAAAGTATCTTTTTTCATGAATGGAATGAGCTTAATCCACGAGAATGATGTCACTAAATTTATCGCATGGTATTACATATGAAAAGTGAACATGTTTCTCAATAGGAAATTTTTTTTTTATTTTATATGATTTTTTGATAATTTTTTGGAAAAATGAGCAATATCTCTAGAACGGTTCATGTTAGCGTTCTAAAATTTATGTCAATCGTTTTCTAATGAAAAATTATATAAGAAATGTCTATTTGCGTAACTTTATTAAAGATTTTGATTTTTTGACGATTTTTTCAAAATTTCACTCGAATATTTAGGTGGGTTCTGAACATTCGATTGCGTAAAAAAACAATAGGCTTCCAGTATTTACGGATTGTAGTTTTTGTACCAAAATTTCGTTCGAATCGGTCCATTCGTTCGTCAGTTATCGTCTCCACAGACTCACTGACACACACACACACACACACACACACACACACACACACACAGACATCACTTCAAAAATATTCGATTCGTGATCAGGGATGCTTGAAACGTGCTCTCCCGTCGAAAACTCGAATTCGAATTTTCGACCCCGTCACAATACTTTCCTTATACATTATTGTATATGAGGAACGTAATAAAGAAACCTCATTTTTACCAAAATGTATAAGGATTGCTCATTCTAGAAGCACTTATGAGAAATTCACAAAAACTCCAATTGCGCAAAACTTTTGTGCGATGTCCAGAAATAGATGTCATTTTCGAATTCTTCTCATCGAATTACATATAAATTTAACTATTTCTATTTTTGCCACAGAATCATGGCATGCTGTTGACAATCAATGCGTCGTAAACTGAAAGTCGGAATTACCCCCAAGCATACCTCGCACATGTGCACGTCGAATAACGGCATGTGGTAAAAGTTCAAAGATTGATTATTTTCCACACGCGCAATAATCGCAGCAGTTTTGCAGAATTTGATCCCATGCAAGATCAGCAATGTATAGAGCTTTCATTCTCGTTTTCCGACACGTGGGTTTCCATTCATAAAAATTATTTTACTTCTGATATCAAATCTTTTTTTTTTCTGCGAATGATTGCGACGATTTTATCTCGTGAGTCATGCAACATTTGTAACCGGGGAACCAAACGGCAACGAACAGCTAACTGTCGATAAATCTATATATAGAGTATCACAGTCTATATATGAATGAAAAACTAAAACTGTTTTTCAGTCATTCTCGTGATTAGAACTCAACGTGTTCAACATTTTAGATTTTCATAGTATTGTTTTCTATGTGAAACAATTATAAGGATAACGAATTCGATAACAAACTTTCCTTGACTTTCCTTATATAATGCAATGAATTTACTACTTTTATAGTAAAAAAAAATAGGTTTTTTCTGGTAGTAGATATTTATATTATTTCCAAGATACTGAACTTTCGACAAGTTGTCGTCATTTTCATTGATTTAGCGTCATTTTTATCCATTTGGCGAGATTTCCGTTAATTTGGCAACATTTCAAAAAGTCGCGAAGTTGGCGACATTCCGCCAAATTCGTCGCCAAAATCTCGCCAAGCGTTATGGACGGAGAAATAAGTTATTCTTATAGCAGTTAAATGACTATTGGCGTTCAAATGCAAAATTATTCCTCAAAGTATCTTTTCTCATGAATGGAACCAGCTAGACACACGACAATGATGTCACCCAATTTATCGCATGATACTACATATGAAAAGTGAACATGTTTCTCAACTGTTAATATATTTTTTTTAATTTATGGGATTTTTTGATAAATTTATTTGAAAAATGTGCAATATCTCGAGAACGGTTCATGCTAGCGTTCTAAAGTTTATGTCAATCGTTTTCTTAGAAAAAATTACTTAAGAAATGTCTATTTGCGTGACTTTATTAAAGGTTTTGATTTTTTGATGATTTTTTCTAAATTTCACTCGAAAATTTAGGGGGGTTCTGAACATTTGATTTCAATTAAAAACAATAGGCTTCCAGTATTCGCGGATTGTGATTTTTGTACCAAATTTCATTCAAATCTCTCCATTCGTTCGTGAGATATCGTCTCCACAGACTCATTGACACACACACACTCACACAGACATACTTTCACACACACACAGACATCACCTCAAAAATGTTTTATTCGTGATCAGGGATGCTTGAAACGTGCTCTCCCGTCGAAAACTCGAATTCGAGTTTTTGACTCCGTCACAATACTTTCCTTATACATTATTGTACATAAGGAAAGTAAAAATGACAATGCAAAATTATAGAGTATTATCTAATTGTTAGAAATCAAAGAAGGCCTATATTGTGATTGGGCACATTATGGTTAATGCCAAATGTCTGTCCTATTCATATTCAGGTATGATACAAAAACAACACTTAACATGAATAAAAATTTAGTATTTAAAATTAGTAGTTTTCTAGTATATGAAATTAATTAGAAAACTAGTTTTGCAGTAGCACTAATACTTAGTACTAGTATTAATATTTGAAATTAACAAAAAACTAGTATTATTAGTTTTCTAGTATTTGAAATTAGTAATTTTAGATTTTCATAGTATTGTGTTCTATATAAAACAGTTATAAAGCTAACGAAAAATATTAGGCAACAAAGCTCGGTACATGAAAACTCACAATGCAAAGTTGTAGACTATTGTCTAATTGGTAGAAATTATAGAAAATCTACATTGCAATTGAGCACAATATGGATATTTGCAAATGGCTGTCCTATTCAGGTATGATACTAGAACAACACTTTACATGAATAGAAATCTAGTATTTGAAATTAGTAGTTTTCTAGTATTTGAAATTATTTAGAAAGTTAGTACTAGTAATTTGCTTTAGTATTAATACTTAGTACTAGTATTAGTATTTGAAATTAACAAAAAAAAAGCTGATGTGGGCAGCACATGACTTTCCTTATATAATGCAATAAATTGACTAATTTTGCAGTAAAAAAAATAGATTATTAATATAGTAGATATTTATATTCTTTCCAAGATATTGAATTTTCGTCAATGAGTCGCCATTTTCATTGATTTAGCGTCATTTTTATCCATTTGGCGAGTTTTTCGTTAATTTAGCAACATTGTAAAAAGTCACCAAGTTGGCGACATTCCACCAAATTCGTCGCCAAAATCTCGCCAAGCGTTATGGACGAAGAAATAAGTTATTCTTATAGCAGATAAATGACTATTGGCGTTCAAATACAAAAGTATTACTCAAAGTATCTTTTTTCATGAATAGAACGAGCTAGATCCACGAGAATGATGTCACAAAATTTATCGCATGGTATTACGTATGAAAAGTGAACATGTTTCTCAATAGGAAATATATATATTTTTTTATTTTATATGACTTTTTGATAATGTTTTTGAAAAATGTGTAATATCTCGAGAACTGTTCATGTTAGCGTTCTAAAATTTATGTCAATCGCTTTATAATGAAAAATTACATAAGACATGTCTATTTGCGTAACTTTATTAGTGGTTTTGATTTTTTGACAATTTTTTCAAAATTTCATTCGAAAATTTAAGGGGTTCTGAACATTCGATTGCGAATAAAAACAATAAGCTTCTAGTGTTTACGGATTGTGATTTTTGTACCAAATTTCGTTCGAATCGGTCCATTCGTTCGTCAGTTATCGTCTTCACAGACTCATTGACACACACACACACACACACACACACACACACAGACATCACTTCAAAACTATTTGATTCGTGATCAGAGATGCTTAAAACGTGCTCTCCCGTCGAAAACTCGAATTTTCGACCCCCGTCACAATACTTTCCTTATACATTATGTATATAAGGAAAGTAACTAGTATTAGTAGTTTTCTAGTATTTGAAATTAATAATTTTAGATGTTCATAGTATTGGTTTCTGTGTAAAACAGTTATAAAGCTAACAAATTCGGCAACAAAGCTAGGTACATAAAAACTGACAATGCAAAGTTGCAGATTATTGTGTAATTGGTAGAGACTATAGAAAGCCTACATTGCAATTGAACATAATACGGTTATTCGCAAATGGCTATCCTATTGAGGTATAACACTAGAACAACACTTACATGAATAAAAATCTAGTTCAACTAGAACCTGATTAAAATGTCTTCCGTTATGAGACAATGTCCATTTGAATTCCGTAAACAATAATACCACGATCTTTCAAACATTGCAGGTGTCACCGTGTTAGTGACCCCGATGAATTACCGTTTTGATTTATTGCCTTCCATATACATGTTTCGTTCATTTCTGCATAGATTCTTACTCAGTAGGAAATGCTCTACAACTTTGAAATTTGCTTCTTTCGTTTATCCCGCTTCGTTGTATATAAGGAAAGTAAAAAGAGATCTTTCTAAATACAAACCTAAAACAATGGATGCACTGTGGGAAAATGTAAAAGAGGGGTGGAATAAAATACCACTCACAGCTATAAGCTCTCTTATCTTAGATCAAGATGTATCTATCAAACAGTTATTCTTTCAAAATACCCTGATGTGTCACCAATTGTGCCGATGTGTCCCCGATGTGTTACCAATTGTGCTTTTGGATTGTTAAAAACAGATCTTTCTAAATGCAAACCTAAAACAATGGATGCACTGTGGAAAAATGTAAAAGAGGAGTGGAATAAAATACCACTCACAGCTATAAGCTCTCTTATCTGAGATCAAGATGTATCTATCAAACAGTTATTCTTTCAAAATACCCTGATGTGTCACCAATTGTGCCGATGTGTCACTGATGTGTTACCAATTGTGCTTTTGGATTGTTAAAAACAGATCTTTCTAAATGCAAACCTAAAACAATGGATGCACTGTGGGAAAATGTAAAAGAGGAGTGGAATAAAATACCACTCACAGCTATAAGCTCTCTTATCTTAGATCAAGATGTATCTATCAAACAGCTATTCTTTCAAAATACCCTGATGTGTCACCAATTGTGCCGATGTGTCACCGATGTGTTACCAATTGTGCTTTTGGATTGTTAAAAACAGATCTTTCTAAATGCAAACCTAAAACAATGGATGCACTGTGGGAAAATGTAAAAGAGGAGTGGAATAAAATACCACTCACAGCTATAAGCTCTCTTATCTTAGATCAAGATGTATCTATCAAACAGCTATTCTTTCAAAATACCCTGATGTGTCACCAATTGTGCCGATGTGTCACCGATGTGTTACCAATTGTGCTTTTGGATTGTTAAAAACAGATCTTTCTAAATGCAAACCTAAAACAATGGATGCACTGTGGGAAAATGTAAAAGAGGAGTGGAAGCTATCTCTCTTATCTTGGAGATCAAGATGTAGAATAATAGTCCGTAAAAAGAGTCATCAGATAGAATATTTAAGAAATAAATATTGTTACTTCAAACCTTAATTATATTGCTTTAAACTTGGTCTAAAAGTTTGTAAACAGCCTCTGTCGCAGAATGTAAACGACCTTTGACGGGTCTCTCATGTTTATGGGGACTCTGGGCCGGGCTTATATTTCAGCCTTTACATTTGTCAGGGAACTCACACTTTCTCTGGTTACTTTGAGAAATTCGTTCACAAGTCGAGGAATTCACGTCTTGGTTAATTTTAACCCCCATCACGAATATGAAGAAACATCGTGAGCTGGGGCCCCGTCAACGCATTGTTTCTTCAAGGATCGTGCCGACTTGGGCATTGTGCGAAAACACCGGGGAAAAGGTCCCGACCCGGGAACAGTCTGACCCCGCACCATCTGCAGAAAAGAGGCCCAGAGTCTGCCCCCGCGCCCCATAAATCACGGGGCCCGCGGTTCTTTACCGAGGGCCCTCACGTCCAGTCGCGGGCCCGACCCCGCTTTCGACCTTCCATTGTGCGCATAATTGTCTGACACTGGCCGGGGTTATAGCCCCGGAGGTTCTATCGCGCTGTATGCGGGAAACTTAATTATGAAAATTGCGTGTGTTCCCGGCCGGGAGTGCTTTTTGAGTGCAAATCACGTATTTCTAGTGATTGTTGCGAGACTTGAGAGAGAGAGAGAGAGAAAAAAAAGAAACTTTAATTGATTACGTTTTGTTTTGTTTGCGTTTGATTTAAACGTCTCCCAAACGCTGACTATTGATGAAAATCCGACCTTTTCTCTGTGACCTTTAATACAAAAGGAATGACGCGTTTTTCGGGATAACACGTTGTTGGGAATTGGTCAATAATTCAACGCCGTACTTTTTGTGTTTCGCTGCTTGTTTATTTAAAAAACTTCTCCGCCGAGAGGTTCTTCTAAACAGAACCGGTCAGCAGTTTGCGATTGCAAAAGGGCAATAAGTGGAGGTGACAGTTAATATTGAAAAACCGTGGAAGCAAAATGCAAAACAAATTGTCTGTAAAATATGGTTATTTGCTGTGTTAACTATAAAACTTTTTGCGAAACGGACTATTTATTATGATATTTGTATTATGGAAATTTTTCCTCCTTCGCAGAAGGCCCTTGGCGGTGAAGAAGTAAAACCATTTATTGGCGGTACATTGTTGTTGCCGTACATTCCTCTTATTTTGACGTCAAATGTACTGCGATTTAATTTTATATACGCAGTTGGAACATGTCGATTTCATAAGTTGACCAAATACTCTGATTTCAGAGATGCAGTGCCACTTCTCAGCTTTATGTCCCACTATCCCCACAAATTTCTTGAAGAAGTTAAGGGTGAGCGTCAGTAAATCGTCTGCCCTATCCGCGCTCTGTTAACTTTCGCGGCACACATTTTTCGACGAAATTCCGCTCAAACAGTTGCGAAATATTTTCTGAAAGATAAAATGCAATGCTTAGATTATATTAAAACTAAATTTAATACCCAATAAAACATAGAATATATTTTTTACTTTAATCCAAAATATTTTTGGTGCTGCCATCTGTTGTCGTCATTTAATTCATACCGACTATTTTTATTTTTTAATGAACATTTTAAAATGTCTATACCTTCTAATACGCTATTAAATATAACAGATCATATATAATAATGCCACAATCACGGAAATGTAATTAAACTTGGACTTGAAGACAAAGGAACTTGAAGACAACACTGCAGTCCTCAGTGATGTACATTCAGATTCCCTTATCAAATTTATAGAATGAGAAATTACCTTTCCGTGATTGTGGCATTAGTATATATGATCTGTTGTTGTATTTAATACTGTATTAGAATGAATAGATATTTAAAAATGTTCATTAAAAAATAAAAATAATCGGTATGGATTAAATTACGACAACAGATGGCAGCACCAAAAATATTTTGAATTAAAATAAAAAATATATTCTATGTTTTATTGGGTATTAAATTTAATTTTAATATAATCTAAGCATTGCATTTTATCTATCAGAAAACATTTCGCAACTGTTTGAGCAGAATTTCGGCGAAAAATGTGTGCCGCGAAAGTTAACAAAGCGCGGATAGGGCAGAAGATTTACTGACGCTCATCCTTAAACCAAAAACTAAACAAGTGTCAAGATGTTCCTTTATTTGGGAATTACATCGACTAAGAACCGTTTTATGCAGTTGACACCACTGTGGTATTAGAGATAAACAAGAAAGATCAATCACTCATAAAGCATTGATTGTGAAACTCTTTTCAACTGAAATGCAATTTTATTTAAACATCTCTGAAATGCAATACATTCAGCGCTGATATATTTTAAATTATCACAGTACTACCATAATTTATTATATTTGAAAACTTGAAGCTTCATAAAAAAAAATGAACTTTATTCAAATGACGTCATCGAAATATAAATCGTCTGGGTCTCTATGTAAAAGCAATGAATCTTTCCTTCATATCACTTTTATTTCAAACTCCAGAGCTAAATAATTTTGAGAGAAAAAAATTCAGCAATTCTTATACAACTCATCTTACAATCACGTGTTTACATTCTGCATCCAGTAAAATGCTTCCTTTATGCTTCCTTGTAGAAATAATAAAAGTTTGATGATTATTTAAACTAAAAAATATTGTAATTGCGTTGGCACAAAAGATAGATGCACAGAAAATACGCAAAAATAGAGCGATTTTAGGACGGATGAACACTAAATATAAATTTGATGGAACACTAAATATAAATTTGAAAGAACTTTAAAAATCACGATTTTTACACTGGGAATAAAAGATGGATGTCATATTTTATTTTGACGTGGGTCACGTGATCTCTTCATATACTATGGGTGCAATTATTATTACAATTTTTATTTAAAACTACTGAAAATACTTTGTGAATTTGTTTTATATATTTTATAGAATAATTTGAATATATCGTAAAATTTTTGTAGTAATTTGTGAATTTTAACTGCGCTTAAAAAATGTTTGAAAATGAGGTCCATAGGGTTCAATGTATTTCACTTTTTCCATCCGGGTTCAATTCAAAACTAATTTACATTCCCATATGTCCCACAGACCGTCTCAACAACATTCTAAAATTTCATTTTGATAAAGTCATTTTTCTGCAGTTATCTTGCGAACGGACAACAGACAGACAGAATGAACAAAGTTCTAAACACTTTTCAACTATGTTGCAAAGTGTTAAAAAGTTATGCGGTGCGCGGGAATATATACATAATCTAGAACTGAAAACATTCAACAAATTTTATAAAAAATAAATAAAGATGTATTTTGTTTATTTGGATACAAACTTTACCGCCTTGGGGGGAAAAATAAATCTTTTCAGGGCTAACAGGCCCTGGTTCTGTAGTCATGGCCTAAGGGAAACATATTCATGATAGTACGTTAATGTATTAACCTGGTTTCCCAGATGTGCTTCCACATACCACATACGAAAGTTTTCAGGTGGCGTTGAGGACCTGATTTTGTAATAGATGCCCAAAGCCGCCGGCTACTAGAGTCTCTGCTTGGTAGTTGTTCTTCGAGGCCTGCCAGGTGAACGGCCCCGTTGGCCGTGTCTCCGTGGATGTGGCTTTGCTGGAAGAAGATATTATACGCACTTGAGGACTGCAATTATTACTTTCCCTGCAATACATGATAATGTATAGGGAAAGTATTGAAATCATGCCGAAAATCGCAACTCGAGTTTTCGACGGATCTACACGTTTCGAGACCCCTAGAATACGAAAAAACTATTTTTAGCTTGACGTCTGTGTGTCTGTCTGTCTGTGCAGATTTTGTATTCACTCTAGCTGAAAAACTAATGGATCGATTTTCACAAAATTCGGTAGATAAGTCACTTGTGGGTCACCCTGGTGCTGATTAGATTTTGGTAGGATTCGGAAAAAATAACCAGTCGTTTTTTGCAAAATGGCCCGCAAAAATCGCCAAAATCTAAAATAAAAAACTACGTATGCTCAAATAAATCCATTAAATGCTTGTTTAATACATAATTTTTAACGAAGAAAAGAATAAGACCAACCCCATTTACACTAGGACTAGCCGTTCTCGAGATATTTTAGTTTTTTCGTATTTTCTCTACGCCACCTTTGAAAATAAGTCCAGTTATCAAATGAGAACAAAAATTGAATTAAAAGTGAATTAAATTTAATTAAAATAAATAGAACGTGGATATAAGTCTACAGGGAAAGTCATGTGCTTCCCACATCAGATTTTTATTTCTGAAATTCAAACAAAATTGATTCGGGATTCAATAGCTACCTGCCCTTGGAAAACCAGTGATCTTGGTCCTTTTATCAAATGGTAATTTATGTAAGAAATATAAAGACAAAATCCATTTATTCTATGTTATTTAAATTAATGTAAGATGGTTAATTATATAAATAAATTAGTTTTATTTTTCAATGACACGATATTTTCCTAAAAGTCACTCGATTAATAACAAAATAAGCTCAATATTAAATTAAAAAAAATTGAATATTATAGAATAGAATTTTTTAGGTGTGTATCCTGTAAATACGAAAAACACAATCTAATAGGACTGTCCGTCTATCCACATGAAATGCAGAAAAAACCACTTGATAGATTTTTACAACATTCAATGCATAGCATATAGAGACTATTTTGACGATGAAAAATAATAATTCGTTAAAATAATCTAAAATTGAAAAACTTCAAAGCAATTTCATAGTTTTACTCCATTGTTTCTTATAGGAGGAAAATACATTTTTGATTGAGTCGGATCAAATTTAAATAAATCCGTGTTGCCATTCAATGTTTTAATACTTGAAACAGAGTTTGCAGTTAAGTACAATAATTTTTAGGTGATTAAATAATCGATCATGTGACGTATATGGTAAGGCTTATAATATAATGCACTAAGAATTAGAGGTACATAAATACCGCCACGAACACACCATTTTTAAAACGATTTAAGAAATTTGTTTGCATATAAATTTATAAATCAAATTTCCTTATAGTATAAAAGCAGCGATTTTTGGAACTTTAAAAATATGCAGGTTGCATTTATACCCTTTACACCTCCTGCTTTGGGTTAACCACTTCCTTTCACTCCACATAGTTTAGATACAAATTGTCTGTCTTGTTTATTTATTCAGACTTTATAATAGGACTATATTTTCATAAAAATGTACCCAATCAACGTGTAGGCTCGTTCAAATAATAATGCTCTATAGAGCCGCCCATATGAGAACGGGCACCACTTGAGTGGGGGGGGGGGGGCGAGCTCCAGTGTTTCTTTCAGGACTTTTCAGCCGGGGGGGGGGGGGAATGAAATTTAGGGGGGGGCAAGTTTTCTATTTGTCTTATATAAATATATATTTAAATGCTGGGTCACGTAAATAGAAACTAGGTAAATGTAAAATGTTTCCGGGTGGCGAATACTCGTTTCCGGGGATCATCCCGTCCCCAGAGGTATGCCTGAAAGAAACACTGCCGAGCTCTAAGAAAAGGCCCAACCCGTAGATAATAGTGTCCAGAGGTTTCCTGAGGCCCCAAGCTAACTTTCATAAGAAGCTCCACCTGAACAATAAAGGCAGTAAAACTTCACAAATCGGTAACCCGAATATCGGTAACCCGAAAAATCGATTATGCGACAATTTATTTATGTTGTTTTTACAAGTTCAAAAATAAATACGGATTCATTACGTCAGTCTTTTCACTTTAGGTTTTGATATAGAATTTTGCGCCGCCCCGGGTCAACAATGAGAGCCTTTGTTAATGATATAAAAATATCAAAGTGCTCAAAATGATTCTAATAGATAATCCGTCCCTGATTATAACTATAGTTTTTCTATCTAATATCTAAAGATCCTCTATTAATAGCGCAGGCAGGAAGAAGGAATAATGATTATGCAAATTATTTTATGCCAGGGTCCATTAAGTTGACCTGAAATCACAAAATACCGAAATTCGTAGAAACTAAAACAAGCACAAAATGCCACAAAGCCTACATTAAAACCACCAAATTACAAAGGGAATTCGTACCGTGGGTATTATAGTATTATGATCTCATTGTGCTCAACTAGAATTCTTTAAAAAAGTCATAGCCAAAACGTTGTAAAAACAACGTAAACAGATATACAAATGACTTACGATAAAATGCTGAATTATATGCATAAAATCCAAGAAAACGTTGGATCAGCTATAATTCACTAATTACTCTTTTAAAAAATCTGATGTGGGCAGCACATGACTTTCCCTATATAATGCAATGAATTTACTACTTTTACAGTAAAAAAAAATAGATTATTTTTATAGTAGATATTTATATTCTTTCCAAGATATTGAATTTTCGTCAATGAGTCGTCATTTTCATTGATTTAGCGTCATTTTTATCCATTTGGCCAGTTTTTTGTTAATTTAGCAACATTTAAAAAAAGTCGCCAAGTTGGCGACATTCCACCAAATTCGTCGCCAAAATCTCGCCAAGCGTTATGGACGAAAAAATTAGTTATTCTTACAGCAGATGAATGACTATTGGCGTTCAAATACAAAAGTATTATTTAAAGTATCTTTTTTTATGAATGGAACGAGCTAGATCCACGAGAAGGATGTCACCCAATTTATCGCATGGTATTACATATGAAAAGTGAACATGTTTCTATATAGGAATTTTTTTTTTTTTTTTTATATGATTTTTTGATAATTTTTTTTTTAAATGTGTAATATCTCGAGAACGGTTCATGTTAGCGTTCTAAAATTTATGTCAATCGTTTTCTAATGAAAAATTATATAAGAAATATGTATTTGTGTAACTTTATTAGAGGTTTTGATTTTTTGACAAAATTTCACTCGAAAATTTAGAGGGATCTGAACATTCGATTGCGTATAAAGACAATAGGCTTCTAGTGTTTACGGATTGTAATTTTTGTACCAAATTTCGTTCGAATCGGTCCATTCATTCGTCAGTTATCGTCTTCACAGACTCACTGGCACACACACACACAGACATCACTTCAAAAATGTTCGATGCGTGATCAGGGATGCTTGGAACGTGCTCTCCCGTCGAAAACTCGAATTCGAATTTTCGACCCCATCACAATACTTCCTTTATACATTATTGTAAATAAGGAAAGTAAAAAATGCAAAAAAGTTCAATAAAAATAATGTACAAAATTTGAGACCCTCTGGAAATATGAAGCTCCATAGGGGGGTCGCTTAGACTGTTTAGCCATCGGGTCGGCCCTATCCCTAACGATTTTTACTTTCCCTGCAATACACGGTGATGTATAGGGAAATTATTGGGATCATACAGAAAATCGCAACTTCAGTTGTCGACCGATTTACACGTTTTGAGACTTCTAGAGTACGAAAAATCTATTTTTAGCGTAACGTCTGTGTGTGTGTGTGTGTGTGTATGTGTCTGTGTGTGCAATGTATGTATCCACGTTAACTCAAAAATTAATAGACCGAATTTCATAAAATTTTATTGGTAATTTGCTTGTGGGTTACTCCGGTGCTGATTAGATTTTGGTACGATTCGGAAAAGAAAAACCTGCCTTTCTTGCGAAATGGCCCGAAAAAATAGCTAAAATCTAGAATAAAAGACTAGGTATGCTCAAATATATCAATTAAATGCTTGTTTTATACGTAATTTTTGACGAAGAGAAACGTCACATTTGAAAATGAGTCCAGTTATCAAATGAAAACGAGAACTGAATTAAAAGTACAAATTCAGTGTAATTAAAAATAATTATGGATGTTATTTTGTGCAATTAAACTCAATTTAATAAATTATTGAAGAAATATAGAGAACGTGAATTTGAGTCTGCAGGAAAAGTCATATGGTGGCCACATCACATTTTTACTTTCCCTGCAATACATTGTAATGTATAGGGAAAGTATTGGAATCATGCCGAAAATCGCAACTCGAGTTTTCGACGGATCTACACGTTTCGAGACATCTAGAATAAGAAAAAACTATTTTTAGCGTGACGTCTGTGTGTCTGTCTGTCTGTCAGTGTGTCTGTCTGTCTGTCAGTGTGTCTGTCTGTCTGTCTGTGCAGATTTTGCATCCACTCTAACTAAAAAACTAATTGACCGAATTTCATAACATTTGGTAGGTATGTCACTTGTGGGCGAATCTGGTGCTGATCATATTTTGGTACGATTCGAAAAAAAAATAACCTGCGTTTTTTTTCAAAATGGCCCGCAAAAATCGTCAAAATTTAAAATAAAGAACTACGTATGCTCAAATTTATCCATTAAATGCCCGTTTAATACGTTGTTTTTAACGAAGAAAAGAATAAGACCAACCCCATTACACTAGGACTGGCCGTTCTCGAGATATTTTTGTTTTTTTCTCTACGCCACTTTTGAAAATGAGTCTTACCAAATGAGAACGAAAATTGAATTAATGGTGAATTAAATTTAATTAAAATAAAGAGAATGTGTATATAAGTCTGCAGGGAAAGTCATGCGCTGCCCACATCAGATTTTTTATTTTGAAGGAAGAGAACACACCAACAATTCACAAAGTGTGGAGAATCAAACATGGAGGAGGTGGAGGGGTCGCAATGAATCTTTCTAGGGAGCCGCAATTTGTATGGGTGCTCCTAAATTTGAAGTAATGTGCACAAACACAATATTCATTCAACAAATAACAAATGTAACACATTGGCATATCTTGCAGTGGGAAATCCCCTAGAATCTCATATCTAAGCCAATTATTTCCTTCCACTCATTTCCTGGCCTGAACTTCCGCGCGCTCCAGTTAAAACAATACGTAACCTTTCCAAATGGCGATAGTCAATTAACAATGATAATTACGACACAGTGTCGAAAAAAGAACAATTAAAAAATGGCGCGCACCAGCTCACAATGAATCATTATATGAACGCATTAGTGAGGGATATAGGGTTGTACAGGCTTTCAATAAATCTCTTGCGCTGTGCAGCGCTCAATTCAATGAGGAGAAGTCGTGTCGCTTTCGCGCTAGTTAAGTGAGGTTTTTTGTGACCTGAAATGACTGTAGATGATTTGATTGCTTAAAAAACTCGCAATTTGCTTGTAGAAATTGGTTTGGGTTGTAGTGCAAATAAAATGTGTTAAACTGTGTCACTTTTACACCGTGAAGGATTTATAGTAAACGAAAAAGTATCACATATGAAATTTTAAAATCATCCCTAGTAGCATTTGATATTGGTCTAATTGAACCAATATTGCATATCTTGGCATTACAGTGGAAATATTTCCAATGAAATCTCAATATTAGACAAATATTGGGATTACATTGGCCTCCAATATTGGCTAAATATTTTCATTAGAATATTACGCCAATATTGGTGTTACATTGGGAATATTTCTAATGAAACGCCAATATTGGCGTGATATTGTCCCTATATTTTAAGCCAATATTGGGCCAATTCCGCCAAAATGTCGACTTTTTACTTTCCCTGCAATACATGGTAATGTATAGGGAAAGTATTGGAATCATACCGAAAATCACAACTCGAGTTTTCGACGGATCAACACGTTTCGAGACCTCTAGAATACGAAAAACCTATTTTTAGTGTGACGTCTGTGTGTCTGTCTGTCTGTATGTGCAATGTATGTATCCACTCTAACTGAAAAACTAATGGACCGAATTTCCCAAAATTCAGTAGATATGTCGCTTGTGAGTTACCCTGGTGCTGATTAGATTTTGGTATGATTCGAAAGAAAAACTGCCTTTATTTGCAAAATGGCCAGCAAAAATTGTCAAAATATAAAATAAAAAACTACGTATGCTCAATTATAGCCATTAAATACTTGTTTTATACGTAATGTTTAACGAAGAAAATAATAAGACCAACCTCATTATATTAGGAGTAGCCGTTCTCGAGATATTTTAGTTTTTTCGTATTTTTTCTACTCACTCCACCTTTGAAAATAAGTCGTTAGCAAATGAGAACAAAAATTGATTTAAAAGTGAATTAAATTTAATTAAAATAAAGAGAACGTGGATATAAGTCTGCAGGGAAAGTCATGTGCTGCCTACATCAGATTTTTCATATTGGTCTAATATTTTTAATATTGGTTGCCAATATTGGCCCAATATTGTATTGCTACTGAGGCTATAAAATACTGAGAAATTGAATAGTAGATTTACTTTCAGTTAGCCGGCTCTGTATCATATAAAATTGGATGTAGGCAGCACATGACTTTCCCTGTATATTGCAATGAATTTATTTCTTTCACAGTGAAAAAATGATATCCAAGACCCATAGCACAAAGTTTTTAACGTTGAATTGTGCATTTGATGCTTCTCCAGATGACCACATGTAAAACTATTTCAAAGTTCTCAATTAACTTATATTTCTGGAAACTCTAAATTGGCAATTATCAATATTAATACCTTCCACAATAAGCAGTATAGTCCATATATGAAAATTATTAAAACATTTTATTAGCTAAATCCCCAATTTAGTGCCATTTCCCGTAATTTAGTGTCATTTTTGCAATTTTAACTGTATTTGTGTCAATCTGGGGTAATATATCGCCAAGTTATTAAAACTTATTAAGACATATTGCCATCGTTTGTCTGTAACGCTTGGTAAAATTTGGCAAACTTGGCAAATCATTTAGCGAAATGTCGCCAACTTGGCGATATTGCGCCCCAGACTGACGAAAATATCGTCGAAATTGCAAAACTGACACCATATTAATGAAAGTGATGCCAAATTGATGAATTAATTATTCAAATATTTTAATATATGAATTATGTTGCTTATTGCGGATATTATCATTATTGATAATTATCAATTTAGACTTGGGCGAAGCATAAGTGAGTACTTAGAGATAGTTTTAAGTCTTGTCATCCTGAAAAGCGCCAAATGTACAATTAAACATTAAGAACATTGGATCATTTATGTTTCATTATAAATGATGCAATGCTTATACATCATTTTAATGTGAAAGAAGTAAATTCATTGAATTATAGTATAAGGTCATGCGCTACTCACATTAAAATTATAGCACTGTAACTAGGACTTTTATTGTTCTTAACATAATCTCAAATGAATTCTAACCTCGTAGTGCATTTCTCCCCCTATTACGGTAATACTGCAGCAAAAGAAGTTTTGCAGGCAAAGTATTTGGTAACAATATTTCTCATTTTGAAGAGGAAAGTCCTACTTTGAAAGGGTAAAAACATTTTAAGATGTCGTATATTGGATCAATTTAAGGACTTTTCGATGTTTTTCAGAATTCAGGTCAGCCGTTCATTTTGCTAGTGGCAATCAAATTTGTCATTCATGTTTTTACGAAAAGAAATATTTGAAGCATCGATTTTTCAGAATCTAGATTCACTGCAGATAGAACTTGGATCTCATATTTGTACTTCAGTTATGTTATAATTTGTTAATTGAAGAATATTTCAAAATATATGCATAATTTGTAAAATTAACACAGATATTTCAAAGGAGATTCGGGGTTCAATAAAGTTTATTTCCAATTCCGGTCATTTTTTCATTTCCAGTTCAAGCATGCCATTTTTCTTAAAACATTTATTTTTTCAGATTGATTATAAATAGAGCTTAGGTGATAACTGATATGGATTCAGCATTACATTCTGGGGTAGATAGGGTAATTCACTAAAATTTTCTACTTCCGGTCCCCTTTCCACACTTCCGCTAAAAAATGGCAACTAATATATATTCAGCATTAAATTTCGAAGAGAAAAAACTATTTTTAGCGTGACGTCTGTGTGTGTGTCTGTGTGTCTGTCTGTGCAGATTTTGTATTCACTCTAACTGAAAAACTAATTGACCGAATTTCATAAAATTTGGTAGGTAAGTTCCTTGTGGATAACCCTCATGCTGATTATATTTCAGTACTATTCAGAAATAAAAGATCCCGATTTATTTATTTTTTTTGCGAAATGGCCTGCAAAAATTGCCTTTATCCACTCTAGTTTAGAAACTAATAAAGCAAATTTCACAAAATTTGGCACATAAATCACTTGTAGGCTAACTCGGTGCTGATTAGATTTTGATACGATTCGAAAAAAAGATAACCTGCCTTTTTTTGCAAAATGTTCAGCAAAATTTCGTTAAATCTAAAAACAAAAGTCTACGTATGCTCAAATATATCAATTAAATGCTTATTTTATACGTAATTTTTGACAGCAAAAAGTATAAAATCAACCCCATTACTCTAAGATTAGCCGTTCTCGAGATATTTTCGTTTTTTCGCATTTTAGCTACGTCCCTTTTGAAAATAAATCCAATTACCAAATGAAAACGAAAATTGAATTAAAAGTGCAAATTCAGCGTAATTTAAAATAATTATCGCTGTTATTTTGTGCAATTAAACTCAATTTAATGAATTATTGAAGAAATAAAGAGAACGTGAATATGAGTCTGCAGAGAAAGTCATGTGCTGCCCACATCAAATTTTTGTTATGCACTAAAAAATTCAATTTTTTTTCCATTTCATTGGTTTTGAAACTCCTTATCAATAGGATTATATTGCGATGAAAACTAATTCAACAGTGCCATGAATTGCAATCCTAGTGTTTAAATATTTTTCCATCAGAGACTGCAAGATCTGTAAATTGTATTTAAAAACACCATCTTGACGTACCAGAAATTTTTACATTTTAAAGTGCCATGACTTTTAGACATCATAATGTCCATCATCAGTGGCAATGTTAAGGAATTGACACACATGAGCATTATAACCGTGAATACATTATGATGTCTGAAAGTGCTAAGGCACTTTAAAATGTAACATTTTTTTGTACATCACGTCAAGATGGTGCTTTTACGTCGATATGTGTACATGGTGTGTATACGTTAAGATGGTGTGTGCAGATCTTATAGTCTTTGATGGAAAACATTAGTTATATTTTATACGTGTTTACCATACTTAAAACCATAAACCTTACCATACTTTATTACTTTTACCATAAAATAATCTAGTGTTTAAAGCTTAAAAAATCTGATGTGGGCAACACATGACTTTCCTTATATAATGCAATGAATTTACTACTTTTATAGTTAAAAAAAATGTTATTTTTATAGTAGATACTTATATTAATTTTTATCCATTTGGCGAGATTTTTGTTAATTTGGCAACATTTAAAAATGTCGCCAAGTTGGCGACATTCCGCTAAATTTGTCGCCAAAATCTCGCCAAGCGTTATGGACGAAGAAATAAGTTATTCTTACAGCAGATAAATAACTATTGGCGTTCAAATACAAAAGTATTACTCAAAGTATCTTTTCTCGTGAATGGAACGAGTTAGATCCATGAGAATGATGTCACCCAATTTATCGCATGATATTACATATGAAAAGTAAACATGTTTCTCAACAGTTAAGATTTTTTTTAATTTATGGGATTTTTTTGATAAATTTATTTAGAGAATGTGCAATATCTCGAGAACGGTTCATGCTAACATTCTAAAGTTAATGTCAATCGTTTTCAAAGGAAAAATGACATAAGCAATGTCTATTTGCGTAACTTTATTAGAGGTTTTGAGTTTTTGATGATTTTTTCAAAATTTCACTCGAAAATTTAGTTGGGTTCTGAAAATTCGATTGTATTTTAAAACAATAGGCTTCCAGTATTCACGGATTGTGATTTTTGTACCAAATTTCATTCGAATCACTCCATTCGTTCGTGAGATATCGTCTCCACAGACTCACTGACACACACATACACACACACACACACACACACACACACACATACACACACACACACACACACACACACACACACACACACACACAAACTTCACCTCAAAAATGTTCGATTCGTGATTGGGGTTGCTTGAAACGTGCTCTCCCGCCGAAAACTCGAATTCGAATTTTCGATCCCGTCACAATACTTTCCTTATACATTATGTATATAAGGAAAGTAATAAAAGTAAGGCAGGTATTGTCTGTAATCCTATTATGAAATATATATAAGAGCAAATCGTGGCAACTTTTGAAGAGA
Source organism: Amaurobius ferox (assembly GCA_951213105.1). Classification (NCBI taxonomy): domain Eukaryota; kingdom Metazoa; phylum Arthropoda; class Arachnida; order Araneae; family Amaurobiidae; genus Amaurobius; species Amaurobius ferox. The sequence continues at coordinate 60,430,195 of OX578150.1, read as the reverse complement.
TGGTCACAGTTAATTTACAGACCGAAATTGGGCGAATTAAATTTATATTCTTATAAACGATTAATCAATTAGCCCAAGTGAACAAAACACGACCGTAGACTACTAACAAAGCCAACCCAATCCAATGATTTGTATTTTACTACAACGAATTAACCTGCATTTAATTTGCAACGAATTAACAGGCACTTAATTTGAACATATGTAGTCTGTTATTTTAAATATAAATTATTTTAGCAGGCCATTTCGAAAAAAAAAAAAGCAGGTTTTTTTTTTCCTGATCGTACCAAAATCTAATCAGCACCAGGGTAATCCATAAGTGACGTATCCACTAAATTTTGCGAAATTTGGTTAATTAGACTTTTAGTTAGATACATACACTTTTAACTAGAGTGGATACATACAATTTTCGCAAAAAAATGGCGGACATCCAAATCGTGCCCAATCTTTTATCTTCCAATCGTGCCCAATCTTTTATCCTAAATCGTGCCAATATATAACCAGCATCAGGGTAGCCCACAAGTGACTTATCTATAAAATTTTGTGAAATTTGATTAATTAGCTTTTGAGTTAGAGTGGATACATACATTACGTAAGAGTGGATACATACATTTTGAGTTTAGTGGATACATACATTAGAGTGGACACACACACACACACACACACAGAGAGAGAGAGAGAGAGAGAGAGAGAGAGAGAGAGAGAGAGAGAGAGAGAGAGAAAGACAGACAGACACACAAATAGACATTACTCTAAATATAGTTTTTTCGAATTCTAGAGGTCTCAAAACGTGTAGATCCGTCGAAAACTCGAGTTGCGATTTCCGACACGATTCAAATACTTTTCTTATACATTACCATGTATTTTAGGGAAAGTAAAAAAGCGCCCGCTGCTTAAATAATACATTTGAACTCAATTTAAAATGGCTTCGATCCGAAAATAGCACGCTTCAAATCGCACGTGCTCTCTTCAAAAACAAAAAAATATGATAATTACAATTGACCATATATTCAAAATACCGCTCATGAAAACGCGATGGGTACAGCTCCGTGGGGTGTGGCCTCAGTAGTAGAACAGTCGGAGAAAAGAGCACGATTCTCCGGTCCGTAGGGAATGGCTTTAATAGGTAGAACAACTTCGGCAGTAGGGTCGGGGATACGTTAAAAAAACGATGACGTCGCTGGTTTAAATATTTATAATTAATCAACGGATGGGTTTATGAAATTGTTTCTTTTCTGGAATAGTCTGTTATATTTTTAGGAGTTTCTGTAAAGTATGAACGTTGGATGGCACGTCAATTTTAATATAATTATATTTAGTAGAGGTTTAAAACGCACGAAAAGTATATAATTTTTAAAATCCATTAAAATTTGCTTATTCGTTGTATAGATTGCTTTCAAAGTTTGTTTGTAAGAAAGTTTTTCAATCTTTTCGATGGTGTCAAGATGAAAACTCAGTGATAATATTTTAGGTCGCTAAGGAATCAATTTGTGTACATACAGGCCCTAAATCGGCGTAAAACATAAAATAACTAAAAAAACTAATTCAATATTGAACAAATAATACCGAGGTGCACCTGTGTATGTCAAGAAATACCTGTGTACCACTTTTCATGGCTGTACGATGCCTAGATTTTTCGCTACAGTCTGCGATACACAGACAGATGTGCACACAGATAGACATATTCCTTTATTATGTAAGATTATTTTCGACAAATCACATCAAAGAAAATCTGAAAACGGATCTTTAGCAGTAATTTGCTTTGGTCACGACTGCAGTCAGATTCCAGAATTCAGTGGTATGGCATTCTCCCCCAAGACAAGATTGACAAGCGCTTATCTAGTTTTTCAAGATCTATGTTCTAAATTCTCTTCAATCAATAAACACAAAACTTGCAAATCATTACTCAACCAATCAGATCACATCTTTTCCTGCTCCCGTTTGCTTTCAATCGTTTAAAAGTCTATGAGCTCACTTGCCATTCCACTAACAGAAGTTCTATCCCCAATCCTTTATGTCCAGAATCTCACGAGGAGGCTGTTACACCATGCTTTGGGGCCAAAGACGGGCCAAGGGGCCATAGCTGCAAACACGGAGCCCCCTGATAATCAATAGCCGGCAAACGCAGTCAGTCAAGGAACTTCCTTGTCGTATTCTGTCTTGTCTTCCACTAAACGTGCTCAACCTCTTACCCCCTCGATCAACATTCTTAGCGGCAGAGTCAAGTGCAAAGATCAACTTTATGATGGAAGGAACTGTGCGCGGGAGGCTCAAGAAAACAAAGTTATTTAGAAGGATCCCTTCAGGATGCAGTACAGAATAATTTTTACTTTCGCGAAATTTCTTTAGTTTAACATCTCTATCGCAGGGGTTGCCAAACTTTTAAACTGAAGAACCTCTAAGTAATTCAAAAAATTGCAGTTCCCTTGACGTCATAAATTGAAATAAGCCCCCCTCCCCATATATATATATATGTAAATATAAATACATAATATATATATATATATAAATATAAATATATATATATATATAAATATATATAAATATATATATATAAATATATAGATATATATATATAAATATATATATATATATATATATATATATATATATATATATATATATATATATATATATATATATATAATACATTTTACAGTTGTGTAAGCAGAAACGTAGAATCAGCATTAATGAAGCATGTATGGCCCTTGATAACGTACATGGTTTCAGAAATGCTTTTCATATTCAATTTATTCCTTTTATATTCACTAGATTCCATTTATTCAATTTCCAAACTTCTTGCATAGCTCATCGTGCTACACTAGGCTTCTGATTTGCAAAAACCTTCAGTTTACAAGCAATTTTCATTGGTATTTCTCGGGTGTATATATTACAAGTAATCATAAAAATCTTCAATTATATATATATATATATATATATATATATATAAATAAATAAATATATATATATAAATATATATAAATAAATATATATATATATATATATATATATATATATATATATATATATATATATATATATATATATATATATATATATATAAATATATATATATATATATAAATATATATATATATATATATATATATATATATAAATATATATATATATATAAATATATATATATATATATATATATATATATATATATATATATATATATATATATATATGTATATATATATAAATAAAAATTGAAGGATTTTAATCGAAAATTATGCATAAACTACTGTATGTACAAAAAACACCACATCTCTAGCATATCTGTTACAAATGAGTAACTATAGGCCAAGACTAAGGATAAAGATAGAAGGTAACATATCAGTACAATGGAAAGGGGGATGAGAAGAATATTAGGATTCAAAAATCACAATTAAAAGTATATAAAAGTAAATAAAAATAAAACTCGGCAAAAATGAGAATAGGCAATAGTAATCAGCTCAAGATAAGAGATTAAGAATAGAGAACAATCAAGTGAAACTACACAAAAAATGGCATATATATATATATATATATATATATATAATTGAAGATTTTTATGATTACTTGTAATATACATACCCGAGAAATACCAATGAAAATTGCTTGTAAACTGAAATATATATATATATATATATATTTGAAATGTAAAAATAAGAATTATGTAAAAATAAAAAAATACAATTCAAGTAATATTAACATCACCATAGAAGCAAATTCAAAGCCATAATGCCGATAAGAGAAAAGAACAGCACCATCCCAAATTCGATGATTAATTAGAATTAAATTCATCGTCAGGTCTGAGTATTTAATTCCAATTAACCGAAACAAATGCCTGTTTCAGATTTAGCAATAGTACATTACTATAAATACTTAAACTTAGACTACAGGCAACAAAAATGAAAAAAGGATACATTAAGAAAATTGTATTACCATGCGGCATGAACCATTCTTCTACCACGTGTATACACGATCAACCTCAACAGCTTAATCTAGAAGCACCGGAATGAACAAGTCGAAATTCTACCAGGGAGGCAGTACGAACGTTCACGGAGTTACTCCCAAACCCGTCCAGTGAGTCTAAGCTGGAGACTGGACAAGCAATTCAGAATACAACTTCCCAAATATGCAAACATGAATATGAATATGAATCAAAGATGAAAATTCCTACTAAACAAGTAATTCATATGAAAAATGGATAATCGAGAATGCCACTATACACCATTATAAGGGCGCTCAAAACGTAGTTTCAATACTGACAAAAGTTACATTTTTTTGCGAAAATAAAATTCAAAACATTAATGTTAATGCATCTTATTTTCCTATTTTTTGATTTTTCTAATGTTTTTGACTTAGTTTATTATTTTTCATTTTTATTTATATAATTAATAATTATATATAATATATATATATACATATACACATACATATATATATACACATATATATACATATATACACACATATACACACATATACATATATATATATATATATATATATATATATATATTTTTTTTTTTTTTTTTTTTCCTACTGTATGTTAGTCACTATAATTGGGAATGTTTTCTAGGATGTTATCGAGTGAAATTTGATACACTGAGTTGATAATTTTAATAACAAACTTGGGGGGATATGCATTATTAGTCGCTGTACTCAATAATTCCATAAAGTGCGCTAATTTATAATCTTCATCACAAATTTTATTGATTCTAAGTGCCTGGTTTATTATAATATTTCTAAATACAGATATATGCAAACAAGAGTCAAAATGTTGAATTTTTGATGTATTAAATTTAAAATCCTGTCTTTTATCATACAAGTTTATAACCATATTACAATTTTGTAAATTTAAATTTAAATCTAAAAAGTTTGCAACATTTGTGTCATTATTACTTGCATTTAATTGTAAATTTTTTGGATAAAAGTTTAATACTATAGGGATATTATTATTTGGGGATACACATAAAATGTCATCTAAATATCTAAACATGTGCATATTATGCAAGCTTGGATTAATGTTTTTTTCATAGAAGAATAAATACAGATTAGCTAACAATGATATATATATATATATATATATATATATATATATATATGTATGTATATGTATATATATATATATATATATATATATATATAAATATAAATTATTAAATATATATATATATATACATATATATATAAATAAAAACATGGGTTCGACAACATTGAAATTAGTATTCTGTGTATTCAAAAAAATTACTATGACAGATTGTTTCTTGAAAATGAATTCATTTGTGCACATAAAACTATTTTTCCATATGGACTCAATCAAATATTTAATCATCATAATATAGTTAAAAAGTCCTTTAATTCTCCTAATGAAGACCATAATATTTATAATTCCTTCAACAATCATAAAAGTAAATCAAAAAGAACTAAAAGAGCAAGTAAATATAATAAAAAATTGCCATCATTATCTGAACTAAAAAATGCCATCCTTCAGCAACATGCAAATTTTAAAATTACTTTTGATTGGAAACAATGTAAAAACTGGATTTTCGCAATTAAAAAACAGCAATTAAATATGGTATATAACCTTTTTCTAAGTACTGCATTTGATAACGTTCATTTTAAACATTTATTCTATGATTTGCTCATTACCAGAAGTAAAAATCTTAATGGTTATTTATATGTCACAGACGTAAACTTTAATAACGAATCAAAACAAAATACTAAAATAAACGAATATTGTACCTTGAATTTTACTAATTCTGTCTTAAATAATCTGAAGATAAATAATTTTTTAAAATCGGTTTCCAATTACTTTCCAGTCAAACATGTAAATCCTAAAATTGCTTATAAATATGATAAACCGCTAGGACGTTATATTTTCAACTATAATCAAATTGCCAAATCAGTAGATATTAATCAAAACTATGAATTGGATAAAGAGTCATATTGCCACTGTCATTTAGAAAAATACAAAGACTTCGTAGATAAACACCATGGGCATGTTATAACGGGAAATCTAAATATTATTAATTATGATGCACTAAGATCACTGATGTTACTGGGTACTAAGTACCGTCTACCTACTAAATTTAAACATAAATTAATTTGTAAAGGTTTATTTCTTGACTTAAATAAATTTATCTATAAAATCAGTTATAAATATCAAATCCCTGTAGAAGCCTTTAAACCCTGGAGAGTCTTAATAGAGCAATACTTAAATCATTATATATATAATCAGAAAATTAATAATTCATATAAACTTAATTCAATTAAAAATGATATTAAAGAAATACAAAATGATTTTGTCATTACATATGTCGATAAAGCATGTGGAAACTACTCAATTATATGTAAATATTATTATAAAAATACCCTTCAGTCACACTTACTTAATAATCAAATATATAATTTACATAAAACTAACCTTAAAATCTTATACAATAGAATATCAGCCAAATATAAGCAAATCCATCTAAAAAATAGTTGTAATAACATTCCATATATTGTTTTAGTACCCAAGTTTCATAAATCCCCTGTTGCTTTTCGAACCATTACCAGTGGGCATAATTCTTACATTACTAATGCTGGAAAATTATTATTAAAGATATTACATGAAATATCCTTGTCAGATGAAATCTCAAATAATTGTCATATTGTAAAAAACAGTTTTGAATTAGTTAAGAAATTGAAAACTCTTACAAATATTCGTAGTATTTATAACTTTGATTTCAAAGATTTGTTTAATAATATTAATATAGATGATCTGTATAAAGTTATATTAGGAATTTTTGAAAAATATAATATCAACCTAAAATATTCAAATTTTCTATTTAAAAAATTACTTAACTTCACTCTTTATGAGAATTATATTCAACATGGTGGTACTTTTTTTAAACAACAGGTTGGTATCCCACAAGGGGGGTGTGCCTCATCATTGTTAGCTAATCTGTATTTATTCTTCTATGAAAAAAACATTAATCCAAGCTTGCATAATATGCACATGTTTAGATATTTAGATGACATTTTATGTGTATCCCCAAATAATAATATCCCTATAGTATTAAACTTTTATCCAAAAAATTTACAATTAAATGCAAGTAATAATGACACAAATGTTGCAAACTTTTTAGATTTAAATTTAAATTTACAAAATTGTAATATGGTTATAAACTTGTATGATAAAAGACAGGATTTTAAATTTAATACATCAAAAATTCAACATTTTGACTCTTGTTTGCATATATCTGTATTTAGAAATATTATAATAAACCAGGCTCTTAGAATCAATAAAATTTGTGATGAAGATTACAAATTAGCGCACTTTATGGAATTATTGAGTACAGCGACTAATAATGCATATCCCCCCAAGTTTGTTATTAAAATTATCAACTCAGTGTATCAAATTTCACTCGATAACATCCTAGAAAACATTCCCAATTATAGTGACTAAGATACAGTAGGGGAAAAAAAAAAAATATATATATATATATATATATATATATATATATGTGTATATATGTATATATATATATATATATGTGTATGTATATATATATATATATTATATATAATTATTAATTATATAAATAAAAATGAAAAATAATAAACTAAGTCAAAAACATTAGAAAAATCAAAAAATAGGAAAATAAGATGCATTAACATTAATGTTTTGAATTTTATTTTCGCAAAAAAATGTAACTTTTGTCAGTATTGAAACTACGTTTTGAGCGCCCTTATAATGGTGTATAGTGGCATTCTCGATTATCCATTTTTCATATGAATTACTTGTTTAGTAGGAATTTTCATCTTTGATTCATATTCATATTCATGTTTGCATATTTGGGAAGTTGTATTCTGAATTGCTTGTCCAGTCTCCAGCTTAGACTCACTGGACGGGTTTGGGAGTAACTCCGTGAACGTTCGTACTGCCTCCCTGGTAGAATTTCGACTTGTTCATTCCGGTGCTTCTAGATTAAGCTGTTGAGGTTGATCGTTGTATACACGTGGTAGAAGAATGGTTCATGCCGCATGGTAATACAATTTTCTTAATGTATCCTTTTTTCATTTTTTGTTGCCTGTAATCTGAGTTTAAGTATTTATAGTAATGTACTATTGCTTAATCTGAAACAGGCATTTGTTTCGGTTAATTGGAATTAAATACTCAGACCTGACGATGAATTTAATTCTAATTAATCATCGAATTTGGGATGGTGCTGTTCTTTTCTCTTATCGGCATTATGGCTTTGAATTTGCTTCTATGGTGATGTTAATATTACTTGAATTGTATTTTTTTATTTTTACATAATTCTTATTACATTTCAAATATATATATATATATATATATATATATATATATATATATATATATATAAATAAATATATATAAATAAATAAATATATATATATATATATAAATATATATAAATAATATATATATATATATATATATATATATATATATATATACATGTATATATAAATATATATATATATATTATAGTTTCAAATGTCAAGACTGGAGGTTATAAATTATTTCCTTTGTAAAAATAACGCGCTTAAGCTGCTGATAATTTTTAAGGTACTATTTAATTGAAGATTTTTATGATTACTTGTAATATATATACCCGAGAAATACCAAAGAAAATTGCTTGTAAACTGAAGGTAAAGGTAATAAATTGCAAATCAGAAGCCAAGTGTAGCACGACGAGCTAGGCAAGAAGTTTGGAAATTGAATAAATGGAATCTAGTGAATATAAAAGGAATAAAATGAATATGAAAAGCATTTCTGAAACCATGTACGTTATCAAGGGACATACATGTTTCATTAATGCTGATTCTACGTTTCTGTTTACACAACTGTAAAATGTATTACAGAAATAAACATTATAAAACCGAAAGTGGCTTGCACTCAAACCGTCCTTTACGAAGACTGACATTGACAACAAGACACCCACGTGAGAAATTGCAATAGTGTCGGGCTCGAGCCTCTTGGACTAGTGAATGGGACAGGATAGTGTCAGCGATGTGTCTCGGTTCTGTTTGTCGAATGATAGTCGAATTGCAAGCTCTTATTGAAATGGACTCAGCATTATCCACCCTCTAATGTCAGATTGGCGGGCAACTAATAATCTAACTGATCACCTCCTGCTATCTTTACCTCATGTTAGCCTTCTGTTACTACTATTTTACCCATTTTAGTACCCTGCTTGGTCGTTAACCTCTCAATTTGAAATCTGTGCTCAATCTTTCAGAGTCCACTGAATCCGTGCTAGTCGTTCTGAGGTTACGTTCAGACCTCCAACATCTTTGCACTAACCAACAGGGTTGATTTGTTCGGGCGCCATTGCAAAGAGTCTTGCTGCCCCAACCCTGAATCGAATCCTGGATCTTCGAACTGGCCTGTCGAAGCTCTACCGTTGAGCTACTGGGGCGAAATTGCAAGCTCTTGTCGCCGAAATAGATTCTGCAACCTTTAGTGTTAGTTTTCTCAAACGTTATTGTAATAAATTCGTGTCCCGTCAGGGTTCAGGCTACAGATCTCTACCTGACCAGTTTACTTTCTATTTTTTGAGCAGCAATTTGAGCTGTTGAAAGGATAATAATCTTTCCATCTACCTATATTTGAAGTTGACACCTACAGTTTTATATAACAATTGAAAGCGACCAACTTTGCAATCAGAAAATTTAAAAGAAAGACGTTTATTGCTTACTAGCCGCCTTTGGCGACCAGCCTGTTCGCTACCCTTGAAAATTCTGACCGTGGCAAACTCGTTGGCGCGACCTACCAGAAAGGTGTAAGGTAACTGCTTGGAAGGCCAGGAAGTGCCACACAATTTAGACCGGAACCCAATGGGAGAGGCATACACAGGGACCGTACCCTCCTTCCCCTACCACCAACCTCTCGGAAGGACTTCCGGACCCACATGTTTATCGTGATCGTACTCCGCGTGAACACGGCGGCAGTTTTGGAAGTGGCGGGAATCGAACCCGGGCCTACCGAGTGCAATTCCTGAGCGCTAACCACTGGGCTGCCTCGCCCTCCGCAACTTTCTTTATATTCACCCAATTTAGACGGGAACCCTGTGAGGGAGGCATCCACAGGGACCGTACCCTCCTTCCCCTACCACCAACCTCTCGGAAGGACTTCCGGACCCACATGTTTATCGTGATCGTACTCCGCGTGAACACGGCGGCAGTTTTGGAAGTGGCGGGAATCGAACCCGGGCCTACCGAGTGCAATTCCTGAGCGCTAACCACTGGGCTGCCTCGCCCTCCGCAACTTTCTTTATATTCACCCAATTTAGACGGGAACCCTGTGAAGGAGGCATCCACAGGGACCGTACCCTCCTTCCCCTACCACCAACCTCTCGGAAGGACTTACGGGCCCACATGTTTAACGTGATCGTATTCCGCGTGAACACTTCGGCAGTTTTGGCAGTGGCGGGAATCGTACCCGGGCCTACCGCTAACTTCCCGCGCGCTAATTTACAATTTAAAATGACCATATGCTCTCTAAGCTCTTAATTCCATCATCCTCATTCCATTGTTCCATCATTTAAAATATCCATAAAATTAAAATATCCATCGTTCCATCATTTAAAATATCCATAAAATTAAAATATCCATCGTTCCATCATTAAAATATAAATATAATAATTTCTACAGTGCATATGTTAAGCTCTTATTTCATTTAAAATCAGTCTTATTTCATTTAAATTCAGGAAGTGCCACACAATTTAGACCGGAACCCAATGGGGGAGGCATCCAAAGAGACCGTACCCTCCTTCCCCTACCACAAACCTCTCGGAAGGACTTGCAGTCCCACACGTTTAACGTGATCGTACTCCGCGTGAACACGGCTGCAGTTTTGGCAATGGCGGGAATCGAACCCGGGCCTACCGAGTGAAATTCCCGCGCGCTAACCACTGGGCTACCGTGCCATCCGCGACAATCTCCATAACTTTATTTTTATTCGGCAATTTTGGGAATCGAACCCGGGCCTACCAAGTGCAAATCCCGCGCACTAACCACTGGGGTACTTCACCCTCCGCGATATTCTTCAGAACTTTCTTTTTATTCACCCAATTTAGACCGGAACCAAGTGGGAGAAGCATCCACAGGGACCGTACCCTTCTTCCCCTACCACCAACCTCTCGGAAGGACTTACAGACCCACATGTTTAACGTGATCGTACTCCGCGTAAACACGGCGGCAATTTTGGGAATCGAACCCGGGCCTACCGAGTGCAATTTCCGCGTGCTAACCATTGGGCTACTTTGCCCTACGCGACAATCTCCATAACTTTCTTTTTATTCATCCAATTTAGACCGTACCCTCCTTCCAATACCACCAACCTCTCGGAAGGACTCACGGACCCACATGTTTAACGTGCTCGTACTCCGCGTAAACACGGCGGCAATTTTGGGAATCGAACCCGGGCCTGGTAACTGGTTGGACGGCCAGGATGTGCCACCCAATTTAGACCGGAACCCAGTGGGGGAGGCATCCACAGGGAACGTACCCTCCTTCCCCTACCACCAACCTCTCGGAAAAACATACGGACCCATATGTTTAACGTGATCGTACTCCATGTCAGTGGCGGAAATCGAACCCGGGCCTACCGCGTGCAATTCCCGCGCGCTAACCACTGGGCTACTTCGCCCTCCGCGACAATCTCCATAACTTTCTTTTTATTCACCCAATTTAGACCGTACCCTCCTTCCCCTACCACCAACCTCTCGGAAGGACTCACGAACCCACATGTTTAACGTGATCGTACTCTGCGTGAACGTGGCGTAAGTTTTGGCAGTGGCGGGAATCGAACCCGGGCCTACTGAGTGCAATTCCCGCGCGCTAACCACTGGGCTGCCGCGCCCTCCGCGACAATCTCCATAACTTTCTACATATTCACCCAATTTAGACGGGAACCCAGTGGGGGAGGCATCCACAGGGGCCGTATCCTCCTTCCCCCTACCACCAACCTCTCGGAAGGACTTACGGACCCACATATTTAACGTGATCGTATTCCGCGTAAACACGGCGGCAGTTTTGGCAGTGGCGGGAATCGAACCCGGGCCTACCGCTAACTTCCCGCGCGCTAATTTGCAATTTAAAATGACCATATGCTTAATTCCATCATCCTCATTCCATTGTTTCATTGTTCCATCATTTAAAATATCCATAAAATTAAAATATCCATTTAAAATATCCAAAAGTTAAAATATACATTTAAAAAATCCAGATCGTCCCATCATTTAAAATATAAATATAATAATTTATATAGAGCAAAGGCGCTCTATTTAGAACCGTGACGTCACCTCCACCTTGACGTCCCCACCCACCACCTTCCCTGCTTCAGCGAGGGAGAAACGAACGGAACGCCGAGCGGAACGGCGAGAAATTTAAAATCATGACGTCTTTAAAATTGCGATTCTGAAGGCAATTTTCATTATTTCTGGACCAGATTAGACTTGTAAGAATGCCAGATGTTTGACCTTTCTGAAAATGTAAATTATTAGTCGAAATTATGAGTACTTTTCACGATGCGAGAATTTAAAAACCAAAAATCGTTTTCTTGAGCCAAAAGTGACTTTTGTTTTAAAATCTTTAAAAAATATTAGAAATCGAAATGGAGATTTGAAATTGATATATTTTTACTCGCAATTGTCTGCTCTTTCCGATGGTGTGAGTTGTTTTTTTCTACGACGTCTGGATCGTGGAGAAAAAAGGGCAAAAAGGGCAAAAAAAGGTCGAAATCGCATAAAACATTAAATAAATAAAAAAATAATTAGAATTTTGAAAATCGGTTTTCACGTGTCCCCTTCCCTCCCCCCCGGGTGTCCGATTGCCAAATTTCGTAGCTCTCCGACGCGCGGTCGCGAAACGTATAGTGTATAAGACAGACAGACAGACGCACACACACACACACACACACACAGACATTGCCTTTTATTATTTAAGATAACCTTCAGTGTTAGTTTTCTCAAGCGTTACTGAAATGAACTCATGTCCCAACAGGGTTCAAACCACAGATCTCTACCTGGCCAGTTTCTGTTCATCTTTGAGCTACGCTTTAAGCTGCTTAAAGAATAATCTTTCCATCTACCTATACAGTTTGATTTAACAATTGTAAGAGGTCAACTTTGCAATCTGAAAATTAAAAAAAAAAAAAGACATTTATTGCAGACAACCAGAGAAGCTTCTTAAAAAAATATTTCATGCACATTTGCTTAACCAGAAACATAAAACAAAATTTCTTAACACAATTTTGATTCCAAAAGATAAATTTATCATTTCCACTTTCAGCATCTCGCGTTTACAAGCCGCATTCACTGTGTTTTCGACCCACGAGATCTTTCCCTTGGCCTTTGCCTGATGCTTACATCGCTTCTAAACGACTTCCCTTTGTGCGAGGGGAAAATTTACATGAGAAGTGGTGAACTCGAGAACGAAATATTTCGAATCTTTTGTTCGAAGTTGGCGGGATTTATGCGTCCAAGAAAAACAGAGAGAGAAAAAAATATCTACCTCTGAATGCCTATTGTACAGCTTGACTTCTAAAAAAACTGTGGTGTTTGTGATCCTACTAACGCATGTCCCTTGGATTAGAGAAATAATTTAAAGGGGGGGGGGGGATACATGCGTAGAATAAAATTTTTTGAAATTTACGTCTAAAACCAGAATAATGCCAAGTGAAGGATTTAGTTGTCTAGTACTGATAAGGATATGATCTCTATGTGTTCTGTAATAAATAAAAACTAGTAGAATAAAGGGGTTGAAATATATGTACATGGAAACACGATTTTCCTGTCTATCAGTTATATTGAATATGGTCTTTCTGCCTGAACAAGAGGGCAGCTATAATAGATTAAGACATGTTCCTGTTTATCCCGTCAAAATTATTTATACTTTTCTACGCCTATTATTCTCAGTATATTATCTGAAAAGAATCTTGTATTTGAGATATATCGCTCCACTTGACTATCTCATACATTCATATTCCATTGAGTTTAGTTGTACTTGTATCGCAGTCATTGTCAGAAAGAAAAATCTATGTATCTTTTTCAGATTTCGTATCCACATTATCTTTTAAAGTATTTTGTAAATTTTTTAAAAGTTACTTTTTTCAGGTTGACAACAGCGTATAGTGAAGCAGATGAGTTGGATAAATTTAAATTACTAGTGTTAGTATTAAAATACATCGTAAAATTCTTTAAAAGTTTATTTTTTCAGATTGGCAACAACCTAGTGATTGGCATCCAACTTTTTACTTTCCTTATATACATAATGTATAAGGAAAGTATTGTGACGGGGTCGAAAATTCGAATTCGAGTTTTCAATGGGAGAGCACGTTTCAAGCATCCCTGATCACGAATCAAACATTTTTGAAGTGATGTCTGTGTGTGTGTGTGTGTGTCAGTGAGTCTGTGGAGACGATAACTGACGAACGAATGGATCGATTCGAACGAAATTTGGTACAAAAATCACAATCCGTAAACACTGGAAACCTATTGTTTTTATATGCAATCGAATGTTCAGAACCCCCCCCCTAAATTTTCGAATGAAATTTTGAAAAAATCGTCAAAAAATTAAAACCGCTAATATAGTTACGCAAATATACATTTCTTATGTAATTTTTCATTAAAAAACGATTGACATAAATTTTAGAACGCTAACATGAACCGTTCTCGAGATATTTAACATTTTTCAAAAAAATTATCAAAAGGTCATATAAAAAATATATATATTTCCTATTGAGAAACATGTTCACTTTTCATATGTAATGCCATGCGATAAATTGGGTGACATCATTCTCGTGGATCTAGCTCGTTCCATTCATGAAAAAAGATACTTTGAATAATACTTTTGTATTTGAACGCCAATAGTCATTTATCTGCTGTAAGAACAACTTATTTCTTAGTGCATAACGCTTGGCGAGATTTTGGCGACGAATTTGGCGGAATGTCGCCAACTTGGCGATTTTTTTTTTAAATGTTTCCAAATTAACGAAAATCTCGCCAAATGGATAAAAATGACGCTAAATCAATGAAAATGACGACTAATTGTCGAAAATTCAATATCTTGGAAAGAATATTAGTATCTACTATAAGGAAAACCTATTTTTTTTACTGTAAAAGTAGTAAATTCATTGCATTATATAAGGAAAGTCATGTGTTGCCCACATCAGATTTTTTCAGATTGGCATCCAACCTTGGTAACAACCGATTAAGTTGGATTGCCTGTGTTGTAAAGTAATTTTATACAATTAATATAGAACGAATTTTTATATTCAAACCTATCGGGAAAATACCTAGAGTGCAATCGAAATTGAGATGAATCCATTGTGCAGACAAGGACTTTAAGGTGTTAAATATTAAAATTGGAGAAGTAGGGGGATAGCTTGGAAGAATATTCCGAGAAAGAATAAGGTTCACAGTGGGTTGTCAAGTCATTGATGATGATGATAAGAATTTTAAATAATCAATTTTTAGAAAACAAAAATAATTAATTTCTGAAAGCGATTTCTGAAACGCTTTCACACACGAAAATATCATGATTTTTGCGCAGGTTGAAACAAAACAAAATCTATATAATTACTTATGGTAATAACAGATAGCTGTGACATAGCGTAACTTAATAAAACACTACAAATTAAAAAATAAGCAAAATGTAAATGAATCATTTTATAATTATGCTGCGTGTGCAATGTGGCATCCGTCTTTGTCAGAATTTCTAAGAATACTTGATGGTGAGTTCCGCAGAATGATCCAACCCACTTCATGGTTCATAATGTGTGTTCGGAATTTGTAATAAACTTGATGGAGGGAGAATTGTATTCAATTTGAAGGTGTTGGATTAAAAATTCATGATTTAAGTGCACAAGTACGATAGAAAAATAGAAAAGTTTGCATTCTGAGACAAAGCAATCATAAACTTCAATCATGAAAATTATAATAAATGTTTATATAAAAAGAGGATTGGTAATACATAGAGCAGCCTCCAACATGGATGGCTTTAAAAAATTTAGAACATTAAAAAATCAGCATAATTTTATTTCCAAAATGATTTTATTAAATCCGTTAAAATGAAGTATCTTCTAAGAAATGAATGAACTTTTAAAAGTCTGTGCTAGCAGCTTCGCACAGATTTATAGGAAAACAGAAGGGTCAATTCAATGAGATATACTTGAAAAAATCTGATGTGGACAGCACATGATCTTCACTACATTATGCAATGACTGTACATATTTCACATATTGAGGTGCAGGATAAGCTGTACAATATTTTTGTATTTGCACTTTACTTGATGGCAACATGCAAATCTATTTCGAAATACAAACTTACATTATGAAAATAATTATTTAGACAGTACACACATCCAACTTGACAATTAGAAAAATTCCTAACGTCCACTAAGCAAAATTAGCAACGACAAGCATCTAATCATCCTATGTAAACCGCCAAATGTGCATATAAGTAAAGAAATCTGATGTGGGCAGCACATGACTTTCCTTATATAATGCAATGAATTTACTACTTTTACAGTAAAAAAAAATAGGTTATTTTCATAGTAGATATTTATATTTTTTCTAAGATATTGAATTTTCGTCAATAAGTCGTCATTTTCATTAATTTATTTTTATTTTTATTCATTTGGCGAGTTTTTCGTTAATTTAGCAACATTTAAAAAAGTCGCCAAGTTGGCGACATTCCACCAAATTCATCGCCAAAATCTCGCCAAGCGTTATGGACGGTGAAATAAGTTATTCTTACAGCAGATAAATGACTATTGGCGTTCAAATACAAAAGTATTACTCAAAGTATCATTTTTTAGGAATGGAACGAGCTAGATCCACGAGAATGATGTCACCCAATTTATCGCATGGTATCACATATGAAAAGTGAACATGTTTCTCAATAGGAAATATTTTTATTGTATTTTATATGATTTTTTGATAATTTTTTGAAAAATGTGCAATATCTCGAGAACGATTCATGTTAGAGTTCTAAAATTTATGTCAATCGTTTTCTAATGAATACATAAGAAATATCTATTTGTGTAACTTTATTAGAGGTTTTGATTTTTTGACGATTTTTTCAAGATTTCACTCAAAAATTTAGGGTGGTTCTGGACATTCGATTGCGTATAAAAACAATATACTTCCAGTGTTTACTGATTGTAATTTTTGTACCAAATTTCGTTCGAATCGGTCCATTCGTTCGTCAGTTATCGTCTCCACACACACACAGACATCACTTCAAAAATGTTCGATTCGCGATCAGGGATGCTTGAAACGTGCTCTCCCGTCGAAAACTCGAATTCGGATTTTCGACCCCGTCACAATACTTTCCTTATACATTATTGTATACAATAAGGAAAGTAAAAAGCTATACCAAAATGATGTTGGCATTGAAATATCATCACTTAAATTGAAGTTTGGCGCTTTTGGCGACTTACACTAAATAACTTATTCATACTCACGTGCAATATCCACAGCAAATTGCAATTGACATTTATTTAATATCCCGTGAGATGGATGACTATTGGCGATTTTTTTGGCGTCAAAATATAAATATTTTACAAAAAGTATCGTCTCCCGCAAATGGAACGAATAAGATCCGAGGGAATGATGTTAACAGATTTAGCGCGTAATATTATATATGGAAAGTGAACCTAATTAGCGACGTACTTACTACTTTTATAACACTTTACAACAAAGTTGAAAAGTGTTTATGACTTTGTTCATTCTGTCTGTCTGTCTGTCTGTCTGTCTGTCTGTCCGTTAGCACGATAACTGCCGTAAAAATGACTTAATCAAAATGAAATTTTAGTATGTTGCTCAGACGGTCTGTAGGACCTATGGGAATATAAATGAATAATATCACACAATTAGTTTTGGATTGAACCCGGGTCGAAAAAATGAAATACATTGAGCCCTATGGGACCTAATTTTTCAAACATTTTTAAGCGGATTTAAAATTCACAAATTGCTTCGAAAATTTTAGGTAATATTCAAATTGTTCCATAAAATATATAAAAAAAAAATTCAGCGAAATATATTCAGTAGTTTTTTAAATAAAAATTAAAATAATAATTACACCTCTTATATGAAACGATCACGTGACCATGATATGAAACGATCACATGACCCACTTCAAAATGATATATGGCATCCATCTTGTTTCAAAATCCTGATTTTTTTAAGTTCTTTTTAATTCATATTGAGTGTTGTATCCGTTCTAAAACTACTTCATTTTTGCTTAAATTCGGTGCATCTACATACTGAAACAACGCAATGACAATATATTTGAGTTTAAATGCTCATCTAAATTTGATTATTTCAACAACTAAGCCTATTTTTCACCTATGTAAAATGTAAACAGCAAAATATATAGAATGAGTTGTATTAGAATTCCTGTATTTTTTTAACTCAAAATAATTTAGTCCATGGAGTCTGCATGGCTGATATGAATGAAATATTAATTGATTTCATAAAGAGAAGGACGATTTTTTTTCGATGAAGTTTCAAGCATAGAGTTTAATTTTTTGTAGCTCCATGGTCTTAAACAAAATGTTTAAATATAATAAATTATTATAGTATTGTGATGAATGAAATAAATGGGAGAAAGTTATGAATCAAATCCTGTTTTTATAGAGAGATCCAGGCGTGTTATTTTTTCTATGACGTCATTTGAATTAATTTCAGTTGTTTTCGATGAAGTTTTCAAACATAATAAATTATCGTAGTATTATGATAATTTTAAAACTATTACCGAGGAATGTATAACATTTTAGAGATATTTAAACCAGGCAATTTATATTTCAATGCCGTCATTTGAATGAAGTTCATTTTTTTCGATGAAGGTTTAAGTTTTCAAATATAATAAATTAATGCAGTATTGTGATAAGTTTCAAAATATTACCGAGGAATGTATTGCATTTTAGACTTGTTTAAATAAAATTGCATTGAAGTTGGAAAGTGTTTCATAATCAATGCTTTAAGCATGATTGATCTTTCTTGTATTAATTTTAAGTAAGTTTTTTGATAAGTTTAACTCAAAAACGTGCAGGATTTGAAAAAAGGTTGATGTTAGCTTTCTAAAGTTTGTATCATCTGTTTTCTACACTGTAAAACATTATGCAACCGTTGCTCATTTTTTTCAACAACTCTGTTGATAATTTCGCAAACTGATAAGAAAAGCCACAATTACAGGTGTTCATGAAAATTCCAGCTTTATTTCTGAAATTTCATTCAGCCAATTATCGCCAGTCGAAGCGTTATTCTTGTATGTACATGTCTATATATATATATATATATATATATATATATATATATATATATATATATATATATATATATATATATTAGAAAAATGTAATAATAAAAAATTCAAGTATTATTAACATCACCATAGAAGCAAAACCACGGCCATAATGCCGATAAAAGAAAAGAACAGCACCGGCCCAAATTCGATGATTAATCAGAAATAAATTCATCTTCAGGTATGAGTATTTATTTCTAATTAAGCCAAACAAATGCCTGTTTCAAATTGAGTAATATTACATTACTATAAATGCTCAAACTGAGACTACAGGCATCAAAAAATAAAAAAATGAATATAAGAAAATTTGTGTTACTGCTACACTCTCAGACCCGTCCAGTGAGTCGGAGCAGGAGACAGGACTATTACCCGTATAAGCAAAAAGGAATATGAACATGAAGCAAAGATGAAAATTCTTACTAAAGAGATTCATTGAAGGAATGGATAATCGAGGATGACACTATACACCATTATAAGGGCTCTCAAATCGTAGTTTCAAATATAATTAATAAATAATTATATATATATATATATATATATATATATATTAATTAATTTTATATATATATATATATATATATATAAAATTGGAAAATATATATATATATATATATATATATTAATTAATTTTATATATATATATATATATATAAAATTGGAAAATATATATATATATAATTATTTATTAATTATATAAATAAATAAAAATGAAAAATAATAAACTAAGTCAAAAAATTAGAAAAATCAAAAAATCGGAAAATAAGATGCATTAACATTAATGTTTTGAATTTTATTTTCGCAAAAAAATTGTAACTTTTGCCAGTATTGAAACTACGACTTGAGCGCCCTTATAATGGTGTATAGTGGCATTCTCGTTTATCCAGTTTTCCTATGAATTACTTGTTTAGTAAGAATTTTCATCTTTCATTCATGTTCATATTCAGGATTGCATATTTGGGATGTTCATATTCTGTATTGCTTGTCCGGTCTCCAACTTAGACTCACTGGACGGGTCTGGGAGTATTACTGTGAACGTTCGCACTGCCTCCCTGGTAGAATTTCGACTTGTTCATTTCGGCGCTTCTAGATAATTAAGCTGTTGAGGTTGATCGTGTATACACGTGGTGGAAGAAGAAGGGTTCATGCCGTATGGTAATACAAATTTTCTTAATGTATCCTATTTTCATTTTTTCATTTTTTGATGCCTGTAGTCTGGGTTGGAGTATTTATAGTAATGTACTATTGCTCTATCTGAAACAGGCATGTGTTTGGGTTAGTTAGAGTTAAATACTCAGACCTGAGGAGGAATTAAACTCTGACTAATCATCGAATTTGGACTGGTGCTGTTCTCTTCTCTAATCGGCATTATGGCCGTGAATTTGCTTCTATGGTGATGTTAATATTACTTGAATTTTTTTTTTTAATTTTTTTTTATTATTACATAATTTTTGTTATTACATATTTCTAATATATATATATATATATATTAGTAGCTAACAAGCTAAAATATTGAAAAACAAAATAGGAATATAAAAATGCCCGAGGAAATACAGCAAATGTCTTATCAAAACGAGCAATAAATGACGAGACTACTATTGCCATTCGCAAGAGTTAAAAGTGGAGATCAATTGTTAAAAATCGTGAGATATAAATAACAGTATTAAAGTAATAAAATGTGATAAATTCACCAGTAAAAGCAACATATATATTATAATAACTATCAACAACCTTACTCCCCATTACGTACAGCTAATTCCCCTGAAACATTCAGTAACATGCTTGCAAATGTTGTACAGTGATCGAAAAATTACGTAAGAAATAATTATTTAACAATATTAAAAATCCAAAAATTTTTCATGATATTTTTCAATTATTTATTCGAAACTTGAGGGGGGGGGGATCTCCTGAACACTCGATTGCATTAAAAATCAATAGGATTTTAGTATTCACTAAACCATACCATATTTTGTTCCAAGCGCTCCATTCGTTCTTGAGATATCTCTTCAACAGACTCAAGAAGAAACACACACATATACATACATATATACACACAAAAAAAGTTTGCAGGGATGCTTGAAACGTGCTCTTCTGTCGAAAATTCGAATTCGAGTTTCGACTCCGTCACATTACTTTTCCTATACGTCATACTATGCATGTAGGGAAAGTAATACACTGGCTTCCAAAAGTTAAGCACGGACGGTAAAATCAACAAAAATGGAAAAGTAAAGCTTTGATTAACTCAAAATTGTACATGAAGGTAGCAAATGTGTTTATGAATGAAAGAAAACAAGAATTATGTACAAAGATGAAAAAAATATTTGCTTTTCGTAAGTTATACGATGACGTTACATTTGCGCCATTAACAAAATGATGTTTAAAGGCAAACAAACCAAACAAAACTTACATTAATATGGTATGTGACCACACCGAACCTTCACACAAACGTTACAACGATTTTCCATGCTTTCAGTGAGGTGTTTAACCGTCGCAGATGCGAGCAATAGCCATTCCTCCAAAAGGACATTTTCCAACTCTCTGAGACTGGCTGGAGGAGGTAAACGTACAGAGACATCACGTCCGAGGGCATCCCAAAGGTTTTCAATGGGATTAAGGTCGGGGGAATACGCCGGCCACTCCATACGAGAAATGTCCTCACTTTCCAGATATTCGTCAACGATGTTAGACGGATGGGGACGGGCATTATCGTACATGAGGCGGGAATCAGGACCAACTGCTGCAGCGTAGAATCTCGCAATGGGGTCTAGGACTTCATCCCGATGCCGCGCAGCCGTCATAGAACCGCCTTTAAAGATGTGCAGCTCTGTGCGATATCCCAATGAAATTCTAGCCCACACCATGACGCCGCCACCTCTGAATGCTTAATGTTCAATGGTGTTCTTGGCCTGATTGCGTGTGCCTCGTTCTCTCCAGACCCTTACACGCTTATTATCTGATTCCAGGGCAAATCTAGACTGGTCCGCGAAGAGGACGTTGTACCAAACTGAGACAGTTCAATTGACATGTTGGCCACACCACTTTAATCTTGCCCCCTCTGGCTTGGATGGTTAGTGGAACACAAAAACGAGGTACTCGGGCGTACAGCTCCTTTACGTGGAGCCTTCTGCGCACAGTACTGACAGATATTGTCTCACCAAGTGCCGCTGCAAACATGAATGTAACAGTTATGGAAGTCGCTCGTCGATTCCGTTTGCTACTATAGCAATATACCGATCATCAGAGGGGGTGGTAACCCTTGGACGATCAGACACAGTTCTCCGAACAACTGTTTGACTTGTTTGGAATTATTTCCATAATCCAGAAATTATCGAATGATCAACGCCAAAGAAAATGGCGATATCTTTGATTGACTGTCCTGCTTCAATGCGTCCGACAGCACGACAGCGCTCACTATCTGCCATTCGTCTTCTTTTAGCAATAGAAACATGAATATCATCAAAAATAATCCTACAAGAGTTATAAACACTTCGTATCAGCATTTAAATGCACCTCCTCAAACCCTTCAGAATGCTGGCGTCATCAACGACTGCCTAATTAGCATATATCCGGACAGTCAATCGTGATTGGCTGTAACATGATATATTTGCATACTGCCATCTACACCCGCAGCGATTTTCGGTCACTCAAATTCAAATACCCTTTTGAAAAATGAAAATTTGCATTGCGTGCTTAACTTTTGGAAGTCAGTGTATAATACATATTCATATTAAATGTTCTTTTGTGCATTGAAACTTACATTATTGTGAAATATACGAAAAAAAAAAAGTTTGTAGGGAAAATCGTGTGCTGTACGCATTATATCCTTTAATCCAGGAACATGATTAAAAGGGATTATATAAATACTTGGTTTCAACTGTTAAGATAAGCAGCTGTTTAGATGGATTAAATCGAGGAAATCTTTTAAGTGTTCGTTCATTTATCCACATGTTTCCATCTAATTTATCTGTCACGACTTTCAAGATGGTATGTATGTATACCTTGCAAGACTTTAATTACCTACCGAAAGTCCCCGATACACTTCCCATATCGTTTAGAAATAACCTTACATTTTTTCTATGCTGTTATCCAACGTAATTGATTGCCGTTGCTGCTCAGCAATGAAAAGAAATTTCCTTAATCAATGAAGACGGGAAAAGTTCAAAATAATTTGGAATGAATCATAACATAAAAGAGGCATATTTTATTTTCCCTGCAATACATGGTAATGGATAGGGAAAGTATTGGAATCATGTCAAAAATCGCAACTCGAGTTTTCGACGGAGCTACACGTTTTGGGACGTTTTGGAACACGAAAAAAACTATTTTTTGCGTGATGGTGTGTCTGTATGTACAAATGCATCAACTCTAACTTAAAAACTAGTTACACAATTTTTATAAAATTTTATAAGTTACTTATGGGTGACCCTGGTGTTGATTAGATTTCATATTTTTGCTTCCCCTGCAATACATGGTAATGTATAGAGAAAGTATTGGAATTATGTCGAAAATCGCAACTCGAGTTTTCGTCGGATCTACGCGTTTTGGGACCTCTAGAACACGAAAAAGCCATTTTTTTCGTGATTGCGTGTCTGTATGTACAAATGTATCAACTCTAACTCAAAAACTAGTTATACAATTTTTATAAAATGTTATATGTAAATTACTTGTGCGTGACCCTGGTGTTGATTAGATTTCATACTTTTGCTTCCCCTGCAATACATGGTAATGTATAGAGAAAGTATTGGAATTATGTCGAAAATCGCAACTCGAGTTTTCGTCGGATCTACGCGTTTTGGGACCTAGAACACGAAAAAACTATTTTTAGCGTGACGTCTGCGTGTGTGTGTGAAAGCCTCAGGCCGTCCGGCTCGTCCAGAGGACTTAGAGCATCAAAGTGGACGACCGGCTGCGTGTGTGTGTGTGTGCCTGTCTGTCTTGCCTGTGCAATGTATGCATCCATTCTAACTCAAAAACGAGTAGACCAAATTTCATAAAATTTTATAGAAAAGTCACTTGTGTGTGACTCTTGTGATGATTAGAATTTATTACGATTCGGGCTAAAAAAAACCCGTCTTTTTTTTGCGAAATGGCCCGTAAAAATCTCATGTTGTTTCTCTAGCCAAAAAACTAATTGTCCAAACTTCACAAAATTTGGAAGGTAAGTCACATGTAGGTTACCCTGGTGCTGATTAGATTTAGTACGATTCGGAATAAAAGAACCTACCTCCTTTTGCGAAATGGCCCGCAAAAATCGTCAATATCTAAAATAAAAAACCACGTATGCTTACATGTATTAATTAAACGCATGTTTTATATGTAAATTTTGACAATAAAAAGAATAAGACCAACCCTATTACTCTGGGACTAACCATATTTGAGTTTTTTCGCGTTTTAACTACGCCGGCTTTGAAAATATGTCCAGGCAACAAAACAAATTGAATTGAAACAAAAATTGAACGAAATTAAACGAAATTGGCAAACGAAAATTGAATTGAAAGTGCAAATTCGGTGTTATTTTGTGCAATTAAATTAAATGCAATACATTATTATAGAAATAAAGACAAAATGAATTTAAATTTGTAGGGAATGTCATGTGCTGCCCACATCATATTTTTACTCCTTCTTGAAGTGGAACAGCATTAAATTACATTCTATCATAATGTCAATTGCCAGAATTTCAATAAAAACATTATTTTAAAAACTTGCTATATAAGTAAACATGATTAATAGAGAAATTCTTAAGCACCTCAATAACTTTGCAAGGAAAGGTCCAAGAGTGTACACTTTAGGCTAAACCAGTGTTTTTAAAGTGTGTTTCACGGAACCCTAGGGTTCCGCGACAGTATTTCAGGGGTTCCACGACGTAATATTTTCGTGTAAATTTTCTTAAACTAAAAATGGGCATAAAATTTTGTATGCGCAATTTAGACCACGGTGAACTTTTCCTCATTTTGGGGTTGCAGCATCAAATATAATTTTAAATGGATTTCGCGACCAAAAACTTAAAAAAAAGCACTGGGTTATACTATCATAAAGTGACAATGTCCGATAGAATAAAAGTGATTACAGCGCCATTAGCGGATGATTTAAAAAGTTAGAATACGGGACTCGGAAAAATATATACGAAAATATATACATAAGCTTAATCAAAAAGCATAAGTTAATGTTATAAAATGTCGGATTAAAAATCCGATTAATTAACCGGTTAATCGATTAAAAAATTCGACTAATCAGTTGAAATATTTAAGCGATTCTCACTCCTAAATGTATATAATCCTTAAAAACAATCCTAACACATAAGAAAGAATATTTTTTATCGCTCAAGGTAAAAAAAATTACATCTCTTAGAAGTTATAGTTCAAAGACAGTAGGGAATTTTTTTGAAATCCTCGCAATTACCTTTAATCTTAGTAATCCTGATGCACCTTCTAAAATCGCATACGACAGTATGGGGGATTGATTATTTCCTTTAAAACTTTTCTCTAATCCTGAGATAATCCACAGTAGCCTGATTTTAATTAATTTCATCCATTTTTTTAATCCTGTACCGTAATAAGTCAATTTGGCGCCCAAGCGAAACCTGATAAAGTTGCCCCAGCGTCAATCCATGTAGCTATTTCTATACAAAAGACAGCTTATGCTTCCCCTGCAATACATGGTAATGTATAGGGAAAGTATTGGAAGCATGTCGAAAATCGCAACTCGAGTTTTCGACGGATCTACGCGTTTTGGGACCTCTAGAACACGAACAACTATTTTTAGTGTGACGGCTAATTTTAGCGTGACGGTGTGTCTGTCTCTCTGTGTAATGTATGCATCCACTCAAACTCAAAAACGAATGGACCAAATTTCATAACATTTTATAGATAAGTCACATGTGTGTGACTCTGGTGCTGAATAGATTTTGGCACGATTCGGGATAAAAAAAAACACCTTTTTTTGCGAAATGGTCAGCAAAAATCTCATGTATCTACTCTATCTAAAATACTAATTGACCAAATTTCACAAAATTTGGTTGATAAGTCACATGTAGGTTACCCTGGTGCTGATTAGATTTGGTACGATTCATCATAAAAGAACCCGTCTTTTTTTACGAAATGGCCCGCAAAAGTCGTCGAAATCTAAAATAAAAGACTACGTATGCTCAAATGTGCTAATTAAATGCTTGTTTTATAAGTAAAGTTTAACGATGAAAAAAATAGAACCAGCCCCAATATTCTAGGACAAAAACCGTTTTCGAGATATTTTAGTTTTTTCGCAATTTTGTTACACAGCCTTTGGAAATATGTATACTTACCAAATAAAAGCGAAAATAGAATTAAAAGGGCAAATTCAGTGTTTTTTTTTTGTGCAATTAAACTCAATTCAATGAATTATTAAAGAATTAAAGATAAAAGGAATTTAAATCTGTGGGGAAAGTCATGTGCTGCCCACATTAGTTTTCTTACATTAGCGCTAAGATAAGTTGTCCATCTCTACGTGCGCTGCATACTGTACTGGTCATATTTTGCGTCTTATTCAGGGAAAATGTGCCGTATAATGATATTTTGACGTGCGTCGCCATGTTGGCGATATCAAGACAAATTTATTTCCAAGCGTAACAGAAAGATACATTGACTCTTCTTATGCATACAGCAGCATTTACCACCCTGGGGTGCGTGTATCTGGGGGGGGGGGGGGGGGGGTACATAAAAGAAATGTACGCGAAGGGGTTGTTCGCGAAGAGGTACGCGAAAATATTTCAGCAATGGCGGACTTCAGCAAAGTATTGGTTTTTTAAACCAGATTATTTTCGTTGACACTTCAAGCAAAAGAAAAATAAAATTAAATTTCTACTTATACAGGGTGATTTAAAAAAGATGGGCCAAACTTTACGAGGTGGTATTATACACCAAACCAAGCATTTTTCGTCAGAATTTACCGAGTCTGAAATGAAACGTAAAAACGTTACAGGCCGCTTACTCGTTTTGAAGCAGCCGCTCTTCAAACTTAAAAATGTCATTCTGGTTGTTATTTTCTGGTTGAAGAAGAAAACCACGTATGCAAATTCCATCTTTGGAAGGAGTAGAACCGTTATGCAAATTTTCGTAACACCGAATGTACGGCCTTATCACTTTATAGCAGTTATTCGCAGCTCCAACTTTTGAGAGGCGAATTCGTCACTTGAATATCTCAAGTTTTTGTGGGAATATCTCAAGATTTTGTGAAAATATCTCAAGAGTCTCGTCTACGACATTCCCCTTGAATTTGAAGAACTCGACGCCAGAATTTCGGTTGCTGCTGCCGAAGTGCGCTACATGCCTAGTCTGTTCAAGAGAGTTCGTCAATCCCTCCATTGCCGCTATGAGACATTGGCGGCCGCTCTTTTGGGCCATTACTGTAATTATTGTTACTTTCCGTATAAACATAATGTATAAGGAAAGTATTGTGACGGGGTCGAAAATTCGAATTCGAGTTTTCGACGAGAGAGCACGTTTCAAGCATCCCTGATCACGAATCAAACATTTTTGAAGTGATGTCTGTGATGTCTGTGTGTGTGTGTGAAAGTATGTGTGTGTGTCAGTGGGTCTCTGGAGACGATAACTGACGAACGAATGGACCGATTCGAACCAAATTTGGTACAAAAATCACAATCAGTAAACACTGGAAGCCTATTGTTTTTATACGCAATCGAATGTTCAGAACCCCCCTAAATTTTCGAATGAAATTTTGAAAAAATCGTCAAAAAATCAAAACCGCTAATAAAGTTACGCAAGTAGACATTTCTTATGTAATTTTTCATTAGAAAACGATTGACATAAATTTTAGAACGCTAACACGAACCGTTCTCGAGATATTGCACATTTTTCAAAAAAATTATCAAAAAGTCATGTAAAATAGAAAAAAAATATTTCCTATTGAGAAACATGTTCCCTTTTCATATATAATATCATGCGGTAAATTGGGTGACATCATTCTCGTGGATCTAGCTCGTTCCATTCATGAAAAAAGATACTTTGAGTAATACTTTTGCATTTGAACGCCAATTTATCTGCTGTAAGAACAACTTATTTCTTCGTCCATAACGCTTGGCGAGATTTTGGGGACGAAATTGGCGGAATGTCGCCAACTTGGCGACTTTTTGAAATGATGCCAAATTAACGAAAATCTCGCCAAATAGATAAAATGACGCTAAATCAATGAAAATGACGACTAATTGTGGAAAATTCAATATCTAATAAGTTATATAATATATAAATATATAATAATAGTTATATAATATATGTCGAAAATTCAATATCTAATAAGTTATATATATATATATATATATATATAACTTATTTCTTCGTCCATAACGCTTTGCGAGATTTTGGCGACGAAATTGGCGGAATGTCGCCAACTTGGCGACTTTTTGAAATGTTGCCAAATTAACGAAAATCTCGCCAAATGGATAAAAATGACGCTAAATCAATGAAAATGACGACTAATTGTCGAAAATTCAACATCTTGGAAAGAATATAAGTATCTACTATAAGAAAAACCTATTTTTTTTACTGTAAAAGTAGTACATTCATTGCATTATATAAGGAAAGTCATGTGTTGCCCACATCAGATTTTTTATTAAATATCATTTTATAACTTCTAAGTCATTCTTGTGTTTTCGCCTCACCTCATCGGTTTCAACATTAAGCGCCTACTGGCGCCTTTACGTTTCATTTCCGATCCAGTCAACTACGACAAAAAGTGCTTGGTTTGGTGTGTACTAACACCTAGTAAAGTTTGACCCATCTTTTTTTAATCACCCTGTATTAAACCAAACTTATATTCTAAATATAAAACCAAATAAATATAATATAATTTTTTCCTCCTCTCTGGTTTCAAGTATCTAACAAGTGAAATTTTACTCAAACTGAAGAACAATGTGTGTCCCTTTGAGGCTTTTACAACAGGCTTGCTATTTAGGCAGCAATTAGCAACTTCCCCTTATTTGTATATACATATACGCACTTCATTAGTATATTTTAAAGTTTTGCATTTTTAACACTTTACAACATAGTTGAAAAGTGTTTGCGACTTTGTTCATTCTGTCTGTCTGCCTGTCTGTCTGTCGGTTAGCACGATAACTGCCGTAAAAATGACTTTATCAAAATTAAATTTAAGTATGTTGTTCAGACGGTCTGTGGGACCTATGGGAATATAAATAAATAATATCACCCAATTAGTTTTTTATTGAACCCGGATTGAAAAAATGAAATACATTGAACCCTATGGGACCAGATTAAAAAAAAAAATTTAAGCGAATTTAAAAATTCTGAAATTGCTTCGAAAGTTTTAGGAAATATTCAAATTATCACATAAAATATATACAAAAACATTTCAGAAAAATATATTTAGTAGTTTTTTTTAAATAAAAATTAAAATAATAATTACACCCATTATATGAAGAGATCACGTGACCATCATATGAAGAGATCATGTGACCCACTTCAAAATAAAATATGGCATCCATCTTGTGTCAAAATTGTGATTTTTAAAGTTCTTTTTAATTTATATTTAGTGTTGCATCCGTCCTAAAACCTCTTTATTTTTACTTAAATTCTGTGCATCTACATTCTAAAACAACGCAATTACAATACATCTGAGGTTAAATGATCATCAAACTTTGATTATTTCTGCAAAGAAGCCTAATTTTCACTTATGGAGAAAGTAAACATCAACAGATGTAGAATGAGTTGTATAAGAATTGCTGCATTTCTTTAACGCAAAATTATTCAGCTCATGGAGTCTGCAATATAGCTGATATGAATGAAACAGTCATTGATTTTACATAGAGAAGCAGACGATTTTTCCGATGAAGTTTTAAGCATAGAGTTAAATTACTTGTACCTCCATGGTTTTAAGTTTTAGATAAAATAAATTATCGTAGTATTATGATGAATGAAAGGAATCGAAAAAAGTTTATGAATGAAATGCTACTTTTATATAGAGAGCCAGGAGATTTATATTTTGATGACGTCATTTGAATAAAGTTCATTTGTTTTCGATGAAGTTTTCAAATATAATAAATTATTGTAGTATCATGATAATTTTAAAAATATTATCGAGGAAAGTATCGCATTTTAGAGATGTTTAAATAAAATAGCATTGAAGTTGGAAAGTGTTTCATAATCAATGCTTTATGTATGATTGATCTTTCTTGTTTTATATACTTTTCAAGAAATTTTTAAGTAAAAATCTAAAGTACAGTACATATTTTTTTCCTTAAAACTCACAAAATCTTTGCTATTTAAACTTGTAAAATATATTTTTGTTTATAAGAAATCTCATTTATAACAATTGCAATATTTATAAAATTGAAAATTTTGGGAGGGGGGTGCAATTGAAAAATATTGTTAAGTTGATGTATACTATTAAAATATGTGAACAGATTAAACATTCAATTAAAATAAATAGAAACAAGAAAGATCAATCATGCATAAAGCATCGATTATGAAACACTTTCCAACTGAAATCCAAGTTTATTTAAACATCTCTAAAATGCGATACATTCAGCGGTGATATTTTTTTGAATATCACAGAACTACAATAATTTATTTTACTTGAAAATTTTGAACTTCATCGAAAAAAATGAACTTTATTCAACTGACGTCATCGAAATATAAATCGTCTGGCTCTCCATGTAAAAGCAATGAATACTTCATTCATATCACTTTTATTCCAGACTCTAGTACTAAATAATTTTGAGTGAAAAAATTCAGCAATTCTTATACAACTTATTTTACAATCACTTGTTTACATTCTGCATCCATTAAAATTTCGTTGTAGGAATAATTAAAGTTTGATGATCATTTAAACTCATAAATATTGTAATTGCGTTGGCACAGAATATAGATGTAGTATAGATTTAGTATAGATACACTAAATATAAATTTAAAAGAACTTTAAAAAATCCCAATTTTTACTCTGGAAAAAAAGAAGGATGCCATATTTTAGTTTGAACCGACGCGGTGGTCGAACGGTCAAGGCAAGCGTTTCCTAGCGATCGTTCGGCTGCCGGGTTGTGGGTTCGAGTCCCACCTTCAGGCATGGATGTTGTGTCGTTGGACGCGGTGTGTTCTGACCCCCACTGGTGCGCCGGGGTAACGTCATGTGAGACTAAAATATTCACGGTTCCAGCCGGTGTATAGGCGAATGATGAAATATCACATTCCTGGCCATTGGGGCAAAAGAAAAAAAAATATTTTAGTTTGAAGTGGGTCATGTTATCTCTTCATATATTATTTAAAAAACTACGGAACATATTTTGCCGGAATTTTTTTTATATATCTTAAGCGATTTGAATATTTCCTAAAATTTTCGAAACAATTTGTGAATTTTAACTTCGCTTAAAGGATGACTGAGAAATTAGGTCCCACAGGGTTTAATGTATTTCATTTTCTCAACCCGGGTTAAATCCAAAACCAATTGGGTGATATTATTCATCTACACTCCTATATGTCCCACAGACCGTCTCAACAACATACTGAAATTTAATTTTGATAAAGTCATTTTCACGGCAGTTATCGTGCGAACGGACAGACAGACAGCCAGAATGAACAAAGTCATAAACACGTTTCAACTATGTTGTAAAGTGTTAAAAAAAGGGGGTAGGATGCAATACAAAAAATAAATAAATAAATAAATAAAAATAAAAAATTGGCAATCACGGGGTACAACTGAAAGAAAATTGACAATCAGGTGGTTTCTCATATGAAAAAAGGTTGGAAACCACTGTTATATAGGGTTCTTAGGGAAGTTCAAGAATTCCCGAAAGAATATGACCGCGTACTTTGAGAAACATTGCAGATGTCACCGTGTTACAGTCCCGGATGATACGACTTTTTAACATATATTAATTGCCTTCCATATACGTATTTCGTTCATTCCTGATGTTGATTCTTATTAATTAAATAATCCTCTACAACTTTGCAATTATCCTTTTCGCCTATTTGGTTTTATTGCCGAATTTGTTATCCTAACCTTTATTTTCCACTAGCGGAGCTGTAATCAGTTTTATTTGATTGGACATAATCCCTTTACAGATAAAACTAAACGACATACCCTTTTCTTACAAAGTTATTGGGTTGCTTACTTAAAACTTTTCTAGAAATCCTGTACATGAGTGTTTTTATCACGATCTGGATCTAGACTGAACTGGACAGATCAATCGGTAAAGTGTTTGATTCAACATCAACAGATCAGATTTTCGAATCAATAACTATATCCTTAGTAGCATGTCAATATCGGCTAAATATTGGCATACAATACAAACCCAATGTCGGTCCAGTACGAAAATATGGATATTTTGACAATATTGGGTGGCTATTAGCTGGGCAATTGTAGCCAATATTGGCATTCCAATATATGCCCAATAATTAGCTAGTATTGGTTACCAATATATCAAAAATATTTCCAGTGTAACGCCAATATAGACGTAATATTATAATACCAATATCTAGCCAATACTGGCGGCCAATTTATCCCCAATATTGCGGCATTACATTTGAAATATTTCCAATGAAACACCGAAATATACAATATTGAATCAATATTGGCATTACATTGGAAATATTTCCAATGTAATGCAAATATTGTATATTTTGGTGATATTTCCAATATGTTTTATCCAAATACATTTTGGTGTATTATTTCCAATGAAACACCAAAATATACAATATTATCATTAAATTGGAAATATTTCCAATGAAACACCAAAATATACTATATTGAATCAATATTGGCATTACATTGGAAATATTTCCAATGCAATGGCAATATTGTATATTTTGGTGTTATTTCCAATATATTTTATCCAAATATATTTTGGTGTATTATTTCCAATGAAACACCAAAATATACAATATTATCATTAAATTGGAAATATTTCCAATGAAACACCAAAATATACAATATTGAATCAATATTGGCATTACATTGGAAATATTTCCAATGCAATGACAATATTGTATATTTTGGTGTTATTTCCAATATATTTTATCCAAATATATTTTGGTGTGTTATTTCCAATGAAACACCAAAATATACAATATTAACATTAAATTGGAAATGTTTCCAATGAAACACCAAAATATACAATATTGAATCAATACCAGCACTACAGTGGAAATATTTCCAATGAAACACCAATATATACAATATTGCCATACTACTAGAAATATACCTCCCATCATCTGACGGAAAAAAAATCCACCCCGGAAAAAAAAAATCATAGTGCAAACAGTAGCGGAATTTCGCAAATCTCCGCAATTACCCGCTAACGTTTTTAATCCGACCGCGCCTCCTGAATCGCACACATTACCTGCTGACGTTTTAATCCAACCGCACCTCCTGAATCGCACACAACAGGATGATGGGATCCGATATTTCCCACAAACGCTTTCTCTAATCCCCGGAAATTTACATCAGTGACCTGATTTTTATTTATTTTGTTTCTTCCACACATATCGTCATCGAACCCAATAAGCGAGTAATAAACACTGGGTGCAGCAGTTGTTGTTTTTAAATATGAATATTTCACTGTTTCGCATCAACAGGTGTGTGTGTGTGTGTGTGTGCTCCAGCGAGGGTTGGGGGCATTTGGGGCGTGACGGTCTTTGCATCACCGAATAGCAGAGCTCAAGTCTCAGGAAGACAGTCGTAAAGGGTGCCCTGGAAATAAATACACAAACAAGTAAAAAATGAGTTTCAGGACCTAAAATTTTATTTTAAAAGGAACTAAAATAATCGTTCTCGCATTTTTATCCCATATAATAAAACTTGATGGCTTGAGATTTTAGAAAACTAATCTATACTTTTAAAAGCTTAAAACATATGCATATATGTGGCATCGATTTCATAAGACCTACTTTGAACAGAACCTCACGTTATTTTGCTGTTGTTAGTTTTAACGTAGCTAACGATAAAGGAATGTGCTGATAAAGGAAACGATAAAGGAAACTGTCGAAAATTCAAAAATTTAATAGATTTTTAAATATTAAAAAAAAACCTTCTAAATAGGGGAGAAATGCAGGCATATCGGTTTTCCACAGCTGCTACTTGGCCTAGTACCTCGCAGTTTTTCTTTTAATATAGATGACGATCCGGGAACGTGCAGAAATGTAGAGAATTCGAAATATCTAATAGATATTTACATATTTTCAAATAGGAAACTTGATGTTATATTAACTCGTTTGCGTATTGGTCATACTCGTTTTACCCACAGACACTTACTTTTAGGAGAAATTGAACCCTTTTGTAATAGTTGTCAGACGTCAGCAAGTATCAAACATATTTTAATTGAGTGTTCGAAATATAAACAGTTCCGTTTTAAGCATTTCAAGACTTATACTTTACATTTGGCAGAATTGATTGGAGAAAATCCTCATTTAGAGCTTTTCCCATTCCTTCTGGACATTGGTTTTTTCCATCATTTTTAACTTCACTTTTTATAACATTTTAGTCATTTTTCATCTCGTTTTCATTGTTGTACATGTTACATAGTCATGGTTTTTTCACACATTATAACCCTTTTAAATTATACACGTGTTTTAATCCATACTAATTTATGTATGTTGGTACCATATGTCTGGCGCAGCATATCCTCTTTGGATCTTGTGCCATTAAACCATAATCAACCAATCAACCAACCAACCATATTTTCAAAAAATATCTAAAAACGTACCCCTAAAAAAGTACCACCACAATCGCTGTGGTACGCTTACAATTTTTCTTTAAATTAAAGTTAAAGATATTTCAAAGGCCCCATGGGCCAAAATTTGAAAAAGGCCATAGATTTTTATATAGATTTTTAAAGATAGATAAACGTCTGCCGAAAGTCATTTCAATTTTGTCTCGGGAACAAACACTTCATTTTTGCTTCCGATCTAACCCCTTCCCCTGGCATCGCATGGTTTCTGTTCATTTGACACCAATGTTGCTTAGTTACCCCCCGGAAGTAACTTTTATTTAATTTATCCCTCCTCCTGGCATCGCCTAGTTTCTGTTCATTTGACACCAATGTTGCTTAGTTATCCCCTGGAAGTAACTTTTATTTAATTTACTCTTCCCCATGGTATAACCTGGTTTCTGTTCATTTGACACCAATGTTGCTTAGTTACCCCCTGGGAGTAACTTTAATTTAATTTACCCCTCCCCCTGGTATCGTCTGGTTTCAATTCATTTGACACTAATGTTGCTTAGTTACCCCCAGGGAGTAACTTTAATTTAATTTACCCTTCCCCATGGTATCGCCT
Organism: Amaurobius ferox; assembly: GCA_951213105.1. Classification (NCBI taxonomy): domain Eukaryota; kingdom Metazoa; phylum Arthropoda; class Arachnida; order Araneae; family Amaurobiidae; genus Amaurobius; species Amaurobius ferox. The sequence continues at coordinate 60,394,611 of OX578150.1, read as the reverse complement.
GGTTTCTGTTCATTTGACACCAATGTTACTTAGTTACCCCCTGGGAGTAACTTTAATTTAATTTACCCCTCCCCTTGGTATCGCCTGGTTTCTGTTCATTTGACACTATGAAACCAGATTAAGACCAGGAATATGTGAGACAGTTTTATGTTCTTTATTTATTAAGGCTGTAATGTTGGACAATGGCAGCAAACGTAAGGAAAAACGTTGGCTAAAAACGTTGACCAATATGGATGCTGTTTGATCGCGGTACCCTAAGGTCGGCCAATGGTAGCCGAATGGGCGTTGCAGATCTCAGGCAAAGGGTGCGGCAACTGAAAGGCGCTAAAAAAGGAATATGCACGACTTCTATGACAGATTACGCAGAAATTCCGGGCAATTTGACGACAAATATATAGCCACAGAGATTAGAAAGATTGAGATAGCCACAGGGATTAGAGGAGAAATTCAGTGCCAGTACGATATACACTAATGCAAGAGTTGTGGTCAATGATCAAAGATAAAATTGAAGGTACGTGCCCATTAATTATTGTAACATGTCATAGAATATCTTGATAATAATAACTTACTAGTCTCACATGTCCGATCTCACATGTCCAAGCTCCTCCGCGAATAATATGATAATTGTTGTAATTAATTTAATAATTAAACAACTGTTGTTAATAAATAATGTTATTTTTAAAGTTAAACAAGAAAGATCAATCATGCTTAAAGCATTGATTATGAAACACTTTCCAACTTCAATGCAATTTTATTTAAACATGTTTAAAATGCAATACATTCCTCGGTAATATTTTAAAACTTATCACAATACTACATTAATTTATTGTATTTGAAACCTTAAACCTTCATCGAAAAAAATTAACTTCATTCAAATGACGGCATTAAAATATAAATTGCCTGGTTTAAACATCTCTAAAATGTGATACATTCCTCGGTAATAATTTTAGAATTATCATAATACTACGATAATTTATTATATTTGAAAACTTCATCGAAAACAACTGAAATCCATTCAAATGACGTCATAGAAAAAATAACACGCCTGGCTCTCTCTATAAAAGCAACATTTCATTCATAAATAATTCCCCCATTCATGTCATTCATCACAATACTATAATAATTTATATTATTTAAAAATTAAGACCATGGAGCTACAAGTAAGTAAAACTCTATGCGTAAAACTTCATCGAAAATTATCGTCCTTCTCTTTCTAAAATCAATGAATATTTCATTCATATCAGCCATGCAGACTCCATGGACTAAATGATTTTGTGTTAAAGAATTACAGCGATTCTAATACAACTCATTCTACATATTTTGCTGTTTACATTTTACATAGGTGAAAAATAGGCTTAATAGTAGAAATAATCAAATTTGTATGAGCATTTAAACTGAAATATATTGTCATTGCGTTGTTAAAGTATGTAGATGCACAGAATTTAGGCCAAAATAAAGTAGTTTTAGGATGGATACAACACTCAATATGAATTAGAAAGAACTTTAAAAATCACGATTTTGAGACAAGATGGATGCCATATATCATTTTGAAGTGGGTCATGTGATCGTTTCATATCATGGACACGTGATCGCTTCATATAAGAGGTGTTATTATTATTTTAATTTTTATTTAAAAAACTACTGAATATATTTCGCTGAATTTTTTTTTATATATTTTATGGAACAATTTGAATATTGCCTAAAATTTTCGAAGCAATTTGTGAATTTTAAATTCGCTTAAAAAATGCTTGAAAAATTAGGTCCCATAGGGCTCAATGTATTCCATTTTTTCAACCCGGGTTCAATCCAAAACTAATTGGGTGATATTATTCATTTATATTCCCATAGGTTCTATAGACCGTCTGAACAACATACTAAAATTTCATTTTGATTAAGTCATTTTTACGGCAGTTATCGTGCTAACGGACAGACAGACAGACAGACAGAATGAACAAAGTCATAAACACTTTTCAACTTTGTTGTAAAGTGTTAATAAAAATGGTGCAATTAATTAAGTAGCATTATGTTAATAATTATTCTATTACAAGAACTCGCACTGAAGATAAATATGATGGGTTTAAGCGGCACACAGCGCAATGTGTTTTAAGGTTTCACGATTTATGATAATACGGCCATATTCTAAGATTAATTAAATATGTTTCTTAAATGTAACTTTAAGTTTCTTTTTTGTGCACCACATTTGGTTTCCGTGACACTTTGATGCGAGTTTAAAATTTAAATGAAAATTTTAATAAATACTACTAAGGTTGATAAAAATAATTTAAGTATGGAGATGAATAATTTTAATGGAGGAACATGTGATGACCAGATTATAGCATTGTTTAAATTAAAAGATGCATATTCACTAAATGTATAATGAAATAGTTTGAATATATTGAAAAGAAATTGAACATAATTTGTTTAAAAAAATAATTATGAAAAAATATTTGTATGCAGAAGTGTTTGATGTGTATTATATTGAATTGTGTATATTATGCTCTTAATTAAGATTTTAGAAGGGATAAATTTTATTTTAAATACCTCTTAGAAATTCTAGACTACAGAAGTCACCTTAAAGATAGCAATTTGGAATTATTGAAAATCCAAAGGTAAAAATGGATTATTTTGGAATAATAAATTTATTGCCAGTTTTAAATGGGCATAAAGACGAGAATATTGAATTTTTTATCGCACAATTTGAGAATGTTTCAAAGATGGCTGATTGGTCGAAAGAAAATAAAGCGGTAATTTTAAAAACCCAACTTCAAGAAAAGGCGCATGAATTTTTGTCAAAAAATTGGAACTGCAAAAAGCAGATAATATTGAGAAAATCAAAAATCTGTTACTTAAACAATTTAAAACATCTCTTACAGTGCTTCAAAAAAAAGCAGACAAATTTAAATAAAATTAAAATGAAGCCAGGAATGAAAGTGCCGGAATTGGCGTTAGAAATTTCCAATTCGACCAATGAATTTTTAGGGAACAGTTACGCGAATAATGAGATGCGTGAAATAAAGAACAATTTAATATTTTCAAAATTTATGGAAGCTTTAAGACAAAATCTTGCATTTGAAATTAAAAAACTTAATATACAGGATTTTGAAAACGCGGTGAAATATGCGGAACATTTAGAGAATATATTCGACGGGTGATGCCAGTTTCAGAGTTGTCAAAGACACGAACTTTTGTATTTATTTGTCCTCGGGAAGATATTTGAGACCAGATTAAGATCAGGAATATGTGAGACAGTTTTATGTTCTTTATTTATTAAGGCTGTAATGTTGGACAATGGCAGCAGACGTAAGGACGCCAATTTTTACAGCACTTTGACCGAGAGGTCAATTAGGTCATAAACGTAAGAGGCTAAAGTGTAACCACAAGATTGGCTAAAAACATTGACCAAAATGGATAATGTCTGATCGCAGTGTACTAAGGTCGGCCAATGGTTGCCGAATGGGCGTTACAGACCTCAGGCAAAGGAGGCGGTAACCGGGAGGCGCTAAAAAAGTATATGCACGACTTCTAAGACTGATTACGCAGAAATTCCAAGGAATTCGACGATAAATATATAAAAACAGAGATTAGAAAAATTGAGATAGCCACAGGGATTAGAGGAAAAATTCAGCAGAATGCCATGATGATTCCGTAAGAGTGTGTTCCACAGAGATTCCACAAATAGTCCACAAAAAATGTCCTGATGCAGACTTCAACGAAATGAGCAAGCAGATGCAGTACGAGTAGGAGCACAATACTTAGAGTTAGTGCCAATACGATATACACTGATGCAAGAGTTGTGGTCAATGGCTAAAAACGAAATTGAAGGTGTGTGCCCATTAATTATTGTAGCAGGTCATAGAAGATCTTTATAATACTAACTTACTGGTCTCACATGTAGAATCTCACATGCCCAAGCTCCTCTGCGAATAATATGATAATTGTTGTAATTAATTTAATAATTAAACCACTGTTATTAATAAATAATGTTATTTTCTTCTTGTGCACCACAGACACCAATGTTGCTTAGTTACCCCCTGGAAGTAACTTTTATTTAATTTACCCCTCCCCCTGAAATCGTCTGGTTTCTGTTCATTTGACACTAGTGCTGCTTAGTTACTCCCTGGAAGTAAATTTTATTCAATTTACCCCCCCCCCCCCTGGTATCGCCTGGTTTCTGTTCATTTGACACCAATGTTGCTTAGTTACCCCCTGGAAATAACTTTTATTTAATTTACCTCTCCCCCTGGTATCGCCTGATTTCTGTTCATTTGACAACAATGTTGCTTAGTTACCCCCTGGAAGTAATTTTATTTAATTTACCCCTCCCCCTGGTATCTGTTCATTTAACACCAATGTTGCTTAGTTACCCCCCCCCCCCCCCCCAGAAGTAACTTTTATTTAATTTAGCCCTCCCCTGGAAAACGTTCGATTCGCGTTCAGGTATGCTTAAAACGGACTCTTTTGTCGAAAACTCGAATTCGAATTTTTGAAAACTCGAATTCGAAATCCCCCGTCACAATATTTTCTCTATACATGATAATATATGTGTAAGGGAAGTAAAATTGAAATCGGTGGAGACGTCATATACAGTTCACATCATATACAGTTCACATCATATTGCGTCATATACAGTTCACATCATATTATTATTTTAGATTTAATTTTCATTGATCTTGCACCATATAAGGCGACAGGGAAGAAAAGCCCGTGGCGAGAGTGAAAGTTCAACAAGCTCGCCCTATTAATCAGGATGGACAGCCAGCGATTTTGATAAATCATTATTACAACACCGTTTTAATTTAATCCAAATTACTATCAATAATTATCCAAAATCTAAATCACTCATGTAATTGATAGAAATTTCTTTTCAGAACATTATTTTTCACCGAAGCGGTCGCATGATAAAAGACTTTCGAAGATAAATTATGAACGCCTGTAATTATTTTAACGGCCACCTTCTTTGTTTTGCTGGGAATTTAGATATTTTAATTGCAACGCGTGTTTAACAATTAACAAGTTAGACATCCCAACATATATTTTACAGGCATGTACTGCAAAAAATGATTTGCATTTATATCAAAGACGTGATTGGGTATAGATATAGAAGTGGCGGTGCTTGCTCTCAGCTTGCCGTCATTGTTTCAGCGGGCACTTTTAACGTGAAGCAGCTTAGAGTACGGATTAAATCATGAAATAAATGTGACAGGAATGAAACGAAAGTGACATCATATTGCTAGGAATATCTAATAGGAAACTATATTTTTTTAGCAGGCACTTTTGATGTCAAGCATCTTAGAATACGGATTAAACCATGAAAGATATATAAATATATATATATACTATAGCATACTTAAAAAATTAAGGATACTTTGCATATATCCAAATATAATAAATGAGTAAATAGGAATGACAATGCAAAATACATTTAATTTAGTGCGCAAATGCAGCTAATAAATAAAATGATTTCAATAATAAAAAAAGTTTGAAAGTCCAATGAAAGAAAAGTAAGAAGCTGTAACTCGAAAAACCTAACTCTCTAACAAGCTTACAAAATAAAAGTATAAATCAGCAAATCTTCAAGCAAATGGAAAAAAATACAAATTTCGAATCATCAAGTCAAAGAAAATCAATAAATATCAATGATATGGAATCGATAAAAGAAAAACAAACGAAATCCCAGCACAAACGCTATACACGTGGACAAGGTCTAGGCCTAAGTCATGGATTTGTTAACTTCTTCAAAACTCTTTCTTAAGTCCAAGTGTTTTGTAGAAGCAAACACAAAAATGTATGTTTCTGAAGAAATAGATAGCTTATATCTATAAACTATTTCTACTTGGACAACATACAACAAATAAATAACATATAATAAACAAACAAATAGGTATAGAACAAAAAATAAAAGGAAAAAAGGATACCTGGAATCCAACTCAACAAATACACAAACCTGTCGATCTCGGGAACCCAGAATGAAGAGACCAGTGTTGCCATTCACAAAGGAAAAATATATGATCTAACGTTGCCATTCGTAATAAATAAATAACAGTAATGCGAAAAGACAAGTATAAGAAATAATATACAATCAAGAGGGGCAATAATAGAAAGGCTAATGTGTAAGTGGATGTAAAAATAAAATATAATTAGAACAAGAGTATGGAGATCTCAGGCCAATATATAAAACACCATGAATAGAATTTATGAAGATCCAGCTAATCTAAATTTTTTAACTATACCATTTACAAAATAAGAGGGATATTTATATAAATTGCTGGTAATGTTTAGATTATCAATATGTATAGCATGAAATTTTTTATCAGATAATCTATAAATTCTAAAAAGCTGATTTAGTATAAAATTTCTAAACACAAGTATCTTTCATTGGACTTTCAAACTTTTTTATTTTATATATATATATATATGTATATATTTATTATTACATATTTCTAATATATATATATATATATATATATATATATATATATATATATATATATCCCCAAAACTTCAATATTTATCTTTTGATTTTGATAAATTCATATACCAGCAAGCTTATTCACATTCCATTCCTATTGAAGCATTCCATTCCATCTATGGAAGTATACTACCCTACATCTTCTTAAAAATGTTATTATAAACATCAAATTTACGAAGTCTAGTTTTCCTTATAAACAACTCCTATCTGCTATTAAAGAACTCCAACAACATTTTGTCATAACTTATGTATATAAAGCTTCTAATAATTATGCCATTATTTGTAAAAATTATTATGTTACAGAATTACTTTGGTTCCAATATTCCACAAATCACCTCTCAGTTTTAAAACGGTCACTTGTGGACATAATACCGCTACCACTACTGCTAGTAAATACTTTCTAAACTGTTTAAATAGAATTAATGAATCTCTTAAATTTAAGAATTCAGTATATTTCATTTTGAACAATAGTTTTGAATTCTTGGTTTCCATACTTAGATTTTAAAGACCGATTTAATAATATTGATATTAAAGATTTATATAAAGTTATTATCTCTCTTTATCATGCTTATCTCTCTTCCAATAATGTTCATTTAATGTCAAAAACTTTCCTATGCTATTGCACTTTGTGTTATACAACAATTATATTATCCAAGGTGATAGCATTTATTTACAAACATCTGGTGTACCTCAAGGGGGCTGTAGTAGAAGTATTCTAGCTTACTTATATCTTTACTATTATGAATGTAATTTTTTCGTTAATTCATATATTATATATCGATATGTTGACGACTTAATTTGTATTATCATTGATAATTCCTATCCAATTCATATTGAGTTTTACCCCTCTAACGTAGAATTAATCCCTAATGAGCCTAGAGTTACTCAAACTGTAAATTATTTAGACCTAAATTTAGATACCCTCCATAATCATGTTATTACCAATCTATATGATAAAAAGGATTCTTATAACTTCACTATTATTAAGGACCTATCATATCGATCTTGTAATTCTATTCAATTGTTTAGAAACATCATTTTAAATCAGCTATTTCGAATACATCGACTTTCTGATCCTCAGTTTCACTATCTCCACATCAATAAACTTAAACGCATTTGTTAAAATTACTACTGTCCGGAAGTATTTGTAAATAATATTAGTAATAATTTCAAATACACCACATAATAATTTTACAATTGCTTTATTTATCCTTGATTGCATAACTCATTTTTGTGAATTTCACCCATTCTTATCACCTAACTTTACACTAAGTCTGAGTCTGATACTTTTTACTATTCTTGAAAGACTACTTTCCACTTGTCCTGAGTTCTAAACTAATTACTATTTTTGAAAGCCTTCATTCAAAAATTTTTTCGTTCACGTACAATAGTATATTCATTCCGGTATCCACTCGCTTTAACGAAGATATGTAAAATGCTCTGTCGCATGTTCTCCTGCCAACATTTCAGCTCACACGTGGTGACTGTACCTGTGAAGTTTATATTTCTGGTTTTTAATTCATTTGGTTTTTATTATTTCTCCTTCCACCAGCCAGTAGACAGTTCCAACGGTGTCCATAGTCAAATATATCGCCATTGTCAGAAACTGGCTATTCTATAGGTTTTAATTCGAATTGCATGGCTGTCCTGATGAGAATGCAATTTCGAACTAACAGCCATTTTTTTTATGTAGTTTCAGCTGATTTTTCTCCATGTCTTCATCTTGAACTAATTATTATTGCCTTTTCTCTTTTTTGCCGTATTTGCTTTTTCATTTTATATATATTTATATATATACCTATTTAATTGTGATTTATGTATACTAATATTCCCCTCATCCCCATACCGTTATAGTGATAAGTTACCTACTATTTTTTTCCTTAGTCTTGTTCTGTAGTTACTTATTTGTAACAGATATGCTAGAGATGGTTTTTTTTTGTACTTACCGTAGTTTATGCATAGTTTTTGATTAAAAAATTTCAAAATATATATATATATATATATATGGCCGTGAATTTGCTTCTATGGTGATGTTAATATTACTTGATATTTTTTTTTATTATTATTATTATCATTACATAATTTTTATTATTACATATTTCAAATATATATATATATATATATATATATATATATATATATATATATATAGAATATATAAATTATCTGATAAAAAAGTTCATGCTTTACATATTGATAATCTAAAAATTACCAGCAATATATACAAATATCCCTCTTATTTTGTATATGGCATAGTTAAAAAATTTAGATTAGCAGGATTTTTATGAATTCTTTTTATGATGTTTTATATATTAGCCGGACTTCTCCCTTCTCTTGTTTTAATTATATTTCATTTTTGCATCCACTTACATATTAGCCTTTCTATTATTGCCCCTCTTGATTGCATATTATCTCTTGTACCTTTCTTTTCGCACTGTTATTTATTTCTTACGAATGGCAACAGTAGATCATATCTTATTCCTTTGTGAATGGCTACACTTCTCACTTCTTTCTGTGTTCCCGTACTCGATAGATTTGTGTATTTCTTCAGTTACATTTCAGGTATCCATTTTTCCTTTTATTTTTTCTTCTTTATGTATGTAGTCCAAGTAGAAATAATTTATATATATAATCTATCTATGAAACATACATTTTTGTGTTTGTTTCTAGAAGACACTTGGACTTGATAAAGAGTTTTGAAGAAGTGAACAAATCCTGATTTAGGCCTAGAGCCTTGTCCACGTACATAGCGTTTGTGCTTGGATTTCGTCTGTTTTTATTTTATCGATTACATACCTTTGTTTATTGATACTTTTCTTAGCCTTGATGATTCGAAATTTGTATTTTTTCCATTTGCTTGAAGATTTGCTGTTTTATACTTTTATTTTGTAAGCCTATTAGAAAGTTAGGTTTTTAGAGTTACAGCTTCTCGCTATTCTTTTATCGGACCTTCAAACTTTTTATTATATATATATATATATATATATATATATATATATGTATATATATATATATAAGTATATATATATATATATAAGTATATAAAAACAGCAATAACATATATAAGTATTAAAAAACAGCAATTAAATATGGTATATAATCTTTTTCTAAGTACTGCATTTGATAACGTTCATTTTAAACATTTATTCTATGATTTGCTCATTACCAGAAGTAAAAATCTTAACAGTTATTTTTATGTCACAGACTTAAACTTTAATGACGAATCAAAACAAAATACTAAAATAAATGAATATTGTACCTTGAATTTTACTAATTCTGTATTAAATAATTTGAAGATAAATAATTTTTTAAAATCGGTTTCCAATTACTTTCCAGTCAAACATGTAAATCCTAAAATTGCATATAAATATGATAAACCGCTAGGACGTTATATTTTCAACTATAATCAAATTGCCAAATCAGTAGATATTAATCAAAACTATGAATTGGATAAAGAGTCATATTGCCACTGTCATTTAGAAAAATACAAAGACTTCGTAGATAAACACCATGGGCATGTTATAACGGGAAATCTAAATATTATTAATTATGATGCACTAAAATCACTGATGTTACTGGGTACTAAGTACCGTATACCTACTAAATTTAAACATAAATTAATATGTAAAGGTTTATTTCTTGACTTAAATAAATTTATTTATAAAATCAGTTATAAATATCAAATCCCTGTAGAAGCCTTTAAACCTTGGAGAGTCTTAATAGAGCAATACTTAAATCATTATATATATAATCAGAAAATTAATAATTCATATAAACTTAATTCAATTAAAAATGATATTAAAGAAATACAAAATGATTTTGTCATTACATATGTCGATAAGGCAAGTGGAAACTACTCAATTATATGTAAATATTATTATAAAAATACCCTTCAGTCACACTTACTTAATAATCATATCTATAATTTACATAAAACTAACCTTAAAATCTTATACAATAGAATATCAGCCAAATATAAGCAAATCCATCTAAAAAATAGTTGTAATAACATTCCATATATTGTTTTAGTACCCAAGTTTCATAAATCCCCTGTTGCTTTTCGAACCATTACCAGTGGGCATAATTCTTACATTACTAATGCTGGAAAATTATTATTAAAGATATTACATGAAGTATCCTCGTCAGATGAAATCTCTAATAATTGTCATATTGTAAAAAACAGTTTTGAAGTAGTTAAGAAATTGAAAACTCTTACTAATATTCGTAGTATTTATACCTTTGATTTCAAAGATTTGTTTAATAATATTAATATAGATGATCTGTATAGAATTATTTTAGGAATTTTTGAAAAATATAATATCAACCTAAAATATTCAAATTTTCTTTTTAAAAAATTACTTAACTTCACTCTGTATGAGAATTATATTCAACATGGTGGTACTATTTTTAAACAACAGGTTGGTATCCCACAAGGGGGGTGTGCCTCATCATTGTTAGCTAATCTGTATTTATTCTTCTATGAAAAAAACATTAATCCAAGTTTGCATAATATGCACATGTTTAGATATATAGATGACATTTTATGTGTATCCCCAAATAATAATATCCCTATAGTATTAAACTTTTATCCAAAAAATTTACAATTAAATGCCAGTAATAATGACACAAATGTTGCAAACTTTTTAGATTTAAATTTAAATTTACAAAATTGTAAAATGGTTATAAACTTGTATGATAAAAGACAGGATTTTAAATTTAATACATCAAAAATTCAACATTTTGACTCTTGTCTGCATATATCTGTATTTAGAAATATTATAATAAACCAGGCTCTTAGAATCAATAAAATTTGTGATGAATATTATAGATTAGCGCACTTTATGGAATTATTGAGTACAGCGACTAATAATGCATATCCCCCCAATTTTGTTATTAAAATTATCAACTCAGTGTATCATATTTCACTCGATAACATCCTAGAAAACATTCCCAATTATAGTGACTAACTTACAGGAGAGAGAGAGACAAAAAAAAAAAAAAAAAAAAATATATATATATATATATATATATATATATATATGTTTGTATGTTATATATAATGATTTATTAATTATATAAATAAATAAAAATGAAAAATAATAAACTAAGTCAAAAACATTAGAAAAATCAAAAAATCGGAAAATAAGATGCATTAACATTAATGTTTTGAATTTTATTTTCGCAAAAAAATGTAACTTTTGTCAGTACTGAAACTACGTTTTGTGCGCCCTTATAATGGTGTATAGTGGCATTCTCGATTATCCAGTTTTCCTATGAATTCTTGTTTAGTAGGAATTTTCATCTATGATTCATATTCATATTCAGTTCTGCATGTTTGGGAAGTTGTATTCTGAATTGCTTGTCCAGTCTTCAGCTTAGACTCACTGGACGGGTCTGGGAGTATTTCCGTGAACGTTCGTACTGCCTCCCTGGTAGAATTTCGACTTGTTCATTCCGGTGCTTCTAGTTTAAGTTGTTAAGGTTGATCGTGTATACACGTGGTAGAAGAGGAATGATTCATGCCGCATGGTAATACAATTTTCTTAATGTATCCTTTTTTCATTTTTTCATTTTTTGATGCCTGTAGTCTGAGTTTAAGCATTTATAGTAATGTACTATTGCTTAATCTGAAACAGGCATTTGTTTGGGTTAATTAGAGTTAAATACTCAGACCTGAAGAGGAATTTAATTCTGATTAATCATCGAATTTGGGAAGGTTCTGTTCTTTTCTCTTATCGGCATTATGGCTGTGAATTTGCTTCTATGGTGATGTTAATATTACTTGAATTGTATTTTTATTTTTTTATTTTTACATAATTCTTATTATTACATTTCAAATATATAAGTATATATATATATATATATATATATATATATATACTTATATATATTATATATATATATATATATATATATATATATATATATATATATATATATATATATATATATATATAAGAAAAAAAGGTTTGAAGATCCAATGAAAGAAAAGTGAGAATCTGTAACACGAAAATTCAATTATCTAACAGGCTTACGAAATAAAAGTATAAATCAACAAATCCTCAAGCAAATGGAAAAAAAAAATAAATAAATAAAATAAATATCGAATCAACAAGTCATTGAAAAGTATCAAAATACAAAGGTATGGAATCGAAAAAAGAATAACAAACGAAATCAAGCACAAACGCTATACACGTGGACAAGGCTCTAAACCTAAATCATGAATTGTTCACTTCCACAAAAATCGTATTCTTGCCCAAGTTCTTTGTAGAAGCAACCACAAAAATGTATGTTTCTGAAGAAATAGACAGATTATATCTATAAACTATTTCTACTTGGACGACATACATAAAAAATAAAAATAAAAGGAAAAATGGATACCAAAAACGGACTGAAAAAACACACTAACCTAGTAAGCATGGGAACACAGAAAGAAGTGACAAGTGTTGCCATTCACAAAGGAATAAGATATACTGTTGCCATTCGTAAGAAATAAATAACAGTAATGCGAAAGGACATGTACAAGAGATAATATACCATCAAGAGGTGCAATAAAAGAAAGGCTAAAGTCAAAGTGGACGTATAAATAAAATATTAAAACAAGAGAAGGGAGAAGTCAGGCTAAAATTTAAAGCAATATTAAATACATAAAATTCAAGAAAATCCAGCTATTCTAAATTTTTTAACTATACCATTTACAAAATGAGAGGGATATTTATATAAATTGCTGGTAATTTTTAGATTATCAATATGTAAAGCATGGAATTTTTTATCAGATAATCTATACATTCTAAAAAGCTGATTAAGAATATTATTTCTAAACAATAGAAACGAGTTGCAGAATATATATATATATATATATATATATATATATATATATATATATATATAATAGTTTGAACATCCAATGATAGAATAGAGAGAAGTTGCAACTGAAAAGACCTCAACATTAAAAAGTGCCTAACAAATATATATATATATATATATATATATATATATATATATATATATATAGCAAAAGACAAGTGTTACTCGCATCAAATTTTACTTTTGTTCATTTACTATCCAACCCTATATGCGACTTCTTTTCTGCATAGCTACGATCAGTGAAGCGCGTCCGAGATTTGCATATATTAGATCTCTTGGCACGATTATATCCCCGACAGTTACATTGAATGATACACGTTTAAGCATCACGACAAAATTAGTTTAACATCGATCTTTTCCGATTCGTTTGTTGATTCCGACAATCAAGGATACGTTTCTGTTTGCATCTAGTATGTGACTACATTTGAATACTTTAAGACGTTGAGTGAGGTGGAGGATCACAACAACTTATATTTTTTGTTTTCGCTGTTGTCATCAGCAGTCTGCAGTTGTGACATCACACAGTTCAGTGACATCATTAAAAGATAAAAATACTTAAAATTACTATTATTATTATACAAATGCAAGGAAACATGAGTATATAGAGTCTATTTAGCAAAATGACCATGACAGATAGGATGAAAGTGCAGCTTCTCAAGCTGAAAATTTAAAAGTTTGAATACTGAGCTCTGTAGCAGAGTGAGATCTATATAAATAAAATTGAAAAAAATCTGATGTGGGCAACACATGGTTTTCCTTATATAATGCAATGAATTTACTACATTTACAATAAAAAATAGGTTTTTCTTATAGTAGATATTCGTTCCAAGAAATTGAATTTTCGTCAATTAGTCGTGATTTTCATTGATTTAGTGTCAGTTCTATCCATTTGGCGAGATTTTCGCTAATTTGGCAACATTTAAAAAATTTGCCAAGTTGGTGACATTCCGCCAAATTCGGCGGCAAAATCTCGCCAAACGTTATGGACGGGGAAATAAGTTATTCTCATAGCTGATAAAAAACTATTGGCGTTCAAATACAAAAGTACTACTCAAAGTATATTTTCTCATGAATGGAACAAGCTAGATCCACGAGAATGATGTCACCCAATTTATCGCATGATATTACTTATGAAAAGTGAACATGTTTCTCAACAGTTAATATTTTTTTTTTAATTTATGGGATTTTTTGATAAATTTATTTTAAAAATGTGCAATATCTCGAGAACGGTTCATGCTAGCGTTCTAAAGTTTATGTCAATCGTTTTCTAAGGAAAAATTACATAAGAAATGTCTATTTGTGTAACTTTATTAAAGGTTTTGATTTTTTGACGATTTTTTCAAAATTTCAGTCGAAAATTTAGGAGGGTTCTGAGCATTCGATTACGTTTAAAAACAAAAGGCTTCCAGTATTCGCGGATTGGGAATTTTGTTTCAAATTTCATTCGAATCGCTCTATTTGTTCGTGAGATATCGTCTCCGCAGATTCACAGACACACACACAGAGACATAATCTCAAAAATTTTGATTCATGACAGGGATGCTTGACACGTGCTCTCCCATCGAAAACACGAATTCGAATTTTCGATCCCTTCATAATACTTTTCTCATACATTATGTATATAAGGAAAGTAATATGTATGTGTGTGTCTGTCTCATCTTCACGGGAGAACGACTACACTCAATTTTATGATATGTTGTGTGTAGACTTGAAATAGCCGCACTTAAAATTTAGTCTATGTCACGAGTTGCTAGATTGTCGAGATATTAATGAAAAACGAATCTCCCATAAAGGTATAGTATTACGCAGACGATATTTTTTTCTGCAAATGTATTTGAAAAAAAAAATATCATGTTCCTGAGCAACGGAATAAAATTCGATGCGTTTATGCAGCAGACGACTGTTATATTAAATCTTTTCGGATTTTAAATATTAAGAAATGTATAAAAAAATAATTTTTATCAGAATTACATTTTTACTGTATTGTATCAATTATGACAGACGGATTGAAAAGTAAGCAGGAATTATTGATATTTTTAATTTCTAAATTCATCTGTTTTACAACGATTTTCTAAACATACATTGTGTTTAGTCAATTGTTGATCCAGGGTAAAAGCGGTACTGGTATATCTGCTAATACCATTTTAGCGCTTTTATTTTAACATAAATTGATCCAATTTCATAGCATTTTCATTTTGGAATATACTAATCAAATTTTACATTTTTTGTAACTTTGTTTACAAACGCAACCAGGATGTTTTGTTCTTGTAGATCTGTTTATGAAGATAATTTTGTATAGCAAGTACTTTTTATACTTCTTTTTAGGAGCATTGTCTACTGAGTAGGAATCGGCACCTGGAACGAACGAAACGCGTATATGGAAGGCAAATAACATCTGCCAAAAACTCGAATCATGAGAGACTGTAACAGGGTGACATTTGCAATATTTGTTACAGCATGCGGAAATATTTTTTTGCGAATTCAAATGTACCTTGTTGTTGACGGAGGACATTTTGAACAAACTGTATATTATAGATTCCTGTGCATGTAAGCTTTTAAATACTGTTTTTGATTACATTCGCCAAACTATTCGCCGAATGAAATTTCCTCTCACCAAATTGAGTTTTTATTCGTCAAATTTTACAGTGACATTCCATTTGAAAAATTTGCTTTGATTTATAAATTCTCAAATTTTAAAGATTATTGTTTTAGAAAAGACAAATAAAATAGTAGTACACATTACAATTAGTAAACTACGATTTTTGATTTTGACATTGGTCGAATTCATAATCCCCAGCATTTTCGCCAAATATATTTGTCTATCGCCAAATGGAGTTTTCTTTCACAAATGTGACAATGGCGAATTTTTTCAGCAAAAATTAAACAATTTAACCCCCAGAAGTTCAACTACTGACTCAAATACTGATATTTTTAGATCCAAATCTTCAAACACATGTTACATTCCCGAACACCCTCGCAAATCTCTAACTGACAAATCATTAATTAAGAGTATAAATTGTTATTAATTCACTAATAAACAATTATTAATATTTAACCCTGTTTAATAAAACGTTCTACATCGGGTGAAACATTTCTGGACACCCTACTACATATGGAATGTCCCAAAATGTGTCATTTCAGAAGGAGGAACTGGCTCACAATAGCGATGATTAAGTGGATACGGTGAATTCTAAAATTGCTAATTCCATTTCTTTCAAGAAGTAATAATAGTCATAATCCCCAGCATTTTCGCCAAATATATTTGTCTATCGCCAAATTGAATTTTCTTTCGCAAATGCGACAATGGCGAATTTTTTTCAGCAAAAATTAAACAATTTAACTCCCAGAAGTTCAACTACTGACTCAAATACTAATATATTTAGATCCAAATCTTCAAACACATGTTACATTCCCGAACACCCTCACAAATCTCTAACTGACAAATCATTAATTAGAGCATAAATTGTTATTAATTCACTAATAAACAATTATTAATATTTAACCCTGTTTAATAAAACGTTCTACATCCGGTGAAACATTTCTGGACCCCCCCCCCCCCCCAACACTGCATATAGAATGTCCTAAAATGTGTCATATCAGAAGGAGGAACTGGCTCACAATAGCGATGATTAAGTGGATACGGTGAATTTTAAAATTGCTAATTCCATTTCTGTCAAGAAGTAATAATAGTCATAATCCCCAGCATTTTCGCCAAATATATTTGTCTATCGCCAAATTGAATTTTCTTTCGCAAATGCGACAATGGCGAATTTTTTCAGCAAAAATTAAACAATTTAACTCCCAGAAGTTCAACTACTGACTCAAATACTAATATATTTAGATCCAAATCTTCAAACACATGTTACATTCCCGAACACCCTCACAAATCTCTAACTGACAAATCATTAATTAGAGCATAAATTGTTTTTAATTCACTAATAAACAATTATTAATATTTAACCCTGTTTAATAAAACGTTCTACATCCGGTGAAACATTTCTGGACCCCCCCCCCCCCCAACCTCCCACTGCATATAGAATGTCCTAAAATGTGTCATATCAGAAGGAGGAACTGGCTCACAATAGCGATGATTAAGTGGATACGATGAATTCTAAAATTGCTAATTCCATTTCTTTCAAGAAGTAATACCACGATCTATAATCCCGTCATTCCAACAAGGATACCTTTCATTATTTTTAGCAAAAATTAAACAGTTTGACCCCAGAAGTTCAACTACTGACTCAAATACTGGTATTTTTGGATCCAAATCTTCAAACACATGTTATATCCCCGAACCCCCCGCAAATCCCTAATCCCCCCAAAATTGGCATTCGTGTCACGCTCCGTGGTTCACGTTTTACACGGAAACGTTTTAACCGACTGCGTCACGCTCATCTTATTTTTTTTCATTAGACAAGCTCTGTTTGAGAGCTAGCACCGGCCCATCTTTATTTTTACACGAAGTATTTATTCCTTAGACTCTGCGCTAAACACTCGGTTGCGAATCGTTGGGTTTTCGTCATGCTTTATTATTCCCGTTCTTTCGCTAAATACTGAAGTTTGGCGCTTCTTATGTAGGCAATGAGTCTGGGAAAACTGTTGATACGATTCTGGTGAGAAGAGGTTGGTATTTAGCAGGCTATTGTTACGTGCTCAAAACGATATATATTAGCACTCACTGCCTCAGGAACGCATGTACCCTCCAGGTCGCACATCAAGGTGGCAGAGTTCCATAAAGATAAAAATCTGACATGGGCAGCGCATGACTTTCCTTATATAATGCAATGAATTTACTACTTTTACAGTAAAAAAAAATATTATTATTATCATAGTAGATATTTATCTTTCCAAGATATCGAATTTTCGTCAATGAGTCGTCTTTCTCATTGATTTAGCGTCATTTTTATCCATTTGGCGAGTTTTTCGTTAATTTAGTAACATTAAAGTAAGTCGCCAAGTTGGCGACATCCCACCAAATTCGTCGCCAAAATCTCGCCAAAAGTTATGGACGGAGAAATAAGTTATTCTTACAGCAGATAAATGACTATTGGCGTTCAAATAAAAAAGTATTACTTAAAGTATCTTTTTTCATGAATGGAACAAGCTAGATCCACGAAAATGATGTCATAAATTTATCGCATGGTATTACATATGAAAAGTGAACATGTTTCTCAATAGAAAATATTTTTTTTTTATTTTATATGATTTTTTGATAATTTTTTGAAAAATGTGCAATATCTCGAGAACGGTTCATGTTAGCATTCTAAAATTTATGTCAATCGTTTTCTAAGAAAAATTTCTATAAGAAATGTCTATTTTCGTAACTTTCTTAGAGAGTTTGATTTTTTGACGATTTTTTCAAAATTTCACTCGAAAATTTAGGGGGGGTTCAGGGCATTCGATTACGTATAAAAACAACAAGCTTCCAGTGTTTACGGATTGCAATTTTTGTACCAAATTTCATTCGAATCGTTCCATTCGTTCGTCAGTTATCGTCTCCACAGGCTCAATGACACACACACACACTTTCATACACACACACAGACACCACTTCAAAAATGTTCGATTCGTGATCAGGGATGCTTGAAACGTGCTCTCCCGTCGTAAACTCGAATTCAAAATTTCGACCCCGTCACAATACTTTCCTTATACATTATTGTATATAAAGAAAGTAAAAACCATCTACGTACATAAGCAGTCCTTCAGGACATTTTGACCGGGAAGATGAATGAAATTTTAGGGGGTGAGGGTAAGTTTTCTACTTGCCTTATATAAATATGTCACATAAATAGAAACTAAGGGGCGAATAATCGGGGGTCGAATAATCCTCAATAATTATTGCCTCAATACTGTATCCACCCCTCAAGGTGTCACCCTAATAAATGGCAGAGTTCCATTAAAATGAAACGAATCTCATGAGAATTACAAAAAATTCTATTTGGTCGTATATTTTTGCATAATGTATCGAGACAGAAAATTTCATAACCATATGTACATTCTTCTTTGAAATATCGCATCAAAAACAAATATTTTCATAACGGTTTATCATATGGAATTAACATAATTTATCTCCTGGCCAAATTATTCAGATTCAAATACTATTGATATGCTACAGAAAAGCCTACCAACAAAGGGGGTTAGTGATATATTAATTTTTCCTTAAGAATCTTCGTATTTAGACTGTTGTCTTTATGTGGTGGCAAGATGTGTGTGTTTGCACTTCATTTTCAACGAGGCTGTTCAGCATTTTGTTTTTTCACACTCCTTCCGTAAAATCACACGAATTCTCAAAAAAGTGGAACGAAGCAACCCAACCCCATCCGGTATTTCATGCTAAAGTCATAACACTCATCATTTAAGTTCAACTTATAATCAATCTTATGAAATACATGTTTCAATTAATATTTTCAAGCAGAAAATGGAAATTATCTGTAAAAATCCCCCCCACTCCCTTGTTAAATGTGTTAATGAAATCCATAATGAAACCTGATGTTGAATACATAAATCATCTAATCTCCATCTATAGCCAATCCGGAGAAATATGTGTTGCAAGGGAAAATATTGGGACAAAAGAATAGATGGCAAATTTGCTTGTCATTAAATAATGAATGTGAATCTGTAGTGAAAGTCAAATAACTGCTTCGCAACATATTTTTTTCAATATAACTTAAACCTTCAGTTAGTTTTGCAATTTAACTGAATATGTTTGCAGTTTTTCTACAATTCCTGCAATGTTATTTTCCGGCAATCCATTACTGACTTCCACGGAGTGTCTTACATCTCTCAGAGCATGAACGAGAGCAATTATTCCAACAAGTCATGTACTGCTTCACAACAGATTTTTCAATGTAACTTCAAAACCTTCAGTAAGTTTTGCAATTTAACTGAAGAGATTTGCAATTTTTCTACAATTCTTGCAATGTTATTTTCCTACAATCCATTATTGACTTCCACGGAGCGTCTTACTTCAATCAGCGCATGAGCGAGAGCAATTATTCAAGCAATCTAAATGTAGTGAAAGTAGTGTACTGCTTCAGAACAGATTTTTTCAATGTATCGTCAAACACTTCGGTAAGTTTTGCAATTTAACTGAAGAAGTTTTCAGTTTTTCTACAATTCCTGCAATCCATTACTGACTTCCACGGAGTGTCTTACTTCACTCAGAGCATGAACGAGAGCAATTATTCCGACAACCTGAATGTAGTAAAAGTCATGTACTGCTTCACAACAGATTTTTCAATGTAACTTCAAAACCTTCAGTAACTTTTGCAATTTAACTGAAGAGAATTGCAGTTTTTCTACAATTCTTGCAATGTTATTTTCCTACAATCCATTATTGACTTCCACGGAGCGTCTTACTTCAATCAGCGCGTGAGCGAGAGCAATTATTCAAGCAATCTAAATGTAGTGAAAGTAGTGTACTGCTTCAGAACAAATTTTTTCAATGTATCGTCAAACACTTCGGTAAGTTTTGCAATTTAACTGAAGAAGTTTTCAGTTTTTCTACAATTCCTGCAATCCATTACTGACTTCCACGGAGTGTCTTACTTCACTCAGAGCATGAACGAGAGCAATTATTCCGACAACCTGAATGTAGTAAAAGTCATGTACTGCTTCACAACAGATTTTTCAATGTAACTTCAAAACCGTCAGTAACTTTTGCAATTTAACTGAAGAGATTTGCAGTTTTTCTACAATTCTTGCAATGTTATTTTCCTACAATCCATTATTGACTTCCACGGAGCGTCTTACTTCAATCAGCGCATAAGCGAGAGCAATTATTCAAGCAATCTAAATGTAGTGAAAGTAGTGTACTGCTTCAGAACAGATTTTTTCAATGTATCGTCAAACACTTCGGTAAGTTTTGCAATTTAACTGAAGAAGTTTTCAGTTTTTCTACAATTCCTGCAATCCATTACTGACTTCCACGGAATGTCTTACTTCACTTAGAGCATGAACGAGAGCAATTATTCCGACAAACTGAATGTAGTTAAAGTCATGTACTGCTTCACAACAGATTTTTCAATGTAGCTTCAAAACCTTCAGTAAGTTTTGCAATTTAACTGAAGAGATTTGCAGTTTTTCTACAATTCTTGCAATGTTATTTTCCTACAATCCATTATTGACTTCCACGGAGCGTCTTACTTCAATCAGCGCATGAGCGAGAGCAATTATTCAAGCAATCTAAATGTAGTGAAAGTAGTGTACTGCTTCAGAACAGATTTTTTCAATGTATCGTCAAACACTTCGGTAAGTTTTGCAATTTAACTTAAGAAGTTTGCAGTTTTTCTACAATTCCTGCAATCCATTACTGACTTCCACGGAGTGTCTTACTTCACTCAGAGCATGAACGAGAGCAATTATTCCGACAACCTGAATGTAGTAAAAGTCATGTACTGCTTCACAACATATTTTTCAATGTAACTTCAAAACCTTCAGTAAGTTTTGCAATTTAACTGAAGAGATTTGCAGTTTTTCTACAATTCTTGCAATGTTATTTTCCTACAATCCATTATTGACTTCCACGGAGCGTCTTACTTCAATCAGCGCATGAGCGAGAGCAATTATTCAAGCAATCTAAATGTAGTGAAAGTAGTGTACTGCTTCAGAACAGATTTTTTCAATGTATCGTCAAACACTTCGGTAAGTTTTGCAATTTAACTTAAGAAGTTTGCAGTTTTTCTACAATTCCTGCAATCCATTACTGACTTCCACGGAGTGTCTTACTTCACTCAGAGCATGAACGAGAGCAATTATTCCGACAACCTGAATGTAGTAAAAGTCATGTACTGCTTCACAACAGATTTTTCAATGTAACTTCAAAACCTTCAGTAAGTTTTGCAATTTAACTGAAGAGATTTGCAGTTTTTCTACAATTCTTGCAATGTTATTTTCCTACAATCCATTATTGACTTCCACGGAGCGTCTTACTTCAATCAGCGCATGAGCGAGAGCAATTATTCAAGCAATCTAAATGTAGTGAAAGTAGTGTACTGCTTCAGAACAGATTTTTTCAATGTAGCGTCAAACCCTTCGGTAAAATTTTATTATTTTCTTTCATTTTAATCTATATTTTATTATGTTATTATACCTCACTCTAAATATTAGTTTTCAATGATCTTTTTATCTATATTCGCAATAACCAATTTCCCATTTTTGTAAAATGGACGTACTTGTCAAGTTCAAATATAATGTAAAACTGTCTGTTTAATCACAATATTTATTATAAATTGTAATATTTTTAGACCTAAATAAAATTTCGTTTGGTGGGATGGTAGACCTTGGGTGCCTCCTGAATGCAGGAGGAATCCTTTCCCGGCCGTGCAGATAGCTACTCTAAACCCAATATGTGAGTCGCACGGTCTGGGGTCTTCAAACCCTTCGGTAAGTTTTACAATTTAACTTAAGAAGTTTGCGTTTTTCTACAATTCCTGCAATCCATTACTGACTTCCACGGAGTGTCTTACTTCACTCAGAGCATGAAAGAGAGCAATTATTTCAACAACCTGAATGTAGTAAAAGTCATGTACTGCTTCACAACAGATTTTTCAATGTAACTTCAAAACCTTCAGTAAGTTTTGCAGTTTAACTGAAGAGATTTGCAGTTTTTCTACAATTCTTGCAATGTTATTTTCCTACAATCCATTATTGATTTCCACGGAGCGTCTTACTTCAATCAGCGCATGAGCGAGAGCAATTATTCAAGCAATCTAAATGTAGTGAAAGTAGTGTACTGCTTCAGAACAGATTTTTTCAATGTATCGTCAAACACTTCGGTAAGTTTTGCAATTTAACTGAAGAAGTTTTCAGTTTTTCTACAATTCCTGCAATCCATTACTGACTTCCACGGAGTGTCTTACTTCACTCAGAGCATGAACGAGAGCAATTATTCCGACAACCTGAATGTAGTAAAAGTCATGTACTGCTTCACAACAGATTTTTCAATGTAACTTCAAAACCTTCAGTAAGTTTTGCAATTTAACTGAAGAGATTTGCAGTTTTTCTACAATTCTTGCAATGTTATTTTCCTACAATCCATTATTGACTTCCACGGAGCGTCTTACTTCAATCAGCGCATGAGCGAGAGCAATTATTCAAGCAATCTAAATGTAGTGAAAGTAGTGTACTGCTTCAGAACAGATTTTGTCAATGTATCGTCAAACACTTCGGTAAGTTTTGCAATTTAACTTAAGAAGTTTTCAGTTTTTCTACAATTCCTGCAATCCATTACTGACTTCCACGGAGTGTCTTACTTCACTCAGAGCATGAACGAGAGCAATTATTCCGACAACCTGAATGTAGTAAAAGTCATGTACTGCTTCACAACAGATTTTTCAATGTAACTTCAAAACCTTCAGTAAGTTTTGCAATTTAACTGAAGAGATTTGCAGTTTTTCTACAATTCTTGCAATGTTATTTTCCTACAATCCATTATTGACTTCCACGGAGCGTCTTACTTCAATCAGCGCATGAGCGAGAGCAATTATTCAAGGAATCTAAATGTAGTGAAAGTAGTGTACTGCTTCAGAACAGATTTTTTCAATGTATCGTCAAACCCTTCGGTAAGTTTTACAATTTAACTTAAGAAGTTTACGTTTTTCTACAATTCCTGCAATCCATTACTGACTTCCACGGAGTGTCTTACTTCACTCAGAGCATGAAAGAGAGCAATTATTTCAACAACCTGAATGTAGTAAAAGTCATGTACTGCTTCACAACAGATTTTTCAATGTAACTTCAAAACCTTCAGTAAGTTTTGCAATTTAACTGAAGAGATTTGCAGTTTCACTACAATTCCTGCAAGGTTATTTTCCTGCAATCCATTACTGACTTCCACGGAGTGTCTTACATCAATCAGCGGTTGAGCCAGAACAATTATTCCAACAAACTAAACAATGATAACAGACTAAACACCTTTTGTAAGTCAAACACTGAAAGCATTAATATCTCCCCCTACAACATAACAAAAGCCTGTCCCTTTTGTTGGCATTGTTTCTATAGTCCCCATCGGAACAAAGGATGCACGGGGTTTGCAGTGCAGAGAAAAAAATTCCAAGGTCAGTGTGTCGATTGCGTAAGGTTTCACTGCAAGGGTCACGGCCTTCGTAAAGACGCAAAGAATTGCAGAGAAAACAGAAGTTTCTAAATGAGCTGAGTGAGCAAGGGAGCTTGTCATACGAATTTCCGGAATCTGAATCTTCATTGATGCGAATACGGAGAAATTTTGTCTGCATAATCATTAAATTTATTATTCAGATCAGAAAGCGACAAAGACATAGAATTGTTGTGATCTATATTTCGACATTAAAATTAATTAGATTGTGGCTCAAGTCAACTTTCTCATACCAGGATCTATTTTTTAGTATCTAGTTTTTGTTTCTTTTTTCAAATTTTACAAGAACATTTCTGAAAAATTGGTATCATGCGTCCAGATGATTGCAAGTATATCGTGTTACACTTCACCTTATTACATAGTATTCACTTTATTACATAGGATTCACTATATTGCATAGTATGAGAGAGTAAAAATATTCACTTTAAATTATTTTTAATATAACTTTACTTAATTTTTCTATCCAGATACTCTTCTGATTCGAATGTATCAAAATTCTGCATTCACAGGTCAATGCTACTAAAATTTCTTAATCTGATTCCCGAGCTCTGTCATATTCAATTTTATTTGACACGTGCAAAATAATAATAACAATAATAATATAATAATAATAATAATAATAATAAACAAAAAATTTGTATAGGAACCTCCATATGGTGGTAAATGGTGTGTTATTTTTGACGAAACCATTAAGCATTTGTATTCTGTTTTGCATACTTATTTTGTAGTGATACGAATTTCTGAAACAGCAGGAAGGGACATTTCCTGAACCGGAAATGGATATCCTTAACGAACCCTATATTCTCTTGATTTCAATGCTGAATCCATATCAGTCATCATGTAAGCTCTATCTATATCTAATCTTAGAGAAACAGTATCTTAGATTCTCTGGAGAAACAGTATTTCAAAGAAAATTTTGGAACCAGAAGTGGAAGAAAAATGAGAGAAGAAATCTGTAGTGTAACCTCCTATATCCTCCGGAATTTAATGCTGCATTCATCCTAGTCATGATCTAAGTTCTATACATAGCAGTAATATAGGAAAGAGAGTTCACCACCCACCAGGTAGCGGTATGGTGTGGTATGCGGTATGGTGTGGTATGCGGCATAGTGGAAGACATACCATCAACGGAAGCCATCTTGGATTTCCGTATAAGATTAGAGGGTGCTTTGGGGGTATTTAAAAAAAAAAATTAACGTTCAAATTTTTTTTAATGTTTTTTCAGAAAGTTTTTTTGGAAAAAACTTTATACTTATTTTACGTGTTGTGTTACATTTTATTCTATTTCCGGCTTCGGAAAATGTGTAAACTTTACCACTTCGGAAAATTACAAAAATTTTTCCTAAATATGAGAAATAAAAAAAAAATCATTTTAAACTCCCCTCCCTGCCTGCGTATAACTTTAATAATGAGGGGGAGTTGGGGTTTACAGTACTAGTCTTAAAACATCCCAATTCCTTATTCACACACCCGCGAGCATCCTTGACAGATTGCGGTATTGTGGAGATATACTGTACTCCTGTGGTATATCTCCACCATAGGAATCCACTCGAAGTCATTTTCATCCCTTTAAATGTTGCCATCTCCAAAAAATCGTTTGTATTCTCAGAGCATCCTGTATCAAAAAAAATTCTTCAATATCACCATTCAGATTTTCTATAACATTATGATCCGAGGTGTAAGATTGCGGTATATATATATAGTTGAGACATACTACATACAAAATCTATAAAGAGTCTTGCTGCAGCAACCAGGAATCGAACCCTGGATCTCCGAACTGGCCAGCCGACGCTCTACCTTTGAGTTGCTGGGAAGAAATTGCAAGCTTTTATAGACGAAGTGGACTCTGAATTCTCCACCCTCTAATGCCAGATTGGCGGGCAACTGACCAATGACTGACCACCTCCTTCTACTTTTACTTCAGGTTAGCCTCCAACTACTTTTACCTCAGGTTAGCCTCCTGCTACTACTACTTTTACCCAGGTTAGCCCTCTACTACTACTATTTTTACCCAGGTTAGCCTCCTGATGCTATTTTTATCCTCAGGTTAGCTTGCTGCGTGGCCTTTATTCTGTCAATCTGAAATCGGCGCTCAATCTTCCAGAGTCCATTGAATCCGTTAGTCGTACTAGTGATCCTAGTACGTTAATCGTACTAGGATAACTTTCAGACCTCCGCCATCTTTGCACTAACCTACAGGGTTGATTTGTTCTGGCGCAATTGTAAAAAGCCTTGCTGCCCTATCCGGGAATCGAACCCTGAATCTCCGAATTGGCCACCCGACTCTCTACCGTTGAGTAACTGGGAAGAAATTGCAAGCTCTTATAGTCGAAGTGGACACTGCATTCTCCACCCTCTAATGACAGATTGGCGGGCAACTGACCATCTGACTAACCACCTCCTGCTACTTTTACCTCAGGTTAGCGTCGTGCTACTACTACTTTTACCCAGCTTAGCCGCCTGATGCTATTTTTATCCTCAGGTTAGCTTACTGCGTGGTCGTTATCCTCTCAATTTGAAATCGGCGCTCAATCTTCCAAAGTCCATTGAATCTGTTAGTCGTACTAGTGATCTTAGTACGTTAGTCGTACTAGGATCATTTTCAGACCTCCAACATCTTTGCACTAACCTACAGGGTTGATTTGTTCTGGCACAATTGCAAAGAGCCTTGCTGCCCCAACCGGGAATCGAACCCTGAATCTCCGAACTGGCCAGCCAACGCTCTACCGTTGAGCTACTGGGAAAAATTGCAAGCTTTTATAGTCGAAGTGGACTCTGCAAATCCCCCCCCCCCCCGCCCAAAAAAAAAACACCCTCTGATCTTCTACGAAAATTAAAGATGACTGCCGATGGCAGTGTGACCTCCACAATACTCCACACCGCCATCCGATGAGTGGTGAACTCTCCTTGCTATGCCAGTCTTGAGAAATAGATGTTTCAAGAAATAATTTTAAACCAGAACTAGAAACCCTTTGTGAAATCCCCATTCTCCTCCGAAATTTGAATCCATATCTATAGTAGATTCTAAGTAATGAATGTTTAAAGGAATATTTTTTGGTAAAATCATAAATGGTAAATTTGCTTACCACTAATTAATGCACTTGAATTTGTGGGGGGGTAAGTCACGTACTTCCCACGCCAGATTTTTACTTTCTCATACTATATTATATAGTATAGAGGAACTATTGTTTTCACGAAATTTTGATTCCAGTATATGTTTTAAGACCTTCTGAACAAGTTTTGATGATTTTTGGAGTGATGTCCGTCTGTCTGTATGCACGTGGCCGATTTCTTGTGTACTAGCGGCCATAAGTATTAATGGATTTTCACGAAATCAAAAAAAATATAGAACTAGATACAATTTATTTTAATTCAAGCGAAAACTTGGGCCGTGTTAACACGGAGAACGATCACGTTAAACGTGTGGATTGGTAAGTCTTTCCGAGAGGTTGCTGGTAGGGGCAGGAGAATACGGTCAATGTGGATGCCTCCTCACTGGGTTCCGGTTTAAATTGAGTGGCACTTCCCGGCTTTTCAAACATATATTTTACACCTACGAGTAGCCGGTCACCCATTCAGCTGCTCATACCTTAGGGTGAGTCGGGTGGCCTGGGTCTTCCACACCTACGGGTAGGTCGAACGACCTGGGTCGAAGAAGAAGCGAAAACTTGGAAATTACATATTTTTTTTTTCACATGGCAGCATAGGACGAAATTTGACATAATTATGCTTAAAATGCTTTATTTATGGATTAATAATCACGAGACTTATTAGAATAGTTTCAATTATTGTTGTGAAAAACAGCTGCGATGCAATTTTTTTCGTTCGTGATGTTATTAGCCCTCCCCCTTTCGGGGGGGGGGGGGAGTTAACCCCCCGGGGAAACATCGTCAGATACGGTATCAATCGAAAATTTTTTACAAGTCCTTTAAAGCAAAGATTAACACGCTATGATTGTAATCATTTGAACCCATAATACCGATTTTTCAAAAAAATTTTCTTGTAAAATTTGCAGAAAAAAAAGTTATTAAGAACGAATTCTGGAATGAGAAAGTGCAGTTCAGCGACTCGGTTAATTTTAAATGTAACATCTAAACCTTCAGCCAGTTTTGCAACTTAACTAAAGAAGTTTGCATTTTCCCCCAAAACAATTTTGCTCCTGCAATCCACGAAGTGTCAATCAGCGCATGAGCTAGAGCAATTATTCGAACAAACTAAACAATACTAACGGACTAAACGCCCTTTGTAAGTCAAACACTGAAAGCATTAATATCTCCCCCTCCCACATAACAAAAGCCTGTCCCTTTTGTTGGCATTGTTTTTCCAGTCTCCATCGAACAAAGGATGCACGGGATTTGCAGTGCAGAGAAAAAAAGCATCCAAGGTCAGTGTGTCAGTTGCGTAAGATTTCACTGCAAGGGTCACAGCCTTCGAAAAGACACAAAGAATTGCAGAGAAAACAGAAGTTTCTAAATGACTTAAGTGTGCAGGGGAGCTTGTCATACGAATTTCCGGAATCTGAACCTTCATTGATGCAAATACGGAGAAATTTTGGCTGCACATCTATTAGATTTCTTATTCAGCCCAGAAAGTGTCTTTAAATACGTTTTAAGGCGTGAAAGTGTTGTGATATGCTTTTCAATACTTAAAATTATTCAATTCAAATATTTTAATTAATATAACTTTAATTATTTTCTCTATTCAAATTCTATTCCGATTTAAGTGTATCAAAATTCTGCATTCGATTTCTTATACCCGTGTTTATCAAATTGTTGTTAGTCGCGGAAACCTTTTTTATACACTTTACAACATAGTTGAGAAGTATTTATGACTTTGTTCATTCTTTCTGTCTGTCTGTCCGTTAGCATGATAACTGCCGTAAAAATGACTTTATCAAAATGAAATTTTAGTATGTTTTTCAGACGGTCTGTGGGACCTATGGGAATACAGTATTGTGGCAATTAATTGAGAAATGCAGTTTTTTTTATAAAATTCAGTTTTATTCAAGTTTTCTATGGATACATTTAAAACTAATAAGTGATATGACCTCCCCGAGACTTCATAACATCACAGACACGTTTCGGCATGGAATGTACTAGACTAGCACATGTAGTTTTAATTTCAACGTCTCTGAACTATATGTCAATAACGGCCGAAATTAGCTTGTCCATCGTCGTACAGTCAAATTTGTGAAGCCGTTTTTTTGACAATAGCCCACAAATTTTCTATGGGATTCAAGTCTGGTGAATTCCCGGGCCAATCCAGTACGGTAATACTTTTTTTTGAGCAGAAATTTTTGATTCGCTTCGAAGTGTGACATGGCGCGCTGTCTTGTTGGAAAACGCAATCTCCGTTCGGCCACAGTTTAGCCATGGTTGGAAGCACTTTTCGGGTCAATATGACTTCGTAACTGTCACTGTTCATCATTCCTCTACGGGAACAAGAGATTCTGTCCCCAAAACGATGAAACAACCCCAAAACATCTTTTTGGGCGGATGCTTGGCTGCTTGATTGATGTGGTGCTGATTGAGAGGTTCTCCTTGGCTCCTTCTCACGAACATAGATCTAAATCCCTGAACCACAAAATGTGTTTCGTCAGAAAAGAGAACTTTCTCCCAGTCCATGTTTTGTATTTCCGTGCCCATTCCAACCTTTTTTTCTTCATGCGAAGCGTCAGAAGCTGCTTTTTGTACGGTCGACGTGCTCTCCATCCGCGTTCTAACAGCCTGTATCGCACTGTTGAAGGTGCAATATCAACACCAGCTGCCACCATGGACTTAGACAGGTCAAAACTGGTTAATCGAGGATTTTTAACACTCATTCGATGTAAAGTTTTGTCGTCACGAGTCAAAGTTGATCTTTTTCGGCCGCATGTTCCAGAGCGGTTGGTTTCAGCATTTCCTGTTTCCTGAAACCGCTTCCAGATCCTCACGACACTTGCTGTACTCACTCCACATATTTTACCTATTTCCTCGAACGTCTTAGAAGTGTGTTCTCTAAGCGCAATCACTTTAGCACGTGTTTCCGCGCTGATATCCATGACGCTAATGAGCCCCGCAACAACTGAGAAACTACCACTGCGGAACACCTGCCACCTGGCGGAGGAATTTGAACACCTGCTACTTACCAGGTGCATACGAACACCTGCTACTTTGCTAATAACTGCAATTTGAACTCTGAGCTAATTTGGAGTGCTTCTTCCTAAGCTTACGTGTGATAAAACGAAAAAAATGACATTTCTCAATTAATTGCCACAATACTGTATAAATGAATAATATCACCCAATTCGTTTTGGATTGAACCGGGGGTTGGAAAAATGAAATACATTGACTTTATGGGACCTAATTCTTCAAACATTTTTTAAGCGAATTTAAAATTCACAAATTGCTTCGAAATTTTTAGGAAATATTCAAATTATCCCATAAAATGCATAAAAAAATTTCAGTAAAATATGTTAGGTAGTTTTTTAAATAAAAATTATTTAATATAGGGAGAAAAACAAATTCAATTAAATTCTGACTCTTGCTATATCCTCCAGAAAGAAAAAAGAGATATATTATATAATATATATCTTTCCAAGAGTTTAATTATTTTATATATAAGAGAGGTTTCACATTTAAAAATAAATATGGTAGATAACAATTTTTCAAATTTTTAAATAAAATAAATTATTATAGTATTGTGATGAATGAAACGATTGGAAAAATGTTTATGAATGAAATGCTGCTTTTATATAAAGACGATTTATATTTCGATGACGTCATTTGAATAAAGTTAATTTGTTTTCGATGAATTTTTTAAATATAATAAATTATTGTAATATTATGATAATTTTAAAAATATTATTGAGGAATGTATCGCATTTTAGAGATTTTTAAACCAGGCAATTTATATTTCAATGCCGTCATTTGATTGAAGTTCATTTTCTTCGATGAAGTTTTCAAATATATTAAATTAATGTAGTATTGTGATAATTTTAAAAATATTACCGAGGAATGTATCGCATTTTAGAGATGTTTATATAAAATTGCATTGAAGTTGGAAAGTGTTTCATAATCAATGCTTTATGCGTGATTGATCTTTCTTGTTGAAATTTAATTTGATAGCGGAATCCCAAAACGAGAAAAAGTCAATAATGGTCCAAATTATTCAATCAAATTTTACTCGTTTTCATTAATTTTTAAAAACATTTACACTAAATCAGTCACGTAGCGGAACCCCTGGAATACTATCGCGGAACCCCAATGGTTCCACGGAACACACTTTGAAAAACATTGTCTTTGGCAATGCTATTGAAGTGAAATATCTGTCAGACGGCAGAACCATATTAGGGTTTTGCTGTTTAGCCATTTTGCTGTTTTCCAGGCAGGTCTGGCTCTCATTTGGAGAACAACATATATTAGCATCACAGAATTGTCATTCGTTTTCATACAATACCCAAGTAGCAATCCAATATTTACCAAATGTTAGCAGTCAATATTGGAAATATTGGACCAATATCAAAATTGGACAATTTGATGGAATTAACCCAATATTGGCTTAAAATATTGGGACCCCCAATATTGGTGTTTCATTGGAAATATTTCCAATGTAGCACCCACATTGACGTATTATTGTAATGAAAATACTTAGCCAATATCGGAGGCCAATGTAACCCCAATATTTGCATAATATTGAGGTTAAATTGAAAATATTTCGAATGAAGAGCATTGGCATTGCATTGGAAATATTTCCAATGCAATGCCAAGATATACTATATTAGTCCAATATTGGACTAATATTAAATGCTACCAGGGTAAATGGTACATAAAATAGCTATTTGCTTTAAGAAAAATAACATAATTATATTTTTGAAAAGTTATTTTCGGACTCAAAAGAAATGTGGAGAAAAAAAAATGAGATTATTCGTCTGGTACGATATCCCTGAATATCATATGATCTTTCATTTAATTGTTCTGCTCGTACTAAATTTTATTTGAATCGCTAAATTTGATGCACTCAATTTGATGGTTCACTTTTCAGAGATATTTTGCCCATAGACGACGTGTCCACAAAATAAAACGTGGCTACATACACAATCAATAATAAACCATATCACAACGTAAAATTATGTGAAAATAAAGTTTAATAAACATATTCACTTTCAGAAATCCTATTTCAGTTCCCCCGCTTACGAACAAGCCTGGCGCTCAAATGAGAACGAAACCACTCCTGGCAAACAGCTAAATGGTAAAAGATAAATTCCAATATGGTTCTATTAGACCACTCCTGGCAAACAGCTAAATGGTAAAAGATAAATTCCAATATGGTTCTATACCACTCCTGGCAAACAGCTAAATGGTAAAAGATAAATTCCAATATGGTTCTATTAGACCACTCCTGGCAAACAGATAATGGTAAAAGATAAATTCCAATATGGTTCTATACCACTCCTGGCAAACAGCTAAATGGTAAAAGATAAATTCCAATATGGTTCTATCAGACCACTCCTGGCAAACAGCTAAATGGTTAAAGATAAATTCCAATATGGTTCTATACCACTCCTGGCAAACAGCTAAATGGTAAAAGATAAATTCCAATATGGTTCTATTAGACCACTCCTGGCAAACAGCTAAATGGTAAAAGATAAATTCCAATATGGTTCTATTAGACCACTCCTGGCAAACAGCTAAATGGTAAAAGATAAATTCCAATATGGTTCTATACCACTCCTGGCAAACAGCTAAATGGTAAAAGATAAATTCCAATATGGTTCTATTAGACCACTCCTGACAAACAGCTAAATGGTAAAAGATAAATTCCAATATGGTTCTATTAGACCACTCCTGGCAAACATCTAAATGGTAAAAGATAAATTCCAATATGGTTCTATTAGACCACTCTTGGCAAACAGCTAAATGGTAAAAGATAAATTCCAATATGGTTCTATTAGACCACTCCTGGCAAACAGCTAAATGGTAAAAGATAAATTCCAATATGGTTCTATTAGACCACTCCTGGCAAACAGCTAAATGGTAAAAGATAAATTCCAATATGGTTCTATACCACTCCTGGCAAACAGCTAAATGGTAAAAGATAAATTCCAATATGGTTCTATTAGAAATTATCGTTTTTCTGTTTGCCAGGCCCTCATTTCGATGTTCAGACGTCCTAAATCAGCGGCTCTCAACCATTAGTACCCGAACCACTGGTGGTACATGAGAAGATGACTGGTGGTACGTACATAATTTGTGTAACATACCGTACACAAATGTTACCATCCAAAAGTAATTATGAGAGAGAAAATTGGATCAAGAAAATATTTTCTTTATCATCTTTCTTCTGAGGTAAAATAACAGCTTAATTATTTTTAATGTGACAGAAATTTAATGGATGATTTTGAAAGCAACTTTTTAGTCAGTTTCTGAATTAAACAAAATAATTAATTTTAAATATCACAATCATACTGATAATCAATAATATTGTTTATTATTAAACTTATTTGCTAATATGTATCATTATCGTTAAAAAATTTTTGTTAAAAGTGAAGCAAATTATGTGATAATACCTTAAATGAGTGTATAATACTCTTGTTTTCCTATTGCTGTGCAAAGCATACATTGTTGATGGTACTAAAATTTCTGAATTTTCGTTTTGGTGGTATTCATAAAAATATTGAGAACCTCTGTCGTAAATGGTTGTGTAGTGAAGAATCATATTGAATTCTGCCGTTTAGACATTTTGCTGTTTGCCAGGCATTTGTGTGTTCAGGTTCAATATGGTTCTGTCAGACGACAGAACCACACTGAGTTCTGACGTTTAGCTAATTTGCTGTTTACCAGGCACTTAGCTTTTATTTGAGCGTTCAGGTTTAATATGGTTCTTTCTATCAGGCAACAGAATCAATCATATTGGGCTCTGTCGTTTAGCCAATTTGCTGTTTGTCAGGCAGTTAGCTTTCATTTGAGCATTCAGGTTCAATATGGTTCTATCAGACAACAGAATCAATCATATTGGGTTCTGTAGTTTAGCCATTTTGCTGTGGTCTAGCTCTCATTTGGCCGCTCAGGTACAGGCTGAAGAGGAAAATTCAAGGATTTCCAAAACTTACGTCTGCTTACTAAACTTTACTTGCGCAGCATTCTATATTGTGATTCAGTTTGTAATTGAGAAATTGTTACTTTAGGTTCAGGTAAGCTAAAACTGACTAAATCCATCAAAATCCGATTGTTAGACCATCGTAATGCTATCCCTTTACATATACAATAGAAAAGTAAGGAGGATGTAAAGAAGTAGAGAAAGTAAAAAAAGCACTCTTATATTAATTTAAAAATAAGAAATTACACATTTCACAGCAATCTTACATCTAACATTTCCTCCCTTGAAGTATCCAACTTCAATCAGCGCATGCGCCGCAACAATTACTTAAAAAAAATTAACAATGCTAACGGACTAAACGCATTTTAACGCTGAAAGTTCCCCCTCCCCAACCCTCCCATGAAACAAAAGCCTGTCCCTTTTGTTGGAATTGTTTCCGCAGTCCCCATCGGAACAAAAGATACATGGAGAGTGCAAGTTGGAATAAAAAAATTCGAAGGCCACTATGCCGATTGTGTAAGACTACTTCACTGCAAGGGTCGTGGCCTTGGAGGATGCGTAAGGGTTGTAGTGAAATTAAGACAATATATAATATGCAAATGTCGCCATATGAAAATCTCAGTAGATCCACTAAGCCGTAGCTGAGGGCAGGCATATTTTACTTTCCCTGCAATACATGGTAATGTATAGGGAAAGTATTGGAATCATGTCGAAAATCGCAACTCGAGTTTTCGACGGATCTACACGTTTCGAGACCTCTAGAATACGAAAAAACTATTTTTAGCGTGACGTCTGTGTGTGTGTATGTGTGTCTGTGTGTCTGTCTGTGTGTCTGTCTGTCTGTGCAGATTTTGTATCCACTCTAACTAAAAAACTAATTGACCGAATTTCATAAAATTTGGTAGGTAAGTCACTTGTGCACAAATCTGCTGCTGATTAGTTTTGGGTATGACTTGGGTTAAAAGAACCCGCCTTTTTTGCGAAATGGCCCGCAAAAGCTTTTATCCACTCTAACTGAAAAACTAATGGACCGAATTTCACAAAATTTGGTAGATAAGTCGATTGTAGGCCACCCTGGTGCTGATTAGATTTTGGTATAATTCGAAAAAAAATAACCTGCCTTTTTTGCAAAATGGCCCGCAAAAATCATCAAAATCTAAACTTAAGAACTACGTATGCTCAAATATAGCCATTAAATGCTTGTTTAATACGTAATTTTTAGCGAAGAAAAGAATAAGACCAAACCCATTACACTAGGACTAGCCGTTCTCGAGATATTTTAGTTTTTTGTATTTTTCCTACACCATTTTTGAAAATAAGTCCAGTATTCAAATGAGAACGAAAATCGAATTAAAAATTAATTAAATTTAATTTAAATAAATAGAACGTGAATATAAGTCTGCAGGGAAAGTCATGTGCTGCCCACAGCAGATTTTTTACTTTACTTGCAATACATGGTAATGTATAGGGAAAGTATTGGAAACATGCCGAAAATCGCAACTCGAGTTTTCAGCGGAACTACACGTTTCGAGACCTCTAGAATACGAAAAAACTGTTTTTAGCGTGACGTCTGTGTGTGTGTCTGTGTGTGTGTCTGTGTGTCTGTCTGTGTGTCTGTCTGTCTGTGCAGATTTTGTATCCACTCTAACTAAAAAGTAATTGACCGAATTTCATAAAATTTGGTAGGTAAGTCACTTGTGGGGCGAATCTAGTGCTGATTAGTTTTGGGTACGATTCGGGATAAAAGAGCCCGCCTTTCTTTGCGAAATGGCCCGCAAAAGCGTGCATCCACTCTAGCTGAAAAATTAATGGACCGAATTAAACAAAATTTGGTAGGTAAGTCACTTGTGGGACACCCTGCTGCTGATTAGATTTTGGTATGATTCGGAAATAAATAACCTGCCTTTTTTTTGCAAAATGGCCCTGAAAAAATCGCCAAAATCTAAAATAAAAATCTACGTATGCTCAAATATAACCAGGAAATGCTTGTTTAATACGTAATTTTTAACGAAGAAAAGAATAAGATCAACCCCATTACACTAGGAGTAGCCGTTCTCGAGATATTTTAATTTTTTCGTATTTTCTCTACGCCACCTTTGAAAAGAAGTCCAGTTATCAAATGAGAACGAAAATTGAATTAAAAGTGAATTAAATGTAATTAAAATAAAGAGAACGCGAATATAAGTCTGCAGTGAAAGTCATGTGCTGCCCAGATCAGATTTTTTTTATTTCGTGGCATATTTCATGTTTACATTTTCTGAAGAATAAACTACAAAAAATCTGATGTGTCCAACACCAGACAATCTCTAGAGATTGCAGTCTACTTCGATGATAAGGGCTTGCAATTTCGTCCCAGTAGCTCAACGGTAGAAAGTCAGCTGGCTAGTTTGAAAATCCAGGGTTCGATTCCCGGTTAGGACAGCAATTTTCTTTACAATGGCGCCCGAACAAATTACTGTAGGGTAGTGCAAGGATGTCGAAAGTCCAAAAGTGACCTTTGTGCGACTAGCACGAATTCAGTGGACTCTGGAATATTTAGCGACGATTTCAAATCGAGAGGATAACGATCACACAAGAAGCTAGCGTAGAAGACAAAAATTGCATCAGGAGGCTAACATGAGGTAAAAATAGCAGGAGGTAATCAGTCAGATTATCGGTTGCACACCAATCTGATATTAGAAGGTGGAGAATGCAGAGTCCACTTCGACGATAAGAACTTGCAATTTCGTCCCAGTAGCTCAACGGTAGAGCATCGGCTGGCCAGTTCAAAGATCGAGGGTTCGTTTCCCGGTTGGAAAAGCAAGGTTGTTTACAAGATTAACAAATTTAGAGAATGTGAAAGCACAAATTAGAGCATTCTTTACAAGATTAACAAATTTAGAGAATGTGAAAGCACAAATTAGAGCATTCTTTACAAGATTAACAAATTTAGAGAATGTGAAAGCACAAATTAGAGCATTCTTTACAAGATTAACAAATTTAGAGAATGTGAAAGCACAAATTAGAGCATTCTTTACAAGATTAACAAATTTAGAGAATGTGAAAGCACAAATTAGAGCATTCTTATCACTATATACCGCTGAAACCGAATACATATATTGTTGCTACCGATTAAAGTATGCATACCAAATTTGGTGTAATTCGTTTGTTTATTTCGAGAGATTTCACGGTCTCCGTGGAAAAGTAAAATTTATAATATTTCAAGAACAGTTCAGGTTAACTACAAAACAATGGTGTACATTAGTTTCTGGTTAAAATACTTAAAAAACTTTCACGCATTTGAGAATAAAATACATATTTAATTCTTTGAAATGTTCCCCATTTTTTTTTTCATTTTTTTAAATTCGAAAACGTGCAATACCTCAAGAGTGACATGTATCACCATCAAAGTTCCTCAAGTGAAGTCCATTACAAGTAAAAAAAAATCTGATGTGGGCAGCACATGACTTTCCCTGCAGATTTCTATCCACGTTCTCATTATTTTATTTAAATTGAATTCACTTTTAATTCAATTTTCGTTCGTTCTCATTTTGGTAACTGAACTTATTTTCAAAGGTGGCGTAGAGAAAATACGAAAAAACTAAAATATCTCGAGAACGGCTAGTCCTATTGTAATGGAGTTGATCTTACTCTTTTTTCGTTAAAAATTACGTTTAAAACAAGTATTTAATGGATATATTTGAGCATACGTAGTTTTTTTTATTTATTTTGGCGAATTTTGCGGGCCATTTCGTAAAAAATGGCAGGTTGCTATCTTCCGAATAATACCAAAATCTAATCAGCACCAGATCATCCTACAAGTAACTTATCTAACGAATTTTGTGAAATTTGGTCAATTAATATTTTTGCTAGAGTGGATACATGAAATTTTTACGGGCCATTTCGCAAAAAAAGGCGGGTTCTGTTTTTACGAATCCTACCAAAAACTAATCAGCACCAGGGTCTCACCCACATGACTTACATACCAAATTTTATGAAATTCGGTCCATTAGTTTTTTAGTTAGAGTGGATACATACATTGCACAGATACACAGACAGACACACAGACACACACACAGACGTCACGCTAAAAATAGTTTTTTCGTATTCTAGAGGTCTCGAAACGTGTAGATCCGTCGAAAACTCGAGTTGTGATTTTCGGCATGATTCCAATACTTTCCCTATACATTACCAGGTATTACAGGAAAAGTAAAAACCTCGAAGCGCAATGTATTGACACCTTGTAAAAATCGCTACAAGTCGTGTAATTTGAGGTAGATAACATACTTCCAGAAAATCGTCCAAAATCGAAAATTCGGTTCTGTTCCATAGTCCATTATATATGTGTGCAAAGATTCAGCTTTTTAGGTCGTCGGGAGGGGCATTCGGAATGAAATAATTTTGAGTGTGAATAATTTACGCCCATTATTATCGTTTACCGAATGGCAACAAGCATATGTACATGTTTGACGATTTGTTTTAGTTTACGTTATTTGCATTTAATAGAGTAAGAAATGACGTTATTTTAAAATACCTTTTTGCAATAATAACAAATTATACACAATATTTTTGTCCGGATCCGAGGACCTTTTTGCAATAATAACAAATTATACACAATATTTTTGTCGGATCCGGGGGATCCGACCGGATGTCTGAAGTGCTAAATACGCATGTTTTTTGCGGTCTCTCTTTTTTGTGCCGTAGTTGCGTGATTCTGCTTCGTCTTTAATCGTGTTTGCTATATTATTGTGTATCTCCTTCCTAGCTCTACAATGATACCATAGATATTGTTATACGTTCATTTTCTGGTGAGAAAAGTTCAAATATGTTTTTAAAACATTCTACTCGTGTTCTGTGATAAGCCATTGTATTGGGATTCTCTCAAAGGCGTCAACTTGACCCTTTGTACATCTGTAAAAAAACTGTTAATTCTTATTTAATTCTGATTTTAAATTGTACTACTATGATAAATAACATGTTTTCTTTGTTAATTGATACTCATTTTGAATCTAAACCCTGTGTTTATATATGTAAATTGGCTTTTTACAATGTTTGTTCCCCTTTACTTTTGATTTTGGATCTCCGTTCCCCCCCTTTTTTCATTTTGGACCTGCCCCTTGTCTCTTGTTGAACTTGCTTTCCCGCGCTTTTAATTTATTTGTCTTTCTCATTCTGCTTATGTTCTCCTCCCTGGTGCCATTTTGTATAAATTCTTTGCAACCTGTATATCGTTTGGGCTATGATTTTATACGTGGCGCGTTCCTTTAACGTGTATTGTTTTATAAAATTCTCCTCCCTGGTTCCTTTTTGCTTGCCCTTTTTGTTTTGTCATTTTTTTGGGCTCCAGTTTCCGTTGTGGTACGTTCATGTCTGAGTTTTCACAGTCTTTTGGGCTCCGGTTTCCTTCTTGGCGCGTTCCCTTGCTAATGCTTCAGTACAGAATTCTCCCCTCAGGTTCTTTTATGTTTATCCTTTATATTTCTTCTTCTTTTCAGGCTCTGGTTTCCGTCGTGGTACGTTCATTTCCGACATGTTACGTTTCTTTTTAACCTACTTGTCGTTACTATCACTTCTCGTTTACTTTTGATGCTGTATTACTATACATTTAATATTGCCTGCATTATTGTATATTTAATAATTGTTTTTTATGCACTGTATATATTAAGTTACCTTGTTATTAAGTACTATTAAACTATTTTACAATGTTTAAACGAAAGATCACGCCTCCTAAACTGAAACCTCAGGACAACAGCAAAATTATCTTGGACACATTTACCCTCACTGACTTTCCCCCCCTTCCTTCTGTTGTGTTATCTCCAGCTACAGTCAACACCTCTTGTGAATCTAAACCCAGTTCTCCGCTTACTACTCCGACTTCTACTCCTTCTACATCTGGCAAACACGGTGTGCAAATGGTGAACTTTACATCTATGAATCCTTCTTCATTTGCGCAATCTTCATATGCCTCTAGAGTCAACCCTTTCTCCTCTAAGTTCTCCTCCTCCAAGTCTGATGTTCCATCTCATACCAATATCTCGCAACCTCCTTCTGGATCATCTAAACACTATAACCAAGAACGTGCGCCTGTTTTGACCCGCTTTGATGGTGACTTTCCGTTCACGTCTTCGGCACCTCCAACTATTCCAAATGATAACTGCTCAGAATCAGTTCGCTCGGAATCCATTGCCCGTTCTCCTTCTGTAATCACCGAACCTGCAGATGATAGTTCCAATGACTTTTGCAATACCTTTCTCCTTAAAATCATGAGATACTCGAACAGCATTCAAAGCTACATTTCAAAAATTCCGAGGATAAATCAAGTCCAAAAAAACTATTTAGAGGACAAATTCAATTGCATTAAAGAGTCTTGTGCTATCTTCGAAAACCAAATTCAGAATGCAGCTACAATCAACAAACCAGATCCCTCCACTCTTTCCTTCATTGACAAAGAAACTCTTTCCTCCGAACTAACTAGCTTCAAAGAATCTATCTTCAATGAGCTCAACGTGTTTTCTTCCAAACTGACAGACAATCTTCCAGAGCTGATCAATCATGCCGTCAGGAGAAACTTGGAGGAAACACTGGTCAAGACTCCTTTCCCGTCTCAGCCAGTTTCTGTCCCACCTGCTGATAAAACCTTTGCAAGCATCTTACTGCAGGGAAAAGACCGCATGAAGAACAATGCACAACTTAAGCAAGACTTACTCTCTTTTCCCTGCCCAAAAAATCTTAATATCAAGAACATCTCTACGCTACAGAACGGCACAATAAAAATAACTTGTCAAGATCAAAATCCAGATAGAATTCTACCTATATTTCAGAAATCAGCAATTTCTGAAAAATTTAACATAAAGCCACAAGAAGCACGTAGAACTCCCCTCATCATCTTTAACATTCCAGAAAACTTTAACGAGGAGAACTTCAGAGCTCTTATATGCTTATCTCTCCCTTCAATTAAACCAGAGGACATCAGGATCTTGAAAAATTTTAAATCAAGAAGTGATAGTGTCAACTGGGTGTTCTCTTTAGAGGTTCCTTTTGCCAACACACTTATCGATCAAAAGAAAATCTTCTATGATTTCAACTCCTTCTACGTAAAGAGGTACATCAGCTTCAAACAATGCTTTAAATGTCAGGCCTTTGGCCACGTGGCAAATTATTGTCATTATCCTACGGGAAACTGTAGCAATTGCACAAAGTCCGATCATGTCTTCAGTCAGTGTAGGGCTAAAACCCCCATTTGTGTCAACTGCAATACAGAGAATCACAAAAATAAAAACAGTAGACTGAACATCTATCATAATGCGCATGATAGAAGCTCATGCAGACTCTTGCAAGCGGAGCTCGCCAGGATCAAGGAGCTTCAAAAGGAAGTGTAACCCTTTTCTTTGATTATATTATGATTCTTACTTGTTCCCCACCTCTGAGCTCTGTCAGTTCTTTTTTCTTTTATGGTTCTTGAGGGCCTTCAAATTAACACCAATCACTCATTAGCAGCACATAGCAATACTCTTCAATACGCAATAGACCATTCTTTTGATTTTATCTGCCTTCAAGAACCCTACATCTCCAACGGTGAAATTTTAAAACCTCCTTTCGGCCTTTCCCAATTTTGTTCCCTTTCTAAAAAAGCAGCTATTATAATTTTAAATTCTAATCTTACAGCCAAAATTAAATTTAACTCTTCTTCGGCCATTTTTATTGAAGTTATTCTCCCTTCACGTAAACCTCTTATATTAGCTTCAATATATTTCCCTCCCCACGATAACATTTCAGATCTCATTGAAGAATTTTCCTCACTTGATTTTCTCTCCTATGATTACCTGCTCTTGGGAGATTTTAATGCTAGAGCTCAGATGTGGGGATATGGCTTCATTGATCAGCGGGGACTCAAAATCATTGACTTTTGTATTTCTAACAACCTTATCGTCCTAAATGACCCCAAATGTGGTCCAACATTCGATTCACATTCAGGTAAAGGCTTCCCCGATCTTTCTCTAGTATCTTTTGGCTTTTTCGACTCTATTTACTCCTGGGAAGTTTTAACGGATGAATCCTCTAGCGATCATAAATTTATTAAAATCAAAATTAACATCGATACCCCTGTTGATAATTCCTTTCACTTAAAAACCGCGTATAGCCTTGGCAAATTCATCTTTAAAATTAAACCCCATATAACCCGTTTTAAATCTCTAGCTAATGATATAATTGACACATACAGCCTTGATTCCTTTGTCAAATCCTTTTTAGACGCTGTTCAATCCTGCGCCTTTTCTTCTATTAAAAAAAAGAAATCCATCAGGAAACCTAGTTTTTCCTGGTGGACTAAAGACCTGGCTAAATTCAGGAATTTTGTCACTGCTCTTGCCAGGAGAGTTAAATCGCTAGAGAAGAATTCTGCTGCCCCCGATCTTATTTCGGCCGCTAAACTTAAACTTAAAATTAACCGTGCTAAATATAAATTACTTATTAATAAATCTAAAAATGACGCCTGGAAAAATTATTGTTCTAATTGTTACTCTAAATTTGGCAGCCACTTCAAATTTGCTTTCCAAAAACTCAATAAAATTAATAATATTCAACTTCTCTTTCCAGGCGAGCCTAACCTTAATTACAATACTAAAATCTCTCGTCTTTTGGATCACTGCTTCGAGGATGACCCCTTTTTTAATTCTTTTCCTGCAACTGTTCTGCCTCCCGAAGGGCTGGGGGCGGTTTCTGAGGAAAAATTATTTCTGGTCTTCAACAACCTAAAAAATAATAAAGCTCCCGGTTTAGACCTTTTAGATTTTAATATATGGAAAACCCTGTTTAAACATTTCCCCTCCTTTTTATCTTCTCTCATCAATTCCTGCTTCAAATTCTGTTATTTCCCTGCTCCCCTTAGAAATGCCAAAATCATCTTCTTCAATAAGCCGGGTAAGGATCCCGCTTTATGTTCATCCTATCGCCCTATTTGCCTTCTCCCAACTTTTGGGAAAATATTAGAAAAAATATTTATAAACAAATTGAACTTCTGGCTGAAGACTAGAAATTCACTTCACCCTCTGCAATATGGCTTTAGGGAGCTCCTCAGTTGCGAAGACGCCACGTACCAGCTTGTCAGTACCATTGATAAATTTAAATCCTCTTCTCATGTTTCCTTAACCACTGTGGACATCCGTGGAGCTTTCGATAACGTGAATTGGAATATCCTTCCCCTCACCTTTGACTCAATTAATCTCCCCTCTACTTTCAGATCCTTCATTTATTCATATCTCAGCTCAAGAACAATTAATTTTATAGAGGACAATTTTACTTTTTCAAAATTTATTTCTAAAGGTGCCCCTCAGGGCTCCGTCATTTCCCCCATACTATGGAACATTTATTTTAATAAAATTCTTTCCCTTAACAATGATGAATATTACTTA
Organism: Amaurobius ferox; assembly: GCA_951213105.1. Lineage (NCBI taxonomy): Eukaryota > Metazoa > Arthropoda > Arachnida > Araneae > Amaurobiidae > Amaurobius > Amaurobius ferox. Next base: position 60,350,696 of record OX578150.1, on the reverse strand, counting down.
CAGGCCTTCGCGGATGATCTCGCAGTGGTTACCTATTCAAACTCCATCATTACTCTTGGTCGCAAGACCAATTCAATATTAAATTCTATTGCAAACTCCCTTTCCTCTCTTAAACTTGAGGTCTCCGCGGAAAAGTCCAACTGCATCATTTTTAATAAAACTAGATCAAAAAGGAAAATTAATCCCTCTATCAAAATCCAAAACTCTCCCATTAAACTTAGTAGAAGCCTTAAATTCCTTGGTCTTATCATCGATGATAATTTAAAATGGAGCGCCCATATATTTTACCTAAAAGAGAAATGCTTTAGGCTTGCTTCTACTTTTGGGAAACTTTCGGGGGGCAACTGGGGGGTCAACAAATCTTTTCTTAAAATCTGGTACCTGTCTGTTATTGAAAAAATTATTACTTTCGGGTCAGGCATCTGGGGGGGATCTCTCACTAGGGCTCAAATCAATAACCTTATTTCTTTACAACGGATATTTCTTCTTAAAATCTCTGCCGGATTTAGAACAACCTCGAGCATTTCTCTTTTCTCCATTACCGGTATTCCCCCTGTTCACATTTTAATTGATATTCTTCACAAAAAATTCCTTTTTTGGAAACTTCGTATCAATTCGTTCTCTGATCCTTCCCTTCCCTCCCCCTCATCTTTCGACTTTAATCGTCCTCTCTCTAATTCTTCCCCCTCAAACCGCATTGTCCTCCTTAAACCCCTTAATCCTTCCTCCTTCTCCCATCTAAATTTTTATACCGACGGCTCCAAACTTGATGATAATGTTGGCTTTTCTGCTTGTTTATTTAATCATGATAAATTAGAAGAAGTTTTTAAATTTAAACTTGACAATGGGAACACAGTTTTTCAGGCAGAAATAGCGGCCATTAACTTTGCCATTGACTGGGCAACTGATAACTTCTCCAAAATAAATATTTTTTCGGATAGCCTTTCATCAATCCTGGTCTTTAAATCAATTAAAAACAAATCTAACTACATTAACTCTATCAAAAACTCTGCTTCTCGCTCTAAACACCTTTTTAATCTTATTTGGGTCAAGGCCCATGCTGACATTCTGGGAAATGAAGTCGCGGACTTCCACGCTAAAGAAGCATCCTCCTCCGGTTTCCCTTTTTCAGTTCCTCTCCCCTATTCTCGTTTAACTAATTTTTGCAAAAATCTCTTACTTCAAAACTGGCAAAAGTATCTTAATGAATATATCTCCCCTAGGACTCATGACCCAGCCAGAATTCTAAATTATCTCCCCAAAGTTAACGTAAATACCCAAATTCATAATAAATACTTAATCTATTTTTTAACTGGTCATGGTCCTTTTCTTGATTATTTATACTATTTTAAACATAAAAAATCCTCGAACTGCTTATGCAACTCTTTTGGCGACGTAGATCACTTTGTTTTCTCTTGCCCCTTAACTAAGAAATTTCATCTTTCTAAACCTGCTCCTGGAAATGAAGCGGCTTGGTTTTCCAGTGTCAGCCGCAACAGTCAATCCATTTTTTATCTTAAGAACTGTGTCCTCATTGCAAGAGACATTTCCAATAAAGTAAATTGACAAGTTCGTCGGGCTTTACTGCTTTTAACTTTCCTGATCAATGAAGATTCCTCTGCTGTTCCCCTTTTCCTGCTTTTGTTTGTACAAACTTGTATATATTAAATTGTAAATATGATAACTGATAACACTACTGTTAAATTGAAAACACTTTCATCTTTTATTATCAGCCTCCCATGTCATTTTGTATTTACTTCATCATCTATATCATGTTGTGCAATGTCTCATTATTATTATCCTTGATGTTTTTCTGAATGTTTCGTGTCCATATTTGTGTCTGTTTACAGTATCTGTCTTCGTTATGTCCGTATTTCTTGTCTGTAAAACTGTCTGTCGTACGAATTTATTCTTAAACTTTAAAAAACTGGATTTTTAATAAACCTCCAGAGCGGTCGCTGTCCTTGGAAGTCGGCACCTGCTAGCTTCCTTTCCCGGTCGTCCAACCAGCTACTCAAATCCTCGGATGAGTCGGACGGCCTGGGTCTTCCACATTCCACAATATTTTTGTCTTATTTGAAAACTTTCAGCTGATTAAGCAAATCTTAAAACTTTACATTTATTATCTTTCTGTGAATAAAAATTTTCAAGTAATATTTCATTGGTACTCACCGGTGATACAATAATATAGTGATATTTTCGCTTTGCATTAAAAAAAATCTGATGTGGGCAGCACATGACTTTTCCTGCAGACATAAATTCATATTTTCTTTATTTCTTTAATAATTCCTTAGATTGAGTTTAATTGCACCAAATAACACTAAATTTGAATTTTTATTAATTCAATTTTTGTTTTTATTTGGTAATTGGACATTTTTCCGATAGCGGCGTAACAAAAATGCAAGAAATCTCAAATATCTTGAGAAAGGTTAGTCCTAAAGTATAATGGAGTGTGTTATATTCTTTTCCTCGTTAAAAATTGCGTATAAAACAAGATTTTAATTGATACATTTCAGCATACGTAGTCTTTTTTTTTTTTTTTTAATTTTGACGATTTTTGCGGGCCATTTCGTAAAAAAACGCAGGTTGTTATTTTCCGAATCGTACAAAAATCGAAACAGCACCAGAGTGTCCCACAAGTAACTTATATACCAAATATTGTGAAATTTAGTCAATTAGTATTTTAGCTAGGGTGGATACATGAAATTTTTGTGGGCCATTTCGTAAAAAAAGACGGGTTCTTCTTTTCCGAATCGTACCAAATTCCAATCAGCATCAGAGTATCCAGCAAGTAACTTATTTACCAAATTTTTTGAAATTTGGTAAATTAGTATTTTAACTAGAGCGGATAAATGAAATTTTTAAGGGCCATTTCGAAAAAAATGCGGGTTCTGTTTTTACGAATCGTACCAAAAACTAATCAGCACCAGGGTCACATCCAACTGATTTACCTACCAACTTTTATGAAATTCGGACCATTAGTTTTTGAGTTAGAGTGGATACATATATTGCACAGACACACAGACAGACAGACACACAGATAGACACACACACAGACAGACAGACACACAGATAGACACACACACAGACGCCATGCTAAAAATAGTTTTTTCGTATTCTAGAGGTCTCAAAACGTGTAGATCCATCGAAAACTCGAGTTGCGATTTTCGACATGATTCCAATACTTTCCCTATACATTATCATATATTGCAGGGAAAGTAACAATTTTAACTGCAATTAAAAATTACAAAATCTACTCTTTATCAAATCTGAAAACTTTACATTTATTAACTTTCTGTGAATAAAAATTTTCAAGTAATATTTCACTGGTACTCACCGGTGATACAATAATATAGTGATACTTTCACTTTGCATTAAAAAACAAGTTTACCTGCAATTAAAAATTACAAAATCTACTCTACATTTATAGACTAATAATATCTGCCACGCTTGAGTTTGCCAATGTTTAGACACATTTGGGAACAGACCAATTTCGAAATTTCGTCTGTAAAGTTCATATTTACTGCTGATGCTACACATTTTTCTATAAATCCAAATGAATTGATTGGCTGGTAACTGCTAGTAAAAAGGGACGCGTCATTTCGCTAGTTATACACATTTTTCTATAAATCCAAATGAATGGATTGGGTGGTAACTGCTAGTAAAAAGGGACGCGTCATTTCGCTAGTTATACACATTTTTCTATAAATCCAAATGAATTGATTGGGTGGTAACTGTTAGTAAAAAGGGACGCGTCATTTCGCTAGTTATACACATTTTTCTATAAATCCAAATGAATTGATTGGGTGGTAATTGTTAGTAAAAAGGGACGCGTCATTTCGCTAGTTATACACATTTTTCTATAAATCCAAATGAATTGATTGGGTGGTAACTGTTAGTAAAAAGGGACGCGCCATTTCGCTAGTTATACACATTTTTCTATAAATCCAAATCAATTGATTGGGTGGTGACTGTTAGTAAAAAGGGACGCGTCATTTCGCTAGTTACACACATTTTTCTATAAATCCAAATGAATTGATTGGGGGGTAACTGCTAGTAAAAAGGGACGCGTCATTTCGCTAGTTATACACATTTTTCTATAAATCCAAATGAATTGATTGGGTGGTAACTGTTAGTAAAAAGGGACGCGTCATTTCGCTAGTTATACACATTTTTCTATAAATCCAAATGAATTGATTGGGTGGTAACTGTTAGTAAAAAGGGACGCGTCATTTCGCTAGTTACACACATTTTTCTATAAATCCAAATGAATTGATTGGGTGGTAACTGCTAGTAAAAAGGGACGCGTCATTTCGCTAGTTATACACATTTTTCTATAAATCCAAATGAATTGATTGGGTGGTAACTGCTAGTAAAAAGGGATGCTTCATTTCGCGAGTTTTATACATTTTCCTATAAATCCAAATAAGTTGATTGGATGGCAACTGCTTGTAAAAAAGGACACTGCATTTCGCCAGTTCTACACATTTTTCTATAAATCCCTGACATTTTCACTTAACATTAAAAACAATTTTAATTGACCGGACTCTGACCAATACGGAAGAAATTCCGCCTGTAAAGTTCACATTTCTTTTTGATGTGCCGTTGCACGAAAAATTACGATTAACATTGCATTGCTCTCTGCGTATATTTTAATGATCTATATGGTACGGAATTGCTTGTGAAAAAAGACACTTCATTTTGGCAGTTTTACACCATTTTTTTTTTTTTTTGTTAATTCAAATAAATTTAAACTTTAAAGTATGTTTAATTGACATGTAACGTTACCTCAAGCATGACAAGACGCGCACTAAATGAGACAAAGACTGGCAAAATAATTTTCTTGAGTCAGTAGGTGGAACATTAAAAAGGAATTTTATCAATTTTAAAGTCCATTTGAAAATGCATAACAAAGAAAATTAACACAGACGTGTTTAGTCTTAAAGATTTTGGACAAATCTATAAATATCTTTATCTCTTGAATGGCATGTTGCCCTGCCATTTAAAAGTAAAATAATTCTAAATTTGTTCTATATTTTTATTTGTTGCATTGTTGGAACAAATTGAAATATTTTCTTTATCCTGTTCGGTTTTGAAGGATAGATATTTACAAATTGCTATTGGTACAAATGTTAACTTCCGAATATTAACATAATAACAACAGAATATTTTTAAACATCTTCTGTATATTATATGAATATTTTCTGCATTTTTCAGAAGAATTATACAAAATGGGAGATTAACTTTCTGCAGTAAAAAGGATCACAAAATTCAGGAAAATGTTTATTTCGCTGCATTAGGAATGGAAAATGGACTTCTCTTTGCTCGTCCACAATAATAATAGACCGGCCGTCCAAATAGCTGCTCTTAGTCCTCTGGACGAGTCGGACGGTCTGGGTCTTCAACAATAATAATAGAAATCTGATGTGGGCAACACATGACTTTCCTTTTATAATGCAATGATTTTACTACTTTTACAGTTAAAAAAACTGTTATTCTTATAGTAGATACTTATCTTTCCATGATATTGAAATTTCATCAATGAGCCATTTTCCATGTCGTCGTCATCAAAGAGTCGTCATTGATTTAGCGTCATTTTTATCCATTTGGCGAGTTTTTCGTAAATTTAACAACATTTGAAAAAAAAATCGCCAAATTGGCGACATTACACCAAATTCGTCGCCAAGCTTTATGGACAAAGAAATGAGTTATTCTTACAGCAGATAAATGACTATTGGCGTTCAAATACAAAAGTATTACTCAAATTATCTTTTTTCATGAATGGAACGAGCTAGATCCACGAGAATGATGTCACCCAATTTATCGCATGATATTACATATGAAAAGTGAACATGTTTCTCAATAAGAAATATTTTTTTTTTATTTTATATAATTTTATGATAATTTTTTTTAAAAAATGTGCAATATCTCGAGAATGATTCATGCTAGCGTTCTAAAATTTATGTTAATCGTTTTCTAATGAAAAATTACAAAAGAATAAGAAATGTCTATTTGCGTAACTTTATTAGAGATTTTGATTTTTTGATGATTTTTTCAAAATTTCACTCAAAAATTTAGGGAGGTTCTGAACATTCGATTGCGTATAAAAACAATAGGCTTCCAGTATTCATGGATTGTAATTTTTGTACCAAATTTCGTTCGAATCGGTCCATTCGTTCGTGAGATATTGTCTCCACAGACTCACTGACACACACACGCATACTTTCACACACACACACACACAGACATCACTTCAAAAATGTTTGATTCGTGATCAGGCATGTTTGAAACGTGCTCTCCCGTCGTAAACTCGAATTCGAATTTTCGACCCCGTCACAATACTTTCCTTATACATTATGTATATAATAATAATAATAATAATAATGCTATTAGAAAGTTAATGCTATTAGGAAAGTAATAATAATAATAATAATAATAATGCTATTAGAAATTGTTTTACATTGTTCTTATTTCAAAAATGACCCTTTAAATTTTCTATAGATGGAGCAAGAAAGATTCTTTTCCATATTTTCTACGCTGCGATCTCTGACAATTTAATCTCTCTGCATCTGCCGAAGCCACTGAGAACGAGGGTACGAAAAACGGAAATCTCACGCGGCTTGTTCATCATGCGTGTCAATAAAAAAATTCGCGCATAATAAAGCAGCGTGCCATTTATGTCGTCTGGTGCTATTAAAGTAATGATAGCGCCATTAAATGGATAGCCGCACGCTGCCCATTACATCAAATATTATCCGCGCATTATTCCCGCATTGGGGGCAGCGCCGTGAACCCGTTTTCTTTCAAAGATGCTTGCTTCTTCGCCGACTTAACGTCTTCATTTCGAAGCAGCATGGGTGACAGGTAAACAACAGCTGAAACGAAACCCGGATTTAGCGTTTTGCCGGGGAATTTCGTAGGAAAACGAAAATGAATATGCAGTAGGAAGAAATTCTTGACAAAATATTCTTTTTAAAGAATAATCAACAAAAGTTTGAGTGTGATATTTCTGATATACCCCCCCCCCCCCTCTTCCAGAATTCGGAATTCAGAAGATTCTATAGAAATCACCAAATCCAGTCCTACCATGCACTATGAAGCATTCTGCAACCTTTTTCAGCTACTTTGTTGATAATTTTGGCAAACTGTAAGAAAAGCCGCAATTACAGGCGTTCATGGTATATATATATATATATATATATATATAAAAATAAATTATTAAATCCAAAGTTAGATTGTATGTAGTAACTCATAATACACTATTCCAAAATTTTCTACAAATACAAAGAAATTAAGACAAAAAGAGGAAATAATAAAGCATAATGCAAGTCATAAGGACAAAGACAATCAACAAATTTCAAAAATGAGGAATGCAAATAAGAAAACAAAAAAATCAAGCAAAAAAGCTTGCACATGGAGGAGATTTAGGCTTACGAGATTAGGCTTACGAAAAGTTCATTTCGAAAAAATTCTCATCGGGTCCATATATCTTTTCGAAATGAACACAAAAATGCTTGTTTCTGAAACACAAGATAGATTTTATCTATAAACTTGTGTTATATGGACGACAAGCATAAAGATTGGAACAATAAAGGAAACATAAATACCTGAAAACGCACCTCTTCAGCGCAACCATGACGAGCAAAATATGACTGGATCATCGTTGCCATATGCCAAAATGAAAAGATGTGATTTGCTGTTGCCAAAGAGAGTAATAAAAACAGTACTGCGCAAAAGCAATAAAATGAGTTATTCAACTGTTAAAGCTTCGAGATAAAAAGATGAAAATATAATTGCAGGAGAATGAAGAAGTACGGCTAAAATAAGATAATAAGGGGAGAATATGAGAATTTTAGGCTAATCGAAACTTATTAACTATACTATTGACTAAATATGCAGGATATTGATACATTTTACTGGTAATTTTGAGGTTATTAATGTGCAAAGCATGAAATTTTTTATCTGATAATCTATAAATTCTAAAAAGTTGATTAAGTATAATATTTCTAAACAATTGAATCGAGTTGCAGGAATTAAAAGGTAATAATTTATTAATATTAAATTTAAAAAAATCTTTTTTATCATATAATTTAGTAACTATCCCATGAGCAGGTTCTATAATTAGATTTAAATCCAAATAATAAACATTATTACTAATAGAAGTTTCATTAGGTATTAATTCCAAATTATCCGGATAGAAATCTATATCTATGACATAGTTATCAGTAAATACAAGACAAATCAGATCATCTACATATCTATAAATTTTATAATCAGTTGAAGTAAAGAATATTTCATAATGATATAGGTATAAATTAGCTAACATACTGCTACTACAGCCACCTTGTGGAACACCTGAGACTTGTAAGTATAATTTATTACCTTGAAAGATATAATTATTGAAAAGAACAAAATGGAGAAGCTTAGGAAAATTGGTAAATTTTGTAAGATTAGAATGTTTAGTAATATAAGCATTATATAAAGCTAAAATGACATCATATAGATCAGTGATCTTAATATTATTAAATAGATCTTTAAAATCAAAAGTTTGAAATCCTATTATTTTACCATGCGTTTTTAATTTATTTTTTAATTCCTTACTGTTATTTAGAATAATGTAGCTATCACCAGAATCTCGTAAATTGCTATTTAGTACATTTAAATAATTTAGTAATAATTTACTAGCAGTGGTAGAGTATGAATTATGACCACTAGTAACAGTTCTAAATTTAATAGGATTTTTATGAAATTTAGGTATAAGCACAATATATGGAAATGTCAAAAATTTATTATTAATATCTAAATCACTATACATATTGAAATATATATATATATATATATATATATATATATATATATATATATATATATATATATATATATATATATATATATATATATATATATATATATATATATATATATATATATATATATATATATATACATAATAGTTTGAAAGTCCAATGAAAGAAAAGTGAGAAGCTGTAACTCGAAAACTTTCTAACAAGCTTACAAAATAAAAGTATAAATCTGAAAATCTACAATCAAATGGGAAAAAAAATGAAAAAAAAAATAATAAATTCGAAACATCAAGTTAAAGAAATCATCAAAAAGCAATGGTATGGAAACGATAAAAGAAAAAGAAATGAAATCCAAGCATTAATGCTATACATGTGGATATAAAATGCCTATTATTAGGATGCTAAGCCTAAATCAGGGATTTGTTCACTTCTCCAAAACTCTTTCTCAAGTCTAAGTATTTTGTTGAAGCAAACATAAAAATGTATGTTTCTGAAGAAATAGATAGATTATATCTATAAACTATTTCTACTTGGACAACATACATAAAGAAGAAAAAAACACAAATGCATATATATATATATATATATATATACACCTAAAATATATATATATATATATATATACCTAGAATATATATATGTATGTATATATATATATATATATATATATATATATATATATATATATATATATATATATATATATATACCTAGAATATATATATGTATATATATATATATATATATATATATATAATATATAACATTAAAAATGAAAATCCAATGATATAATAGAAGTAGTAACTCATAATACACTAACTTAAACTGTGCCTACAAAATACAAAGAATTAAAAAAGAAATTCAACCTTAATGAGGAAATTTAATTGCATGTTACTGGTCATCAAGCTAAAGATAATCAACAAACATCAATGGTGTGGAATCGAAAATAGGAATACAAAAAATACCAAGCATTAAAGCTTGCACGTGGAAAAGCTCTTCGGTTCATTTCAACAGTTTTCATTCAACAGTTCTCGCAAACGGTTTGTCGTAAATTCATGGGGTTGGTCTTACTCCTTTCGGCGTCAAAAATTACATATAAAACAAGCATTTAATTGATACAGTTCAGCATACACAGTTAGTTTAGAGTTTGACAATTTTTGCGGGCCATTTCGTGAAAAATAGAAAGTTCTTTTATATTTTTGGTGGTACCAAAATGGTACCTAAATAGTACCAAAATTTAATATCAGTACTAGGGTAATATGCAAGTGACTTGCCAAATTTTGTAAAATTTGGACATTCTCTTCAGCTAGAGGGGATACATATAACTTTTGCAGGCTATTCCGTAAAAAAAAAAAAATAAATAAATAAATAAAAACAGAAAGAAGAAAAAAATATATATTAATAATAATAATAATAATAATAATAATAATCAGCAGGAGGGTCACCCACAAGTGACATATCTCTCAATATTAGATTTTTAGCTATTAGATTTATTAGATTTTTAGCTAGAATGGATACATACATTTTTTGCAGGCCATTTCACAAAAAAAGGCAGGTTCGTGGTTCATGAATCGTACCAAAGTTTAATCAACACCAGGGTCACCAAGTAATTTACATATAAAATTTTATGAAATTTGTTCCATTAGTTTTTGAGCTAGAGTGGATACATACATGGTACAGTTAATTTTTCAGCTAGAGTGGATACATACGTTGCGCAGACAGACAGACACACAGACAGACAGACAGACAGACAGACACACAGACAGACAGACGACACGCTAAAAATATTTTTTTCGGGCTCTAGCGTGTTTGAAACGTGTAGTGCTTGAAACTGTATTAAATGCACGAAAAGTTACTGACTTACCCAGTAAATCAGCTTATTATGGTGAGACTCACAACAAATTTACTTTTTCTGAAAAATATTCATATCATTTCTTGGTAGGTAATATTTTGTCATGCTACTGTTTTTACTAAAAATTTTATTTGAAGCATCTATTTCTCAGGATCTGCTAAAGAGGTTAGTTGATGACTGATGTGGACTCAAACCAAATTTCAGCACCAAATTTCAAAATGTAGCAGTGTTGTTCACTAAGGATTTCCATTTTCGGTATTTTCCCATTTCGGGTTCAAAAGTTTTAATTTTTCTTGAAACATCTATTTATTTCTCAGAATTGGCTTCGTATAGAGCTTAGATTATGACTGTTATAGATTAAGCTTCACGTTCAGTAAAGGCTAGCAGGATTCACTAAGGTTCACTAGAAGGTTCTATTTCCGGTTCTTTTTTCACTTTTAGTTTAAAAAGTATCCTGGAAACAACTTTGTTTTTAGAATCAACTATAGTTAAAGCTTAGATGATGACTGATGTGGTTTCAGTAGCATCAAATTCTGGAGGGGGTTATGGAGTTCAATAAGGATTTCCACTTTTGATTCTGGGAATGTCACTTCCGGTTTATACAAAAATTCGTATGACTATACTAATTTTCCACTTGCTAACTTCATTGAACAGCACAAGTGAAATAAGAATGATCGTGACTTTCCTCTATGTGTAATGCGAAGAGATGTGATGCCATGTAAAGACATGCGATGCCATGCAAAGGCATATGATGCCATGCAAAGAGATGCGATGCCATGCAAAGAGATGCGATGCCATGCAAAGACATGCGATGCCATGCAAAGAGATTTGATGTCATACAAGGACATGCGATGCCATGCAAAGACATACGATGCCATACAAAGACATGCGATGCCATGCAAAAAGATGCGATGTCATGCGAAGAGATGCGATGAGACGCGAAGAGATTCTATGAGATGCGATGTGACACGAAGAGATACGAGGATATGCGATATGATGTGAAGAGAATAAAAATGCTTAACAGTTCCTTCGAAAAGAACACACCACTGAAGTACCGTGAAGTATACACATCACTGAAGTACGTGAAGTGTACATATTACAAAAGTACCGTGAAGTGTACACGGCACTGAAGTACCGTGAAGTGTATACATCACTGAAGTATGTGAAGTGTACACATCACTAAAGTACGTAAAGTTTACACACCACTTGTCGGCCGGTCGTCCATCCAGTTGCTCCAAGTCCTCTGGACGAGCCGGACGGCCTGGGGCTTTCACACCACTTGTCGTCCCACAAAGGCTCCATCATAAATTTTTGTCAAAAATGTATTTTAAGGATCTACGTGTGAGCTGAAATGAACATTTTACCGCATGTATAATTAACTGCGAAAATTGCTTAACTGCCTAATGATGATAATTGATAACCATACATTATTTCACAACGTTCCTCCCATACAACCTTCAAATACATAAAAATTTTTCGTTCTGAAATACCTTTGCAATTATTGTTCAATCTGAGAAAATCCATAGATAAATATTACTCGGACATTAAAAGGCAGACAGTATGTTATAAAACCGCAAACTAAACAATATTTCATTTAACTTTGTAAGTAAAAATTACAACCCGCATTCTGGGAAAAAACATTTTTTTACATTAAATCTTTATGGCTAGACTCGGCATTGTTGAGGTATATGGAAATGAAGTCATGGCTGCTCATAGATTACAATATAAAAAATTTCGCATTAACACAATGCAGGCCTTTAAGAACTAACTTTCTGCATACAATTAACTTCATCTTTGTAATTCAGGATTATTTGAGATTAGACAATATTTGAATGCACAATAGTTGTTTATTGTATACATAGAAATTACAATATGATATAAGGACAAAAGATCTTTGTTTATAAGACTGTTATATTCTTGCTGAAAATAGATGGTGGCAAAATTCATTTTATTAACACATAGTTGAAAAGTGTTTATGACTTTATTCATTCTGTCTATCTGACTGTCTGTCCGTTCGCCCGATAACTGCCGTAAAAATGTCTTTATCAAAATGAAATTTTAGTATGTTGTTGAGAAGGTCTGTGGGACATATGGGAATATAAATGAATAATATCACCCAATTAGTTTTAGATTGAGTCCGGGTTGAAAAAATGAAATACATTGAACCCTATGGGACCTAATTTTTCAAACATTTTTTAAGCGAATTTAAAATTCACAAATTGCTTCGAAAATTTTAGGAAATATTCCAATTATCCCATAAAATATATAAAAATAATTCCAGCAAAATATATTCGGTAGCTTTTTAAATAAAAATTAAAATAATAATTGCACCCATGCACCCACAGTATATGAAAAGATAACGTGACCCACTTCAATATAAAATATGGCATCCATCTTGTGTCAAAATCATGATTTTTAAAGTTCATTTTAATTTATATTTAGTGTTGCATCCGTCCTAAAAACTGCTTTACTTTTTATCACTTTCCTTATATACATATAATGTATAGGTCCTTCCGAGAGGTTGGTGGTAGGGGAAGGAGGGTACGGTCCCTGTGGATGCCTCCCCCACTGGGTTCCGGTCTAAATTGGGTGGCACTTCCCGACCGTCCAAACAGTTACCTTACACCTTTCTGGTAGGTCGGCCGGTCTGGGTTTCAACAACAACATATAATGTATAAGGAAAGTATTGTGACGGGGTCGAAAATGCGAAATTGGATGTAATGCTTTGCAAAATTTTAATTTCGTCATACGATAGGCATACATTTTATTATATAAGTAATGAATGCTCTTCTACATATAGCCAACGTGGCAATATTTAGCAACACTTTGACGAAAATATCGTCAAAATTGCAAAAATGAAGCCAAGTTAATGAAAATGACGCTCAATTGATGAATTTATTATTAAAATATTTAAATATATTGACTATATTGCTTATTTAGGATGATATCAATATTGATAATTGTTAATTTAGAATTGCGTAAAATATAAGTTAATTAGGTACGCAATAGTTTTATATACTGTCATCTGGAAAAGCCCCAAATGTACAATTTAACGTTACAAACACTGTGCCGTGAATTTTTTCATCACTTTTTCACCTTTAAAGAAGTAAATTTATTTCATTATATAAGGAAAGTCATGTGCTGTCCGCATCAGATTTTTTTTTCTGTGCATCTATATACTGCGCAAACGCAATTACAATATTTGAGCTTAAATGATCATCAAACTTTGATCAATTTTACAACAAAGCCTGACTTTCACGTATGGAGAATGTAAACACATCAAGCCGTAAGATGTGTTGTATAAGAATTGCTGAATTTCTTTAACGCAAAATTATTTAGGTCTGGAGTCTGCAATATAGCTGATATGAATTAAACATTCATTGATTTTACATAGAGAAGCAGACGATTCAATATTATTCCTTTTTTGATGAAGTTTTTAAGCATGGAGTTTGAAAGTAATTTTACCTCCATGGTTTTACCTTTCTAAGTAAAATAAATTACTGTAGTATTGTGATAACTTTAAAAATATTGCCGCTGAATGAAAGGAAGGGAAAAATGTTTATGAATGAAACATTCACTACTTTTATATAGAGAGCCAGACGATTTATATTTTGATGAAGTTATTTGAATAAAGTTCATTTGTCTTTGCTAAAGTTTTAAAATAGAATAAATTATTGTAGTATTGTGATAATTTTTAAAATATCACCGCTGAATGTATCGCATTTTAGAGATGTTTAAGTGAAAGTGCATTTCTGTTGGAAAGTGTTTCATAATCAATGCTTTATGTATGATTGATCTTTCTTGTTTTAGATGGTTTTACAAAAGAGAAAAATATTTTTATTTATTGACTAGCAGTATATTCGTTCTTCGCAAGGAATATACAATATAAAGAAAATTAAAATTCACAATTATGTGTAAATTCCTGTAGTATTGTAAATGGCATTGTTAAAAAACACATTATATTAAAATATTTAATTTAATTCTTTAAAAAAAATAAGAATCTCTGTTCTCGCAATATATAATTATCTTCACGGGCAGATCTGATGAATAAAACATCCTGGTCCCGTTTGTAAACAAAGTTACAAAATACGAAATTGGATCAATATATGCCAAAATGAAACCGGTGTGAAATCGTATTAAAATATGCCAGAATAAAAGCGTTAAAATGGTATTAGACGATATACCCCTACCACTTTAATTCTGCTTCAACAATTAGCTAAACACAATATATGTGTTTGAAAAACTTTGCCAAAATAAAACAGATGACTTAAGATATTGAAAATATCAATAATCCTCGTAACATTTTAACCCGAAACAAAAATGCAAAGCATTTTGAAAATTATTTAATAAAAATTGAAAATTATTTAATAAAAATCGTCTGCTGCATAATATCGTTAGGTTTAATTCCTTTGTTTAGCAACATGATACCGTTTTCTTCAAATAACACAAGAAAGATCAATCAGGCATAAAGCATTGATTATGAAACACTTTCCAACTTCAATACAATTTTACATAAACATCTCTAAAATGCGATACATTCCTCGGTAATATTTTTAAATTATCACAATACTACATTAATTTATTATATTTGAAAACGTCATCGAAGAAAATGAACTTCATTCAAATGACGGCATTGAAATATAAATTGCCTGGTTTAAACATCTCTAAAATGCGTTTCATTCCTCGGTAATATTTTAAAATTATCATAATACCACAATAATTTATTATATTTAAAAACTTCATCGAAAACAAATGAACTTTATTCAAATGACGTCATCGAAATAGAAATAGCCCCTATATGAAAGCAGCATTTCATTCATCATAATACTATAATAATTTATTTTATTTAAAAATTTGAAATATTGTTATCTACCATATTTATTTTAAAATGTTAAACCTCTCTTATACATAAAATAATTAAACATTTGGGAAAAATATTTATTGTATATCTCTTTTTTCTTTCTGGAGGAAATAGCAAGAGTCAGAATTTAATTGAATTCGTTTTTCTCCCTATATTACATAATTTTTATTTAAAAAAAACTACCTAACATATTTTACTGAATTTTTTTTTATATATTTTATGGGATAATTTTAATATTTCCTAAAATTTTCGAAGCAATTTATGAATTTTAAATTCGCTTAAAAAATGTTTGAAAAATTAGGTCCCATAGGGTTCAATGTATTTCATTTTTTAAACCCGGGTTCAATCAAAAACTAATTGGGTGATATTATTCATTTATATTCCCATAGGTCCCACAGACCGTCTGAAAAACATACTAAAATTTCATTTTTATAAAGTCATTTTTACGGCAGTTATCGTGCTAACAGACAGACAGACAGACAGACAGAATGAACAAAGTCATAAACACTTTTCAACTATGTTGTAAAATATTAAAAATGCATTTATAAATGACCAATAATTATATATTTGAAATGCGTATGCATCTCACAATACGTTTCAAAATATATTAACTGACAAAAGTTGGAAAAAGCCAAGGACCACGATAGCTGCTACAAATATTATTGAATTTTCCCAAAACTTTATATACGGTTTGTTAACGAAAAATCTAGAACCAGATAGATTTTTTTTTTAATTCGAGCGAAAATTTCAAAATTTATTCAAAATTTCATATTTCGTTAACATGGCAGCATATAGGACAAAATATAACATAATCATACATAAAATGGATGATTTATGGCTTAATGATCACGAGGTCTAATAATTTCAATCGTTATTACCAAAAATAGCCGCGATACAATTTTTGCGTTCGTGACGTCATTGGCCCCCTCGGAGAGGACATGTACATTGTCAGGTATGGTATCAATCGAACGATTTTGTCAAGTCTTTCAATAGTTGTAATCATTTGGATCAACGATACCAATTTATCAAAATTTTTATTGTAAAATTTGAAAAAAAAGAAAAAATCTGATGTGCAGCACATGACTTTCCTTATATAATGCACTAAATTTACCACTTTTACAGTAAAAAAAAAGGTTATTCTTATAGTAGATACTTATATTCTTTCTAAGATATTAAATCTTCGTCAATTAGTCCTCATTTTCATTGATTTAGCGTCATTTTTATCCATTTGGCGAGATTTTCGTCAATTTAGCACCATTAAAAAGTCGCGAAGTCGGCGACATTCCTCCAAATTCATCGCCAAAATCTCGCCAAGCGTTATGGACAGTGATATAAGTTATTCTTATATCAGATAAATGACTATTGGCGTTCAAATACAAAAGTATTACTGAAAGCATTTTTTCTTATGAATGGAACGAGCTAGATCCACGAGAATGATGTCACCAAATTTATCGCATGATATTACATATGAAAAGTGAACATGTTTCTCAACAGTTAATATATTTTTTTTAATTTATGGGATTTTTTGATAAATTTATTTGAAAAATATGCAATATCTCGAGAACGGTTCATACTAGCGTTCTAAAGTTTATGTTAACCGTTTTCTAAAGGAAAATTACTTAAGAAATGTCTATTTGCGTAACTTTATTAAAGGTTTTGATTTTTTTTAAATTTCACTGGAAAATTTAGAGGGTTCTGAACATTCGATTGCTTTTACAAATAATAGGCTTCCAGTATTCACGGATTGTGATTTTTGTACCAAATTTCATTCAAATCGTTCCATTCGTTTGTGAGATATCGTCTCCACTGACTCACTGGCACACACAAATACTTTCACATACACACACATACTTTCACACACACACACACACACACATACTTTCACACACACACATACACCCATACTTTCACACACACACACAGACATCACCCCCAAAATGTTCGATTCGTGATCAGGGATGCTTGAAACGTGCTCTCCCGTCGAAAACTCAAATTCGAATTTTCGACCCTTCACAATACTTTCCTTATACATTATACTATGTATATAAGAAAAGTAAAAACTAATTAAAACTGGATTATAGTATGAGAAAGTCGAGTTGAGTTCTACTCCAGTTAATTTTCATATTGTATTTTTAAATAGTCCGAGATCTTTGAAAGCAGACAAATTAAGCAGACTGGTAATTGAAAACGATTACGTTACAGCGGGGGGATGACTGTATTGCACTTCTTTGAAACTCTTTGAGGCCAGTTAGAACCAGTTCCACATGGTACCGTACCTCTTTAAAGAACAACATCTTCATCTACGATCAAATGAGGAAATCAAATCAAGTAACTACAAATTTCGATGCGTGCGATGAATACGCAATGCTTTTCAGTTCGAAAAGAACTCGTTGATGGCCATATTTCAGCATCCATTATTTTAATGGAAACGTTGTACTTAAACCGGAAAAAGTTCAAAAACATTTTAGTTGAATATATCTTGATAAGATGATATCTCTTTTCCGATCGTCTCAAAGTTCAGGTACTTGTTCACATATCAATAATTCTTAACTAACGTAATAGATGAAGTTGCGTGTTTTGTTTGAGCAAAATTGGCTTGGGTATGATAAAAGAAAATTTATCATATTGTCGGACATTGCAGAATAACTTGACGAATTTTGGGATAAATCTACACCATTCTTTTTTCCAAACTGTGGAACCACGGAATTAGAGAGGAGTTAAATCTCCTATTGATGAATACCCAGAAAGTACACCAATGCAGTGGTTTTCAACCTTTCCATAAATGAGTACCACTTGCAGCGAGAATGCGATTTCACCAACTTGGCAGTGCCGGGATTTAATCTCGGGGCCAAAGCGTAGTAGGCCAGTATTATAGCGTTGAGCTACAGAAGTCTCCAGCTCAATGCATTTAATACTGCCGTATGAGCGTTCGCTACAAGATCGCATTCTCGCTACACACCAAAACCCAACTTCAAAAATTTCAGCACTGCCAACAAATATATTTATGGGCGTTATTTGTCGTGCATACAAATAGAAAGTCAAGGCTATTATACACTTAATTAAATTATTGTCACATATTTTTACTTCGTTCTTAATAAAAACATTTGAACAAAATAATAAATCCTAGCAAATGTGATTAACAATAAAAAATATGATTATTGATTGACAATATGATTAACAAAATTATTTGTTGTATTACTTGTGCTTGTTTGAAAGAAAAATGTTTAAAGAGTAAGTAGCTTTGTGACTTCGCTCCCTAGCTTTAATTAGTGCTTAGGAGCAGCATAAATATTAGCGCTTAAGATTGGCATAAATACTAGTAATTTTGGCAAAAATATTAGTGATTAAGTCAGGCAAAAATTTTACTGTACAAGGGCAGCATCAATTTTATTATTTACCGGCGGTATAAATATTACTATTGAAAGGCGGTATAAATATTAGTGCGTACGGGCGGCATAAATATTGGTGCTTAAAGACGACATAAATATTAGTGCCTGAGGGCGGCATAAAAATTGGTGCGTAAGAGCGATATAAATATTGATGCTTAAGAGGCATGAATATTAGTGCGGAAGGACGGCATAAACATTGGTGCGGAAGGGAGGCATAAACATTGGTGCGGAAGGGAGGCATAAATATTGATGCGTAAGGGTGGCATAAATATTGGTGCGTAAAGGAGGAACAAACATTAGTGCCTAAGGAGGGCATAAACATTAGTGCGTAAGGGCGGCATAAATATTGGTGCTTAAGGGATATAAATTTTAGTGCTTATGAACAGCATAAATATTAGTTTCTAAAGAGAGCATAAATTTTAATGCTTAAGGGTGACATGAATATGAGTTCTTAAAGACGGCATAAATATCAGTGATTAAAAACGGCATAAATACTAGTGTCTTGAGACGTTATAAATATAAGTGCCTAGGAGCGGCAAAGTCGTAAATCCGTCTGACACCGTGAACGGGTTATGTTATAAAAACACCTGAAAACTGTATATCCCAGTTCTAACTCGATTGACTGTAAACAGCTCATAATATCCACATCAAGATCTTCAACAATAGTCTCATTGTCCTTAACACTAGTAAATACAACAACTTCACCTGCTACCCCCTCAAGACAACATAGCGTACAATTAAACTACCTGTCCTACAAACATACTCAAATGATCAGTCAAACAGGGCGCAACAAGCTGTCCTCGCCTAATACTTTAACCCCTCCGCGGGCACATAACGGTACTCTTTGTCGCTCCCAACCGGCGCGTGTAGCTAAAATGCCGTAACGCCCAATTACACATGGCCCTGGAAGCGCTGTTATCGGCCGCACATCGGGAAGCTCTTCAAACCGAAACGCGTGAGGGGAGCGTGGAGTTGAGAGGGATGACTACTGCTTCTGGAAAAAAAGATTTAAAAGTGAAACCGGGAGCGATGTTTATCGGGATGTGGGTTCGACAGGAAATAAAATCTGATGTTCCTCAACATCACTTTCGCTAGAGATTGAAAATTCTGGTATTTCTGGAAAAATTCGTTTATTAATGCATTTTCCGATAAATTCGTTCATTAATGCATTTTCCGCTAAATTCGTTATTTCTGAAACTTCTATGAGACGATAACAACATTCTTAAAGGTTTTGATGGATTTTTACTTTCCCTGCAATACACGGTAATGTATAGAGAAAGTATTGGAATCATGTCGAAAATCGCAACTCGAGTTTTCGACGGATCTACAAGTTTCAAAACCTCTAGAATACGAAAAAAAAAACTGTTTTTAGCGTGACGTCTGTGTGTCTGTCAGGCTGTGTGTCTGTGCAATGTATGTATTCGCTCTAACTCAAAAACTAATGGACCGAATTTCATAAAATTTGGTAGGTAAGTCACTTAGATGTGATCCAGATCCAGATTAGTTTTTGGTACGATTCGTAAAAACAGAACCTGCCTTTTTTTTTTTTTTTTTGCGAAATGGGCCGTAAAAATTTCATTTATCCGCTCTAGCTAAAATACTAATTTACCAAATTTCACAAAATTTAGTAGATGAGTTACTTGTTGGATACTTTGGTGCTGATTAGAATTTGGTACGATTCGGAAAAGAAGAACTCGCCTTATTTTACGAAATGGCCAGCAAAAATTTCATGTATCCATCCTAGCTAAAATACTAATTGACCAAATTTCACAATATTTGGTAGTTAAGTTACCTGTGGGACACTCTGGTGCTGATTCGATTTTGGTACGATTCGGAAAATAACAACCTGCGTATTTTTACGAAATGGCCCGCAAAAATCGCCAAAATCTGAAAAAAAAAAGACTACGTATTCTGAAATGTATCAATTGTCTTGTTTTATACGCAATTTTTGACTAGGAAAAGAGTATAACACACTCCATTATACTTTAGGACTAACCGTTTTCAAGATATTTGAGATTTCTTGCATTTTTGTTACGCCGCTATCGGAAAAATGTCCAATTACCAAATAAAAACAAAAATTGAATTAAAAATGCAAATTTAGTGTCATTTGGTGCAATTAAACTCAATCTAATGAATTATTAAAGAAATAAAGAAAATATGAATTTGAGTCTGCTGGGAAAGTCATGTGCTGACCACATCAGATTTTTTACTTTCTTATACTATAGAATATAGTACAGAGAAACAATTGTTTTCAAGAAAATTTTCCATTTCGAGATTTTGATGCCAATATATGTTTTGGGACCTCCTCAACAGGTTTTTTGTCATTTGTCTGTGGTCGATTTTTTGCGTACATAATAGCTGCTACAAATATTAATGGATTTTCACGGAACTCCGGCTTTTGTTATAAAAATCTGATGTGGGCAGCACATGACTTTCCCTGCAGACTTATATCCACTTTCTCTTTATTTCAATTAAATTTAATTCACTTTTAATTCAATTTTCGTTCTCATTTGATAACTGGACTTATTTTCAAAGGTGGCGTGGAGAAAATACGAAAAAATCTAATATATCTCGAGAACGGCTAGTCCTAGTGTAATGTGGTTGGTATTATTCTTTTCATCGTTAAAAATTACGTATTAAACAAGCATTTAATGGATATATTTGAGCATACGTAGCATTTTAGTTTAGATTTTGACAATTTTTGGAGGGCCATTCTGCAAAAAAAGGCAGGTTATTTTTTTCTGAATCGTACCAAAATCTAATCAGCACCAGGGTGACCTATATGTGACTCATCTGCCGAATTTTGTGAAATTTGGTCCATTAGTTTTTCAGTTAGAGTGGATACAAGCTTCTGCGGGTCATTTCGCAAAAAAAGGCGGGTTCTTTTATTCCGAATCGTACCCAAAACTAATCAGCACCAGACCCGCCCACAAGTGACTTACCTACAAAATTTTGTGAAATTCGGTGTATTAGTTTTTTAGTTAGAGTGGATACAAAATCTGCACACACAGACAGACACACAGACACACACACAGACGTCACGCTAAAAATGGTTTTTTCGTATTCTAGAGGTCTCGAAACGTGTAGATCCGTCAAAAACTCGAGTTGCGATTTTCGACATGATTCCAATACTTTCCCCATACATTACCATGTATTGCAGGGAAAGTAAAAATCTGATGTGGACAGCCCATGACTTTCCCTGCAGACTTATATTCGCGTTCTCTTCATTTTAATTACATTTAGTTCACTTTTAATTCAATTTTCGTTCTCATTTGATAACTGGACTTCTTTTCAAAGGAGGCGTAGAGAAAATACGAAAAAACTAAAATATCTCGAGAACGGCTAGTCCTAGTGTAATGGGGTTGGTCTTATTCTTTTCTTCGTTAAAATTTACGTATTAAACCAGCATTTTATGGATATATTTGAGCATACATAGTTTTTTATTTTAGATTTTGGCGATTTTTACGGGCCATTTTGCAAAAAAAGCAGGTTATTTTTTTTCGAATCATACCAAAATCTAATCAGCACCAGAGTGTCCCACAAGTGATTTATCTACCAAATTTTGTGGAATTCGGTCCATTAGTTTTTCAGCTAGAGTGGATACAAGCTTCTGCGGGTGATTTCGCAAAAAAAGGCAGGTTCTTTTATCTCGACTCGTACTCAAAACTAATCAGCACCAGATTCGCCCACAAGTGACTTACCTACCAAATTTTGTGAAATTCGGTCAATTACTTTTTTAGTTAGAGTGGATACAAAATTTGCACAGACAGACACACAAACACACACACAGACGTCACGCTAAAAATAGTTTTTCCGTATTCTAGAGGTATCGAAACGTGTAGATCCGTCGAAAACTCGAGTTGCGATTTTCGAGATGATTCCAATACTTTCCCTATACATTACCATGTATTGCAGGGAAAGTAAAAAACTATAGAATTACATAGAATCTTTTACTTTCCCTGCAATACATGGCAATGTATAGGGAAAATATTGGAATCATACCGAAAATCGCAACTCGAGTTTTCGGCGAATCTACACGTTTCGAGACATCTGGAACACGAAAAAACTATTTTTAGCGTGACGTCTGTGTGTGTGTGTGTGTGTGTGTCTGTGTGTGTGTGTGTGTGTGTCTGTCTGTACAGATTTTGTATCCACTCTAACTAAAAAACTAATGGACCGAATTTCATAACATTTGGTAGGTAAGTCACTTGTGTGTGAATCTGGTGCTGATTAGTTTCGGGTACGATTCGGGATAAAAGAACCCGCCTTTTTTTTTTGCGAAATGACCCCCAAAAGCTTCCATACACTCTAGCTGAAAAACTAACGGACCGAATTCCACAGAATTTGGTAAATAAATCACTTGTGGGACACCCTGGTGCTGATTAAATTTTGGTATGATTCGAAAAAAAATAACCTGCCTGTTTTTGCAAAATGGCCCTCAAAAATCGCCAAACTCTAAAATAAAAAACTACGTATGCTCAAATATATCCATTAAATGTTTGTTTAATACGTAATTTTTAACGAAGAAAAGAATAAAACCAACCCCATTCACTAGGACTAGCCGTATTCGAGATATTTTAGTTTTTGCGTATTTTCTCTACGCCTCCTTTGAAAATAAGTTCAGTTATCAAATGAGAACGAAAATTGAATTAAAAGTGAAATAAATTTAATTAAAATAAAGAGAACGTGAATATAAGTCTGCAG
The DNA here is from genome assembly GCA_951213105.1 of Amaurobius ferox. Taxonomy (NCBI): domain Eukaryota; kingdom Metazoa; phylum Arthropoda; class Arachnida; order Araneae; family Amaurobiidae; genus Amaurobius; species Amaurobius ferox. The sequence continues at coordinate 60,327,086 of OX578150.1, read as the reverse complement.
GGAAAGCCATGTGCTGCCCACATCAGATTTTTGAAATTCGAGCGAAAACTTCGAAATGTTATATTTTTTTAACATGGCAGCATAGAGCAAAATCTGACATAATGCTTAAAAGTGGTTATTTATGGCTTAATAATCGTGAAACTTAACAGCTTCAATCATTCCAGTGAAAAATAGTCGCGATACAATTTTTGCGCTCGTGATGTCATTAACCCCCTCGGGTGGGGGAGGTTACCATCCTCCGAGAGTATACATTATCAAATTTGGTGTCATTCAAAAGATTTTTTCAAGCCTTTTACAATGAAAGGTAACAACATGATATAATTGTGATCATTTAGATTAACAAAACAGGTACTCATATTTTTCAAAATTTTTCTTGCAAAGTTTGCAAAATCTTCGGAAAAAACAAAAAAATCACAAATTACTAAAAAATGATTTCTAGTATGAGAAAGTCGAGTTGAGCTCACTCAAGTTAATTTCAATTAGGAGCAATTGTGCATTGAAAATTATATTTAGTGGAATAAAGTATTTTTTTTACTTAATCATCTCATTTGTTTTTATCTATGAGTGCATAATTTAAGATTTTATCTACTTAGTTGTCTGTATCTTATAAATTTGGTGTAGTTATGTGTTACAGTTTTGTATTTAAATTTTAAGCATGTTGGAAACTTCATATTAAATTACTATACCATTCATAATCCTAGAAATAATAATTGCAAATCTGTATAATAGTCTGTAACATGTTTTTATTTTTCAGGTTCTCAGAAGCCCACTTATCATACCGACCACGGAACCGAACCTCATGAAGACGAAATTTTATTTCCCCTTCCGGAGTCACAGAAAATTGGATTTTACGAAAAAGTCTTTCCAACCTCTCCAGATTCTGTCCAGTGATCTAGAAGGCTAAATTTTTGTACACTTATAGTATTAACTACAGTACACAAACTAATGGAGGTGAATTTTCGATTTCTCCTTCGAGGGGGTGAGCAAATTGGGAGTGCTCGAAATTTCACACGATCCAGAAGCTCTCGACTCCCTCCGATGACCTAGAAGGCTGAAACCTTTCACACTTATACTCAGCCATGCGTCAGAATCAAATTGAGACAAGGCATGTTAGGATGAATAATTTCGACATTAAAAATCATACATTGTGAAAGAAAATAAAACGTACTAAAAGAAATTATACAACTTAATTTTTTGATCATGTTAATTTTCCCCTTTTCGAAAGACTTTAATGCTAGTTATAAATAACAACACAAATTATACATATACCATAACTGCAAATAATAAATAGCCAAGCCAAGCCAAGACGCTTGCTTACGGGGTGCCTGCGTCTTCAGACGCGTAACCCCACTTCGAATAATAAATATACTATAACTGCAAATAATAAGTATACTATAACTACAAATAATAAATATACCATACATATCCTATACATCAATAAGCACCGCTGGGAAAATAATAACAGGTTTTAACTTGAGTAAAATCATAATTTATTAGTCCAATAATTGCTAAATTTTTTTTAATTTCATGTTTCATATATATAGTGCTTTTCGAGAGGGCATATTAAAACTTTGTTTTTGATTAAAAAAATTCTGTTAATTTAAACGTTACACAAATAAATTATGGTAGATTATGTACTCCTAGAAGTATATGCATATCACCAGGAGTACGAGTACCAGTTTGGAAAATACACACACACACACACACACACTGCTCTATTCCAGGTCGTCCAATTAGATACTCTAAGTCCTCTGGACAAGTGGGACGGCCTGGGGCTTTCACACACTGCTCTATTGTACGTTTTTCACTCAACATATCTTTAATTTACAAGTTAACCCTACTCTGTGTTAGTAAGATAAAGAACTATATTGTATATTGTGTTTTTATAATTTTAAAGAATGATTTATGTCTAAAATCATGAGGTTTGAAAATTAAGTCATGCCCCTCGTTTATATATTTTAGTTATCCGCAGGTGTATATGTATCACAGTACAGTTTGGGTATAGTGACTAGGCACTATAGTTTGGAAATATAAAGTCTGCCATAACCTTCGAGGAGCTAGCTCTTGGACCATAAACTATCTTTAAATGAGGTCATATTTTGCGTAATTCCATGAGTACGGGTAGCAGTCTGATAAATACCTACTTTGATCTATGCCCCCCCCCCCCCAGCACATCTGTTTACAATGAAGTTCCTCTCGGTGTAAATGAGATAACAAAAAAGCTATTTTATATATTTTGTTTTTAATTTCAAACAATTGTTTCTGCGCATAAATATTTAAAGTTAACAAATTAAGACAAGCACTCCCAAGAAATATTTTAAGTACCATAGGGGTACGCTCACCACAGTTTGGAAAACACTATTTTCTGCATTTCCCTCAATCTACACATCTGTAATTTACAAATTATTAACAAATTATTATTAATTATTCCTCCTAAGTATATATAAGATAAAATAAAGAACTATTTGATAGATTTTTTTTATTTAATTTTAAAGAAATATTTGTCTGTAAAATCCAAAAATTAAATTAAACAACGTACCCCTTGAACTGTGTTGCATACCTCCAGGGGTACGCAAACTCCAGCTTGGGAAACACATAAACATATATAATACATCTTTTACTTCTATGGGTAAACCATAAAGACATATTTACGTCTATGGAGGAAACACTGCTGTATTGTGTTTTTCCTCAACACACACATCTGTAATTTACAATTATTTGCACTCCGTGTAATGAACTAAAGAGTATTCACACTTTGTAACTTACAACATTCCCTCAACACACACATTTGCAACTTACAATTATTTGCACTGCGTGTAATGAACTAAAAAACATTCACACTTTGTAACATACGACATTCTCTTAACACACACAACTATAATTTACAATTATTTGCAATGCGTGTAATGAACTAAAGAGCATTCACACTTTGTAACATACGACATTTCCTCAACACACACATATGTAATTTACAATTATTTGCACTCCGTGTAATGAACTAAAGAGCATTCACACTTTGTAACATTCGACATTTCCTCAACACACACATCTGCAATTTACAATTATTTGCACTCCGTGTAATGAACTAAAGAGCATTCACACTTTGTAACATACGATATTCCCTCAACACACACATCTGCAATTTACAATTACTTGCACTCCGTGTAATGAACTAAAGAGCATTCACACTTTGTAACATACGACATTTCCTCAATACACACATATGTAATTTACAATTATTTGCACTCCGTGTAATGAACTAAAGAGCATTCCCACTTTGTAACTTACGACATTTCCTCAATACACACATATGTAATTTACAATTATTTGCACTCCGTGTAATGAACTAAAGAGCATTCACACTTTGTAACATTCGACATTTCCTCAACACACACATCTGCAATTTACAATTATTTGCACTCCGTGTAATGAACTAAAGAGCATTCCCACTTTGTAACTTACGACATTTCCTCAATACACACATATGTAATTTACAATTACTTGCACTCCGTGTAATGAACTAAAGAGCATTCCCACTTTGTAACTTACGACATTTCCTCAATACACACATATGTAATTTACAATTACTTGCACTCCGTGTAATGAACTAAAGAGCATTCCCACTTTGTAACTTACGACATTTCCTCAACACACACATATGTAATTTACAATTATTTGCACTCCGTGTAATGAACTAAAGAGCATTCCCACTTTGTAACTTACGACATTTCCTCAATACACACATATGTAATTTACAATTATTTGCACTCCGTGTAATGAACTAAAGAGCATTCACACTTTGTAACATTCGACATTTCCTCAACACACACATCTGCAATTTACAATTATTTGCACTCCGTGTAATGAACTAAAGAGCATTCCCACTTTGTAACTTACGACATTTCCTCAATACACACATATGTAATTTACAATTACTTGCACTCCGTGTAATGAACTAAAGAGCATTCCCACTTTGTAACTTACGACATTTCCTCAACACACACATATGTAATTTACAATTATTTGCACTCCGTGTAATGAACTAAAGAGCATTCCCACTTTGTAACTTACGACATTTCCTCAATACACACATATGTAATTTACAATTATTTGCACTCCGTGTAATGAACTAAAGAGCATTCACACTTTGTAACATTCGACATTTCCTCAACACACACATCTGCAATTTACAATTATTTGCACTCCGTGTAATGAACTAAAGAGCATTCACACTTTGTAACATACGATATTCCCTCAACACGCACATCTGCAATTTACAATTACTTGCACTCCGTGTAATGAACTAAAGAGCATTCACACTTTGTAACATTCGACATTTCCTCAACACACACATCTGCAATTTACAATTATTTGCACTCCGTGTAATGAACTAAATAGCATTCACACTTTGTAACATACGACATTTCCTCAATACACACATATGTAATTTACAATTATTTGCACTCCGTGTAATGAACTAAAGAGCATTCACACTTTGTAACATACGGCATTTCCTCAACACACACATCTACAATTTACAATTATTTGCACTCCGTGTAATGAACTAAAGAGCATTCACACTTTGTAACATTCGACATTTCCTCAACACACACATCTGCAATTTACAATTATTTGTACTCCGTGTAATGAACTAAAGAACATTCACACTTCGTAACATACGAATATATACATACCACTTACTACTTCCAAAGAACATATATCCTACAAAAATTCGATCACGTGATGTAGCTTACTGCATGTAATGTCAACGAATTAGCTGTATGACGTGTGATTGGTGAAAAGGGGAAATATTTAGGTTTTCACTTCAATGTGGGATAATTACAGCCAAATAAGACAGATTGTTGTTCTGAAAGACATAATTATCCCAATTTGAAAAGATTGCTGCAAACAATGGTGTCTAATAAAGAACAAGGCCGGCTTGAAACGGCTATTGATTCGACATTCTTTATTATTTCTTATCAAATTGACAAGAGTTTGAAAGAATTTCGCCTGCAGCATTGTTGTGATAAGAATCTTATAAATAATTGTTTAATGTGTTTTTGTCTTTCCATACCCTACAGAAGCCCCCCGGTGGTTTAGAAGGTTTAAAACTTCACAGTATCCTCGACGGTACAATATAATGAAGCCAGATTTTCTATTTCTCTTCCAAGGACAGACAAATAAAGGAAGGGGTAGGAAAATCTTTACAGACCCTCAAGAAGTGCCCCGGTGACCCAGGAGGTTGAAAGACGTTGCACACTTACAGTATATAGACTACGGGCTTTGCACGCTTCCCTAACAGCATTTTTTTTCACAGTGACGTAAGATTTACGTCACACTGTGACTTTGGGGCCAACGGCCGTACCGTGCTGAAAACACCGGTTCTCGTTAGATCACCGAAGTCAAGCAGCATCGGGCGCGGTTAGTACTTGGTGGGTGACCACCTCGGAACACCGCGTGCTGTTGGCCATCTCGGGTGCTGTATCCCCGTGGTTTGCGCGCTAGATTTGCACGCTACCACAAATGCCGCCGTGTTCATGCGGAGTACGATCACGTTAAACATGTGGGTCCGTAAGTCCTTCCGAGAGGTTGGTGGTAGGGGAAGGAGGGTACGGTCCCTGTGGATGCCTCCCCCACTGGGTTCCGGTCTAAATTGGGTGGCACTTCCCGGCCGTCCATACAGTTACCTTACACCTTTCTGGTAGGTCGGACGGTCTGGGTCTCAACAACAACAACACTGTGACTTTGGGACGTCACAGCCCTCACAGCAAAGATTGTCACATGTGTGACAGTGACGTTGTAGTCACGTGAGACCTTGGTCACAATGTGACATCATATTTGTGGCTTCTATGCGACGTTACGTATTAGTAACTTCATTGTGACTATATTTTGTGACGTTTCCAAAATTTAATTAACACGTAACAGTGTGACGACATTACAATGGCAATTACAATGTGACGTCACAAACAAGTTAATATGCGACGTCACAAACGACCATGAAAATGACCAAATTGACTTCGCTGTGACCTCAATATGACATTGCCGAGACGTATTTTGACGTCCTGTGACGTCCCAAAGTCACAGTGTGACGTATATCTTACGTCACTGTGAAAAAAAAATGTTGTTAGGGAGGGCGTCGCAGTACCTCTCGGCAGTGTCATATTGAGGTCATAGCGAAATCATTTTAGTCATTTTCGTGGTCGTTTGTGACGTCGCATATTAACTTGTTTGTGACGTCACATTGTAATTGCCATTGTAATGTCGTCACATTGTTACGTGTTAATTAAATTGGGGAAACGTCACAGAATATAGTCACAACGAAGTTACAAAGTTACTAATACGTAACGTCGCATAGAAGTCGCAAATATGATGTCACATTGTGGCCCAGGTGTCACGTAACTACAACGTCACTGTCACACATGTGACGATCTTTGCTGTGAGGTTTACAGCATATAGACTAAAGGCTTGGCACTCTTACAGTATATAGACTACGGGGCTGAACCTAACTTTGCCAATTTTCTATAAGAACAACTATTTTTGACCCCAAGTGACTCTTTTATTATAAAACAAACTAAAACTTATTAAAAAAAGTTGAAACAAAATTTTTAAATGTTAGTTTCCTGTCTTTAATAGGTTTAAATAAATAGTAGTTCAATTGTATCTATCTGTATTTGGCTTATTATTAAGAAATATAAGATAGCACATTCCTTGATATAAAAGTATTTTTTATTTGAAGAAAAAGTAACTGGAGTAACCTCGATTTTCGAATGCCAGAATCCATTTTTAAGTAGCTTGCGATTTCTTTCTTGCAAATTTTGCAAGAAATAATTTGAAAAATCTGTACCGTTTATCCAAATGATCATAATTATAGCATGTTGACCTTAATTTTAAAGAGCTCGAAAAAATATTTCGATTGATATCAAGTTTGACAATGTACCCCTTCGGGGAGGGGTGCTAATGACTTCACGACCCTAAAAATTGTATTTTTCCCTACAATGGCTGAAACTGTTAAGTTTCTTGTTCATTGAGCCATAAATAACCCCTTAAGTAACATAATTATGTCAAATATTGTTTGATGCTGCCATCTTAAGAAAACATAAAATGTTGAATAAATTTCAAAGCTTCCATTCGAATTTCAAAATATTCTAGCCAGTTCTAGTTTTTTGTTAACAATGCCGGATATAAAGCTTCGTTAAAACCTATTAATATTTTGGGCAGCTAACGTGTTACAAGAAATCGACCACAGGCGGGCATCACTCCGAAAATAGTTGCTACGTATTCAGAAGGTCCTAAATCATATATTAGCATCAAAATTCAGTTCGAAATATATAAAAATCTCGAAATTTTTTGTTTAAAAGTTCTTCCAGCTTTGACTCCGAGAACGTGCGAAATACATAAAATTCATTTATATATCATGCACAGAAAAACATCCCAATAATTCGTAACTAACTCTATTGGTGTAAAACCAACCATTTTAGATATATATTAAAGTATAATTATAACAGACAATTTTTTATAATTCTCTTTTTTACGCAGTTTTTTGTTCCATTTTTAACCATAGTAACAGCGTACCGAAATCGTCTGCTGGCAAATTTTCTGATCAAGCTATTGAAAGTATTTTTACTTTCTTTATATACATAGTATAATGTATAAGAAAAGTATTGTGACGTGGTCGAAAATTCGAATTCGAGTTTTCGACGGGAGAGCACGTTTCAAGCATCCCTGAACACGAATAAAAAGTTTTTGAGGTGATGTCTGTGTGTGTGTGTGTGTGTGTGGAGACGATATCTCAAGAAAGAATAAAGCGATTTAAACGAAATTTGGTACAGAAATTACAATTAGTGAATACTGGAATCCTTTTGCTTTTAAACGCAATCGAATGTTCAGAATCCCCCAAATATTGAAATGAAATTCTGAAAACTCATCCAAAAATCAATACTTTCAATAAAGTTAGATAAATAATCATTTCTCATGTAAATGTTCATTAGAAAACGATTAACACAAACTTTAGAACGCTAGTATGAACCGTTCTCAAGATATACCACATTTTCCAAATAAATAAATTACAAAAAGTATTAACTACTCTGATGTTCACTTTTCATATGCAATATTATGCGATACATTTGTTATCATCATTCTCGTGGATCTAGCTCGTTCCATTCACGAGAGAAGATACTTTGGGTAATAGTTCTGTATTTGGGCACCATTAGACGTTTATTTTCTATAAGATTAACCTATTTCCCCATCTATAACGCTTAACAAATTTGGCGGTATATCGCCAACTTGGCGAGGTTTTTTAAACGTTGCCAGATTGACGAAAATGTCGCAAAATTGATAAAATTCACGCTAAATCAATGAAAATGACTACTAATCGATTAAATTCAATATCTTGGAAAAAACATAACAAACGAGTATAAGAATAACCCATTTCTCCGTCCGCCCGTAATGATTAGCGAAATATTTGGCGGGATGTCTCAAACTTGGCGACTTCTTCTAAATATTGCCAGATTGATAAAAATGTCGCCAAATTGACAAAAATAACGCCAAATAGGAGGCAATTCTTTGCAAATTTTTAATTCCATCATATGACTGGGGTGCCTTTTTACATAAGAAATGCGCATCTCTGCGTTTATTTGTAACTCTTAACGATACATAATAATCTAGCGAAATATTGCCAACTTGGCGATATTTAGCCCATATTGGCGAAGATATCGTTAAAATTACAAAAATGAAGCCTAATTGATGAATTTATTATTAAAATATTTTAATATATGGACTGTACTGCTTATTGAGGATGCTATCAATATTGATAATTGGTGACAAAATAGCTTTACATGTTGTCATCTGGAACAGTGCCAAAAGTACATTTTAAAGTCAAAAACACTATACCGTGGATTTTTTCATCAGTTTTTAACTGTGAAATAAGTAAATCCATTCATTATCAGTCATATGCTGCCCACATCAGATTTTTTTTAATAATGATTTATTCTTTGGCTAAACTATTTGAAAACGTAGTATGGTAAAGTAATCGGATATGAAATATTGTTTCACATACCGCAATTCCCATGTTAACAAAACTATCAAATGTGTGACATGTTTATGCTTCAATTTAAAACTGTTTTCTTATATCATTACAAATCATCATTAAAATCATTATCAAAATGAAAGAAATGTGATTTTTTTTTCTTCTTTTCAGATTCCGCATTAATTTAAAATATTTTGTAAAAATTTTTGAAATATTCTTTCCCAAGTGTGCGACAGCTTGTAGTCTATTTGTAATACAGTCAGTGTATAAAGAAAATAAAATATATTTTATGAGTTTTCGTTCACTAGTTAATTTTAAATATTTTTAATTTAAAAAAAAAGAAAATTTAAGTTGGCAACATATTAGTCATGCAGACGTTTGCAATAAAAATTAACTGGTGTGTGGTTCAACTCGACTTTCTCATAGCAGAATTAATTTTATTTTTTTTTTCAAATTTCACAAGAAAAATTTGAAAATTCGGCATCGTGAGTCCAAATTATTACAATTATAGCGTGTTACCCTTCACTTTAAAGGGGTGGGAAAATATTTCAATTGATCCCATACTTCGATTGATACCAGGGGATAACTTGTCCCTGAAGTACGGGGGAGGGGGGGGGGAGGGGGCTAATGACGTCACGGACAAAAAATGACGATCCGGTGGTCGAGCGGCCAGGGGCATGTGTTTCCGTCTGATCGTTGGATTGCCAGGTTGCGGGTTCGAATCCCGCCAGTGGACATAGATGTTGTCATGTCGAAGCCAAGTCAGACTTCCACCCTTCGGGGGGTTTCTATAAAAGTGAAGCTGCAAATCTCCTCCCCTTCGCCATGGGACAACCTGGGGTGTTTTGTGGACGTGGTGCCCCTTTACCACAGGGGAATTAGTACACACACGAACAAAAAATTGTATTGCGGCTATTTTTTACAACAATAATTGAAACTATTAAGTGTCGTGATCGTTGAGAAATAAATAAAACCTTTTATGCATGATTATAACTTTTTTAGTCCTATTCTGCCATGTTAAAAAGATATATAATTTCGAAGTTTCCACTTGAATTAAAAAATTCTATCTAATTCTAGATTTTTCGATAACAAAGCCGGATATAAAGTTTCGTGAAAATCCATTAATATTTGCGGCTGCATATACACAGGAAATCGACCACAGACATCCGACAGACAGACATCACTTCAAAAATAGTCAAAACGTGTTCAGAAGGTCTTGAAACATATATGTTGACATCAAAATCTCGAAATCGAAAAACAATACCTTCGTGAAAACAATACCTTTTCAGTACTACGTAGGGAAAGTAACTAGTTGCTATAAAAACTGGTTGCTATATTTACTGACAGATAGCTGCGGACGCGCAGCTAATTTATTTTAATTTTGAAAATGATTGTGATATAAGTAGAACTACATAGTGCAATATGAATGCATGGGAAATGCGAGTGGAAGCAAATATATTTGTTTATTACTTTCCCTGCAATACATGGTAATGTATAGGGAAAGTATTGGAATCATGCCGAAAATCGCAACTCGAGTTTTCGACGGATCTATACGTTTCGAGACCTCTAGAATACGAAAAAACTATTTTTAGCGTGACGTCTGTGTGTGTGTCTGTGTGTCTGTCTGTCTGTGTGTCTGTGTGTCTGTCTGTCTGTGTGTCTGTCTGTCTGTGCAGATTTTGTATCCACTCTAACTAAAAAACTAATCGACCGAATTTCACAAAATTTGGTAGGTAAGTTACTTGTGAGCGAGTCTGGTGCTGATTAGTTTTGGGTACGATTCGGGATAAAAGAACCCGTCTTTTTTGCGAAATGGCCCGCAAAAGCTTGTATCCACTCTAACTGAAAAACTAATGGACCGAATTTCACAAAATTCGGTAGATGAGTCACTTGTGGGTTACCCTGGTGCTGATTAGATTTTGGTATGATTCGAAAAAAAATGACCTGCCTTTTTTTGCAAAATGGCCCGCAAAAATCGTCCAAATCTAAACTAAAGAACTGGGTATACTCAAATATATCCATTAAATGCTGATTTAATACGTAATTTTTAAAGACGAAAAGAATAAGACGAACCCCATTACACTAGGGCTAGCCGTTCTCGAGATATTTTAGTTTTTCGTACTTTCCCTACGCCACCTTTGAAAATAAGCCAGGTTACCGAATGGGAACGAAAATTGAATTAAAAGTGAAATAAATTTAATTAAAATAAAGAGAACGTTAATATAAGTCTGCAGGGAAAGTCATGTGCTGCTCACATCAGATTTTTTATAACTACACCAGTAAATACCACTTCTTCTGCAATGCTGTAGAAATTATTTTCCCATGTACATTTCGTAAAATGTTAGAAATTTAATGACCGGTCAGCACTAAAAACTGTTTAATCGAAGTTGCACGTTCAAAATTCCCCCTCCGGGCCTCGCTGATGTTTTTCCACAATAGGCGAGGCACGAATTAAAAAAAAAATAATAACTATTAGACAAGTAACAACAGTCAAAAATTCAAATGCATGTTCTAATGGTAAAAAAAAAAAATGAGTCGAACACAATGCAAAACCGTAATTACATCTGCATTGCGTTTATTATTGTCATGCTTCTAATATGCGGATTTCAACCGAACATTTTCATTGAATTCTCTTTCCGAATAATAAAGTTCTCTTCTCTGGCATGGAACGTTTTATTTTTCTTCGAGTATGAATTGTTCGCCAATGACAAATGTCATACGCTGTGTGTCCAACCTATCTTCGTGATTGCCACCATATTTTCGAATTCTTCATCGAATGCGAGAAGAATGCGTTTTAAATTGGTATCATTCATCTTGTAGAATGAAAAACCTTTCGTTTTGAAACCCGCGTGAATTTTAATAGCCCTTTAAAATACCTTTTGTTATGAAATCTTCAATATCTCATTTTCTTTCTTGCAGCTTTTCTGCAAAACGAAGAATGCATAAACGCTTGTTCACAATAAAAACTCGAGGAAGAATATAGAGTGCTAACACGAAGTACAGATGGAATAAAATTGGGATGGAATCTATAGGGGTTCCTAGGAACACCCCAATAAGTGTGTAAAGGAAGGTCTATGAGTGTACACGTTAGGTCTATCTATTATAAAGTGACCATTGTCTATCGAATAAAAGGGATTACAGCGCCCCTAACGGTAAATTTATAAAATTAGAATAACGAACTCGACAACAAAACGAGATGAAAGAAAAATGTCAAATATAAAGTTGTAGATGATTATCCAATTCAGTGGTTCTCAACGGTACATGTACCCCTTAGGGGTACGCGTTAAATATTTTGGGGATACATAGTGAGATAACCCCAATCATTGATTAACTGGGGAAGCGAAAACAAGCTCAACCATCTCACTGATGATTACCCAATAAAATGTTTGTACTTTTATAAGAATCATTAAATTGTTTATGTCAGTTTTTTGTGTTCATCGATATATTTAATTTATGAAGACAAAATTTATTATTGTTATTGTGCCCACGAACTCGCAAGTACACAGAGGCACCATTGAAAAAAATGGTCGATTCGTATTCACGGATGCTCGAAACGTGAATGCCCATCTAAATCAGAGAGTTGGAATTTTGACCCCATTGCAATACCTTTTACCTATGCTTATTATAGAGAAAGTAACATAGTATCTTTTGATACGTAAACTCCCGTTCACAAGATATTTTTAAAAAAAAACCAACCTTGAAATGTTTCTTCAAAACTCTTTTTTAAAAGATTTATTTAAGTTTTCAACATATCAATCATAGCGATGCTTTGATGCATTTGGTTGATTTGTGTTAATATATTCGTATGTAAATGTAGTGTTATTTACATCCAAATTCTTAAAAATTTTTCTTCAGAACTTTTTTAAAAAAAATTTTAATTTTCAACGTATCGATTATGGCGATGTTTTGATGCATTTGGTTGATTCGTGTGAATATATGTAATTATTACGTTATTTACATCCCAATAATTAAAATGTTTTTCAAACTTTTTTTTAAGTTCTCGTCATACCAATCATGGCGATGTTTTAGTGCATTTAGCTGATTTATGTAAATATATACAATTGTAATATTATTTACATCCATAGTATAATTTACACTGTCATTTTTTCTACAGATCAATACCATTAATATACACTCTATAACAAAAAAAATCGACGCACCAAGAAAGAGTTGACCGATTGTGATAAAAATTGGTGGATGTGAAGAACATACATAGAAAAAGAAACGATTAAAATTTCAGAAAAATTTAATGATTTAGAGTTTGACCGTATACAAAGGGAGGAAGTCAATAAGGCGTTGGTCCACCTGATGCAAGATGTCACCCGGCGTGGTATACAATGATAAAGTTCACGGATGGTGTCCTGCGGAAGGTCTTGCCAAATTGTCTCCAACTGTCGGGCTAAATCGTCAACATTCCGGGATGGTTGCAATCGCCTCCCCATAACGTCTCAAACGTGCTCTATGGGAGAGAGATCAGGAGACCTAGCTGGCCAAGGAAGTGTTGGGCAAGCTTGAAGACAATTCATAGCAACACGTGCCGTGTGCGGTCGGGCATTATCTTGTTGAAAAGTAAGTCCGGGGTGTCGCAAAAGGAACGGTAACACAACCGGTCGTAGAATGTTGTCTACGTAACCGCTGTGCTGTCAGTGCGCCAGAAATGACTACCAAAGACGTAACATATCCGCAGTCGAAATGCAGCAGAAATTTTGACCACAGATTCAGAATCGCTCCTTATATACCCCTGCTGAATGCGCAGTTCCGATGCGCTGGAGCTCCCACTATTTATTCATTGGACGCCAAATTTTATTCATTTGCATGTTCGCTCAAAATGTCTTTGCATACGAAATTTCATAACAATCGGACAACTCCTTCTTGGTGAGTCTATTTTTTTGTTATAGAGTGTATATTATGTAATTCAAACTGTAATTGTCTGCATCGTAATTATTCCATCATAGTTTCTGCGAATATAATAATGCTATGAAAATGTCAAATGTCATTTAAATGTGTTCTAATTATGCAAATTACAAAAAAATCTGCCTATTTCTAGATTTTAACATAATTTATCTAAAGAAGAAATTTGAACACACGCTTCTAGCATAAAAAACCTGTACAAAAATCTGTACAATCTGTCAAATGTACAATTTAACACTAAAAACATTGTTTGGTTGAGCTTATACATAATTTTTTCACTTTAAAAGAAGTAAATTCATTGGATTATATTGGGAAAATTATGCGATGCCCAATTAAATGTTTTCACTGTAAAAGAAGCAAATTCATTGCATTATACTGGGAAAGTCATGTACTGCCAACATCAGTTTTATTCACTGTAAAAGAAGTAAATTCATTGCATTATATTGGGAAAGTCATATGCTGTCCACATTAAATGTTTTCACTGTAAAAGAAACAAATTCACAGCATTATACTGGGAAAGTCATATACTACCAACATCAAAGTTTTTCAATGTAAAAGAAGTAAATTCATTGCACTATATTGAGAAAGTCATATGCTGCCCACATCAAATTTTATCACTGCAAAAGAAGTAAATTGCGGAAAGTCATGTGCTGCCCACATTAAATGTTTTTACTGTAAAAGAAGTAAATCCATTGCATTATATTGAGAAAGCCATATGATGCCCACATCAAATTTTTTCACTGTAAAAGAAGTAAATTGCATTATATTGGGAAAGTCATGTACTGCCCACATCAAATTTTTTCTCTGTAAAAGAAGTAAATTCATTACGCTATATTGGAAAAGTCATGTGCTGTCCACTTCAGTTTTTTTTACTTCCTCATAGTATAGATTAGAATAGGCATTGTTTCTAAAATTTTTATCATCTCTATGCTACCTATTTATGAATCCTTTTGGGGGAACTTTCCATATTTTAAACGAAATACTTCCCGAAGACGATAAAAACACTTAATTTAAATTTGAATGATAGAAGTAATCGCTCATGAAGTCATATCCAACCTTGGACAGCACAAAGAAATTAAACAATAAAAGAACATTGCACAAACATGCGTACAAAAAAGTCCTTTTGTTCGCATCGAAGCTTTTAAAGAAGGAAATGATGACAATGGAGACAAGGTGTTGCCAAACGGTGGAAGAGAATATTCAAATATATTTCTTTTTGCTGTTATGAAATAGGTATAAGGTGCTTAGTACTTGATGAGGAAAATATTCATAAATCCTGTCATATAATTACGATGCATAAATGTATTTATTTAAGATTTTTCTCTTTTTCTATAATACATAATATATGGAGAAGGGAGTACTATGGTAGAATCAAAAATTCCAAACAGATACTTTGATGGATTTAGGCTTTGGAGTATATTCTTCTTCTTCAACCCAAACTGTCCGATCTGCCCGAAAGTGTAAGGTCTGTTTGGACGTCTGAAAAGTGTCACACAATTTAGACCGAAACCCAGTGGGTGTGGCATCCACAGGAACAGCACCCTCCTTCCCCTACCACCAACCTCTCGGAGGGACTTACGGACCCACATATTTAAAGTGCCCGTACTCCGCATGAACACGGGGGACTTTGGGGTATTGAAGTGAAGACGACTAAGCAACTATTTCTCGTTTATAAGCATATAGTCAATAAAAGTCATCAACCTGTTACGAACTTAAAAACAGCCACCTCTTTCTGGACAAAAAGACAGCGCAGCCACCCCAGTTGAAGCAAAGATGTTTCTGTAGCTATAAATTTACACACGTGACTCAGAAGGGATAGTGTTGCCATGCGAAAACTTAAAAAATTTAAAGGTAAAATCCAATAAGGAAAGTAAACGATCTGATAGACACGGATGATCTGACTCGAAATCCTTCGAACTAGCTGGAAGGGGGTGGGGGTGATCTTTCTCATTCAAATGTTAATTATGATGTCAAACAGGCGCCAGGCAGGCTGATAGATGTTGTCGGTAAGCAGGTTCAAAGAATTGCCAATCAGTTTATATAAATTTTTCATTTCTTTCACTTTCCTCCTTGATTTCTTCCTTCCATCTTTTAAAGCTTTTGCTTGGTAACGCTGCTAGGCCATGTGTGTAACTGTCTGAGGCAGTGATTCTTTAAGGCATACCTCAGTAGGTGCGAAGCCCCCCCCCCCCCGGAGGCGAATATTCGTCCTCCCGGGGACGTTTTACGTTATCCTAGTTTCTATTTATGCGGCATAGCATTTTGATATATTTATATAGGGCAAATAGAAAACTTGCCCCCCCCCCCCCGCCTAAAATTTCATTCGCCCCCCTGAAAAGTTCTGAAAGAAACACTGATCTAAAGACAGAAACTTCTCTTTCTATAGTGGCTGCGCTGTCTCTTTGTCCTGGCAAAGTCTGATCTTTGCCTCCTAAAACCCCTGTTGATACATTCAATCAACTATATTCTGCTATGCTGTACTAATCAAATATATTTATTCTCAATTTATTTAAATAAGCAGTTTAAGTTATTTCTTTAAATATTTTTTATGTATGCACAAGGTGATCTTACTTACAATATCCCTATTCAAAGCCATCTTCAGTTCAAACTCAACCAAACTTAGTGGGAATAAGAAATTTATGAAAGTGGCAAGAGACATGTACATATAAAGGTGGCAAGTGATTATGAATGAAGGTGGCAAGTGAAATGTACCTTCGTATGGTGACAAATAATCTGTACATTCCATTTTCGATGGAACTATTAAGATTCTTTTGCACACTTATTTCATACAGATGACGAATTTTCAACAACAAAACCTGAAGTGACATCTCCAGATCAGGAAGTGGAAATCCTAAGTGAGTCCCTTAATACCCTCAGGAATTTAAGGCTGAATCCATATCAGTCATAATCTTAACACTAGTTATAGCCGGTACTGAGAAATAAATATTTCAAAGAAATTTTTTTAACCAGAAATTGAGAAGAATCTGGAAATAGAAATCCTTAGTAATTTTGAGAAATAGTTGTTACCAATACAATAACATTTTTCGAACCGGAAAAGAAAAAAAAAAGGGAAGAGAAATCTTAAGTAAACCCCTTTACTTCCTCTAAAATTTGATGTTGAATATATATTGGTCATTCAGTAGCGTAACCAGAATTTTTTCCTTTTTTTTTGGGGGGGGGGGGGAGAGAAGCGGGGGGTAACTAAATATATTGTTTTCCATTTCTCCAAATATCATTTTTATGAACTTGGCTGAGTTTCGACGGGAGGGATAATGATATTTGGCGACGCCACTACATCATCTGAGCTCAATCTACAACAGATCTAGAGAAATAGATGAAAAAGTGTTTTTTAGTAAAAATAAAACTATGTCAAATTTTTACCATCAATGAACCATAAATTTAATTGTAAGGCATGATTCATAAATTTTATTGTATTTCTAATATAAAAACAGAAAATAATTCATAAAAATAATAATTGTATAATAATGAAAAACAGAAAATAATTCATTAAAAACAGCGATAGAATTTCTATTGTCTTAATGGAACAGCTTCGCAAGAGAAACGCTGCCAGAAAAATGGAGCGGAAATGTCAAGTATTTGCTAAAACACGAGAACATGAATGTATCATGTCTTTCTTGTCTTTAAATCTATTTTTCTATTAGAAATTGTGCTGCATGAATATTTTACTTATATAAATAGCACAACTCGTAGTGGTAAATTAAACCCTAGTGAGGATTTCATAAACTCGCAGTGGTAAATTAAATCCTTGTGAGGATTTCATAAACTCGCAGTTGTAAATTAAACCCTTGTGAGGACGGATTTCATAAACTCGCAGTGGTCAATTAAACCAGAGTGAGGATTTCATAATCTCGCAGTAGTAAATTAAACGATAGTGAGGATTTCATAAACTCGCAGTGGTAAATTAAACCCTAGTGAAGATTTCATAAACTGGTAGTGGTAAACTAAATCCTAGTGAGGATTTCATAAACTCGCAGTGGTAAATTAAACCCTAGTGAAGATTTCATAAACTCACAGTGGTAACTCGCAGTGGTAAATTAAACGCTAGTGAGGATTTCATAAACTCGGAGTGGTAAATTAAACCCTAGTAAAGATATCATAAACTCGCAGTGGTAAATAAAACCCTAGTGAGGATTTTATAAACTCGCAATGGTAAATTATACCCTAGTGAAGAGTTTATAAACTCGCAGTGGTAAATTAAACCTTAGTGAGGATTTTACACTCTTGTTGTGGACATCGACATATCGTGATAGAATGTTTTGAAAACCACTTTTACTGAATTCGGGCCGCTACACATACCTGCGAAACGCAGTAATCAAGATTACTTTAACTCTTGAAACAAATGAAAATATTTCACTCTTATGACTTGGTTTCAAATCCTTTACCTCCATCTTAATGACCTATTTCAATATGTCTCAAAATTAAATGTAAATTAATATTTAACATTCTTTGGTAATTAATTCCCTGATGATTTTAAGGAGTTATTTATTCACAATATTCTTTATTAAAAATTAGTTTAAAACAGGTATGTTTTTTAGGAGGGGGGGGGGAGGGTCAATCACGTGGGTCATATGTGCCCGGGGATTTTAGGTGTGTGGGGGCTGTAATAGTAGATAGTGAATATGTTTTTCATAACTTTATACTTCCCATTATGACGGGCTTAATATATAGTTAAGATGGTTGCAATAGAAGCATATTAGTCATAGAGCGACACAAAAACATTTCTTTTTATTTCAACCAGATCAAAAATGTGGGACATGAATATTCCCTCTTGTATCCTTATTGCAACACGCGCCATTAACTCCACTTTATGAATGTAATCCGGACAATTACTCTTTTATTTCTCGAGTTCTTTATGAGTGGTGGTAATTTCGATGAGTTTTTAAATGTCATCGTTGTTGATTTGCGATAAAGTTTCTTTGCAATATTCGACCTAAAACGTCTCAAGGTTATTCGTTTTATGTCTAAGTTGATTTGATAAATATGCAAGTAAAAGGAAATACTAAAGAGAATTAAAATAAAACATAAATTGTGAAACTCCACTTGATATTCTTGTTCATAAGTATACAACAATAAACCGCATTTTTCAGGAAAAATATGGTAAATTTTCAGTTGAGGGGGCAGACAGCTGTGTTTTTATTTATTTTTTTTTTTTTTATTATATTGCTATTTTTTATATCAACTTACGGGAAATTATAATGAAAAATATATTTTTTTTAATTTTCCAAATTGTAAATTTTTATTACTTTCCTTATATACATAATGTATAAAGAAAGTATTGTGACGGGGTCGAAAATTCGAATACGAGTTTCCGACGGGAGAGCACGTTTCAAGCATCCCTGATCACGAATCAAACATTTTTGTGGTGATGTCTGTGTGTGTGTGTGTGAAAGTATGTGTGTGTGTCAGTGAGTCTGTGGAGACGATAACTGACGAACGAATGGACCGATTCGAACCAAATTTGGTACAAAAATCACAATACGTAAACACTGGAAGCCTATTGTTTTTATACGCAATCGAATGTTCAGAACTTACGCAAATAGACAATTCTTATGTAATTTTTCATTAGAAAACGATTGACATAAATTTTAGAACGCTAACATGAACCGTTCTCGAGATATTGCACATTTTTCAAAAAAATTATCAAAAAGTCATATAAATAAAAAAAAATATTTCCTATTGAGAAACATGTTCACTTTTCATATATAATACCATGCGATAAATTGGGTGACATCATTCTCGTGGATCTAGCTCGTTCTATTCATAGAAAAAGATACTTTGAGTAATGCTTTTGTATTTGAACGCCAATAGTCTGTTGTAAGAATAACTTATTTCTTCGTCCATAACGCTTCGCGAGATTTTGGCGACGAATTTGGCGGAATGTCGCCAACTTGGCGTCTTTTTGAAATGTTGCCAAATTAACGGAAATCTCGCCAAATTGATAAAAATGACGCTAAATCAATGAAAATGACGACCAATTGTCGAAAATTCAATATCTTGGAAAGAATATTATTATCTACTATAAGAAAAACCTATTTTTTTACTGTAAAAGTACACATTATATAAGGAAAGTCATGTGTTGCCCACATCAGATTTTTTTTAAATTAAAAAAAATAAAACTAATAAAGTTTAAATTTGATAAAACTCTCCCTTGTGTAGTACGAAACACTTGATCCTCAATATTTTATTATAAAGCAAATTAATGCCTTAGTAAACTATTCTTTTAATTTAATTCTAATTCAAATACTTTTTTATTTTATTTTATTTTTTATTTAATGAATAGCTCTTTTATATGGTTTGCAATATTCTAGAATTTCAATATTTAAGACAAAATAGTTTTAATAACCTTTCAACATTGGCAAAAGTAATATGTGTTTTTTTTTTTTTTTTGTTACTGCTTACAAACAGATGGCAAGACGTGCAGTTCTGAATTTTTACATATAAAATAATATGCTCCCCTAGATATGCAAGACCGGCTTGGAATTATGATTTAGGTCTAAGAGCTTGAGAAGCTAGATGCTAGATTTAGGGGCTAAAGAGAGTCATGACGCCTGCATAGCAGGCGAGACTGAAGCGCTCGCAAAGCGAACTCTGAAGGCTAGTGAGTGACAGCAAGCAAGAGGCGAAGTCTTCAGGCTCCCAGAGCTGGTGAGCGTCAGCGAGCTGGGGACATATGAGGGGAGAGCGATGTCATAAAGCTTACGAAGCATGTTTTGGGGGGGTCAGTGAGATGTTAGCAAGGGGTGAAACCCCGTCCTTTCCAGAGATTGGTGGTAGAGAAAGAAGGGTACGGTCCCTGTAGTTCCTACTACTTCCGATCTAAATTAGGTGGAACTTTCCGGCCGTCCAAACAGATACCTTACACTTTCGGGTAGAACGGACGATCTGCGTCGAAGTAGAAGAATGGGTGAAGCCCCAAAGGGTGTATTAAGCATGCATAGCAAGTGTTACGAAAAAACTGGCAAAGCGAACATCGGCAAGGACAAATTTCTTAATAAAATTTTTCACAGGATAGATTTATTAATATAATTTTTACAGGATATATTTATTAATATAATTTTGACAGGATAGACTTATTAATATAATTTTTACTGGATGGATTTATTAATATAACTTTTATAGGATATATTTATCAATATATGAACAACATTGTAGTCTAAAATTGGAAAGTCGATTTTCTAAAGAACTTAATCAAAAACTCAGTGATCTGCCCCTAAAATTTATTACCTCAATATTTATATTCTTGTGCGTTATTTAATTAAAATATTGCCTTCGCATTGTTAGTTTCATATTGGACAAATGCACAGACACACACACACACATTAATTTTTCATAATTAATATATCCAGTTATGTATCCCCATAAATATAAACAGTGACGTAGTCAAGGATGTTTTTATAGGTCTTTGTCCTCATTGGCTGCACAAACAAATGGATTTTCCATTAAAATGATGATAACCAGAATAACTCCTTCCCAATCTATTGGTCATTATCCACACTCCGATATACTTCCAATAAGGGCAGGATAGCCCCGTAGTTAAAACACGGGCAATGTTTCTCTCAGGACTTTTTGGCAGGGGGGGGGCGGATAAAATTTCAGGGGGGTTAGTTTTCTAATTGTCCTATATAAATATATCTAAACTGTGTCACATAAATAGAAACTAGGTTAACATAAAATGTCTCCGGGGGGGGGGGGGGGTACAATACACGTCACCGGGGGCTTCGCCCCCTGGAGGTATACCTGAAAGAAACACTGAGCATGGGGATTGCACGGGGAGGACCAGAGTTCGATTTCCGGCTCTGCCCAAACTATCCCCGTGTTAACGCGGAATACTGGCACGTTAAATCTGTGAATCCGGGAGTTCTTCGGAGAGGTTAGTAGTAAAGGAAAGAAGGTACGGCCCCTGTGGATGCCCCCCCCCCCACTGATTTACAGTCTAACTTGGGTGGCACTCTTTCGGCCATTCGAACAGATACCTTACACCTTTGGGTAGGTGGAACGGTCTGGGTCAAAAGAAAATAAAGATATATCTCCTATAGCTATGAATACAAATATAAATATAACCACCAACGCAATAAAGCGTAGAAATCTATTGACTAGGAATTACTATTCTAGACATATTTTCCAATTAAGAATTTATCAAACCCGGAAGATTGAGAATTTAATTTTACCTCTTTTAAAGGAAGACACATTACATATTTTATACGCTTGCACTTTCATTTTTTTTTTGTCGATAAATCTGGACAAATAAATATGAATCGATAACGATAACAAATAAATCTGGACCTTATCTGTCGATAAATCTGAACCGATAAATATAACAAATAAATATGGACTTTATCTGTCAATAAATCTAGACCGATAATAGACAAGTGAAAGCAAATGACTAACTAACTGATGAATTGCATACCAAAACTGCTAAAAGTTGCAAAATTGAATCGGTGCATACACATGGTATTACTTATAAATAATGGGGAAAAAACTAAAATCTTGGAGTTGTGATAAAAAAATTTATAAATCTCGGATTTTTTTTTTTTGTACCAGATTTCTTCCAGCTGTAACTGAAGAACGGCTAAACACAAAAAATTCGTTTTTATTCCATCTTGCTCGGAAAAAAAAAATATCCTTAATTTTCTTAATGAATTCTATTGGCGTATAACTAACCGTTCTTGGGATATTTTAATTTATAGTTATAGCTCACAATTTTTTTTTTATATATTTTATAATCCAATTTTTATATAGGTTTTAATTTCATTTCTAACCATAGTAACAGAGTGAGACTTCAAATATCGAAATCGTCTGCTGGCTATTCTTCTGATCAAACTATCGAACATATTTTTATTAATAGTTAATTTTTAGATTAAAGTGTTTGAAAATGTTGAAAATGAGGCAACATACAGTCATCAAACATGGAATATTGTTTTACATACCACAATTTCCATGCTTAACAGAATTATACAATGTGCGGCAATTTTGTGCAAAAACGATTTTTGATTTTAAAAAATCTCATTAAATGTATATGTCACATAATGAAATAACAAACTATTTGTACAAAGATCTTTTGGATGTAATGAAAATTTGTATAAAATAATATCATTTGGTAAATTGTTGCAATTGCAGTGAACATTAGTCATGCTTGTGAAAATATTGAGTGAACCATAATATAACTTAAAAAAATCGGATGTGGGCAGCGCATGACTTTCCTCATATAACGCAATGAATTTATTACTTTTACAGTGAAACAAAAATAGATTATTTTTATAGTAGATATTTATATTCTTTCCAAGATATTGAATTTTCGTCAATGAGTAGTCATTTTCATTGATTTAGCGCCATTTTTATCCATTTAGCGAGTTTTTCGTTAATTTAGCAACATTTAAAAAAGTTGCCAAATTGGCGACTTTCCATCAAATTCATCGTCAGAATCTCGCCAAGATTTATGGACAGAGAAATAAGTTATTCTTACAGCAGATAAATGAATATTGGCGTTCAAATACAACAGTATTATTCAAAGTATCTTTTATCATGAATGGAACAAGCTAGATCCACGAGAATGGTGTCACCAAATTTATCGCATGGTATTACATATGAAAAGTGAACATGTTTCTCAATAGGAAATATTTTTCTTTTATTTTATATGATTTTTTTGTAATTTTTTGAAAAATGTGCAATATCTCGAGAACGGTTCGTGTTAGCGTTCTAAAATTTATGTCATTCATTTTCTAATGAAAAATTACATAAGAAATGCCTATTTGCGTAACCTTATTAGGAGTTTTGATTTTTTGACGATTTTTTCAAAATTTCACTTGAAAATTTGGGGGGGTCTGAACATTCGATTGCGTATAAAAACAATAGGTTTCCAGTGTTTACGGATTGTAATTTTTGTACCAAATTTCGTTCGAATCGGTCCATTCGTTCGTCAATTATCGCCTCCACAGACTCACATACGCGTGCGCAAGCACACACACACACACACACACATCACTTCAAAAATGTTTGATTCGTGATCAAGGATGCTTGAAACGTGCTCTCCAGTCGAAAACTCGAATTCGAATTTTCGACCCCGTCACAATACTTTCCTTATACATTATTGTATATAAGGAAAGTAATAAGACAATAGAAATTTATACAATTACACCAATTACAAATAAAACAATATTCGGAATTAAGCTTTATTAATTTTTCAATTCATTCAATAAGTCAGGCAGGATAGTTATAAAGAAAAGTATCATACAGAATTTTAAAATAGTTTTTTTTTTTAATTAAATTGCTGTAATTTGTACGAGGATGACTAATTAGAACTAATTTCAATTTTATACATTTTACCTGTCAATTTTTAAATATTCAAATGTTATTCTGGTAGTGTCTTGCTTTATTAAAATCATATCATTACAATCTATAACAATATTGATATAATTATAGAATCAAGAGAACTATTTCATTAATTAAAATAACTTAAATAAATTCCAAAATTCAGGAATTTTTGGTACAGATTTTATCAATTAATTTTTGAAAATTCAAATGTTGTACTGGCGGTATCTTGCCTTATTAAATTTATGCTTTTGCAATATATAGCATTTTTAACATAATCATAGAACCAAAAGTACTACTTCGTAAATTTAAAAAATCTGATGTGGGGAGCACATGACTTTCCTTATATAATGCAATGTATTTACTACTTTTACAGTAAAAACAAAATAGGTTATTCTTATAGTAGATACTTATATTTTTTCCAAGATATTGAATTTTCGTCAAATAGTCGTTATTTTTATTGATTTAGCGTCATTTTTATCCATTTGGCGAGATTTTCGTTAATTTGGTATCATTTAAAAAAGTCGCAAAGTTGGCGACAGTTCGCCAAATTCGTCGCCAAAATCTCGCCAAGCATTATAGATGGATAAGTTATTCTTATAGCAGATAAATGACGATTGACGTTCAAATACAAAAGTATTACTCAAGTATCTTTTTTATGAATGGAACGAGCTAGAATCCACGAGAATAATGTAACCCAATTTATCGCATGATATTACGTATAAAAAAGGGAACATATGTCTCAACAGTTAATATTTTTTTTAATTTATGGGATTTTTTGATAATTTTTTTTTTAAAAGTCTGCAATATCTCAAGAACGGGTCATGCTAGCGTTCTAAAATTTATGTTAATCGTTTTCTAATAAAAAATTTCACAAGAAATATCTATTTGTGTAACTTTATTAGAGGTTTTGAATTTTGATGATTTTTTCAAATTTTCACTCAAAAATTTAGGGGGTTCTGAACATTGCGTATAAAAACAATAGGCTTCCAGTATTCACGGAATGTAATTTTTGTACCAAATTTCGTTCGAGTCAATCCATTCGTTCGTCAGTTATCGTCTCTACAGACTCACTGACACACACACACACACAGACATCACCTCAAAAATGTTCGATACGTCATCAGGGATGCTTGAAACGTGCTCTCCCGTCGAAAATCCGAATTCGAACTTTCGACCCAGTCACAATACTTTCCTTATACATTATTGTATATAAGGAAAGTAATAACTCAGACAAATTAAAAAATTCAGGGAAATTTGGCATTTCTAATCCCGGGATTTCGGGATTAATTATTTGACAGAGATCCCTAGATTTCGGGATTAATTATCTGGCCGATATCCCTGGATTTCAGCTGTAATGGAGATAAAATTACTTATACAAAATTAGTTAAATTGAATATTCTTACGAATTAAATAAAATCTGCTGTAAAACGAATTTGAAAAGAAAAAATCTGATGTGGGCAACACATGACTTTCCTTATATAATGTAATGAATTTACTACTTTTACAGTAAAAAAATAGGTTTTTCTTATAGTAGATACGAATATTCTTTCCAAGACATTGAATTTTCGACAATTAGTCGTCATTTTCATTGATTTAGCGTCATTTTTATCCATTTGGCGAGATTTTCGCTAATTTGGCAACATTTCAAAAAGTCGCCAAGTTGGCGACATTCCGCCAAATTCGTCGCCAAAATCTCCCCAAGCGTTATGCACTAAGAAATAAGTTATTCTTATAGCCGATAAATGATTATTGGCGTCCAAATACAAAAGTGTTACTCAGAGTATCTTTTTTCATGAATGGAACGAGCTAGATCCACGAGAATGATGTCACTCAATTTATCGCATGGTATTACATATGAAAAGTGAACATGTTTATCAATAGGAAATTTTTTTTTTATTTTATATGACTTTTTGATATTTTTTTTTAAAAATGTACAATATCTCAAAAACGGCTCGTGTTAGCGTTCTAAAATTTATGTCAATCGTTTTCTAATGAAAAATTACATAAGAAATGTCTATTTGCGTAACTTTATTAGTGGTTTTGATTTTTTGACGATTTTTTCAAAATTTCATTCGAAAATTTAGGGGGGTTCTGAGCATTCGATTGCGTATGAAAACAATAGGCTTCCAGTGTTTACGGATTGTGATTTTTGTACCAAATTTGGTTCAAATCGGTCCATTCGTTCGTCAGTTATCGTCTCCACAGACCCACTTGACAAAAATGTCTTGGAAAGTATATAAATAACTACTATAAAAATAATCTATTTTTTTTTTACTGTAAAAATAGCAAATTCATTGCATTATATAAGGAAAGTCATATGCTGCACACATCAGATTTTTTTCAGTTAAAACTATTTTGCTTGCAACTTAAAATTTGGCATTTGAATGTTCACATTTTACTATCTAAATTCTGTATTTTGAATAAGTTCTATAATTAATAATGTTTATAGCATATCTTGTTTTAGAAGGGCTATGTGCCACATTTTATCACGCTTAAGTGTATTAGAATCATGTGCTATTGAAGTAAATTTAAAACTTACTGAAAATGCTTGATCAAAGCTTTAGTGGTTCACGGGTTATAAAAATTCTTTTACAGATCGAATGAAGATTGGAAAACTGTGGTCCAGTGGAACATTTCATTTTTACTTTCCTTATATACATAATGTATAAGAAAAGTATTGTGACGGGGTCAAAAATTCGAATTCGAATTTTCGACGGGAGAGCACGTTTAAAGCATCCCTGATCACGAATCAAACATTTTTGAGGTGATGTCTGTGTGTGTGTGAAAGTATGTGTGTGTGTGTGTATGTGTGTGAAAGTATGTGTGTATGTGTGTGTATGTGTCAGTGAGTCTGTGGAGACGATATCTCACGAACGAATATAGCGATTCGAATGAAATTTGGTACAAAAATCACAATCCGTGAATACTGGAAGCCTATTGTTTTTAAACGTAATCGAATGTTAAGAACCCCCCTAAATTGTCGCGTGAAATTTTGAAAAAATCATCAAAAAATCAAACCCTTTAATAAAGTTACGCAAATAGACATTTCTAATGTAATTTTTCCTTAGGAAACGATTGACATAAACTTTAGAACGCTAGCATGAACCGTTCTTGAGATATTGCACATTTCTTAAATAAATTTATCAAAAGGTCCCATAAATTAAAAAAATATATTAACTGTTGAGAAACATGTTGACTTTTCATATGTAATATCATGCGATAAATTGGGTGGCATCATTCTCGTGGATCTAGCTCGTTCCATTCATGAGAAAAGATACTTTGAGTAATACTTTTGTATTTGAACGCCAATAGTTATTTATCTGCTATAAGAATAATTTATATCTCCATCCATAACGCTTGGCGAGACTTTGACTCCTAATTTCGCGAAATGTCGCCAACTTGGCGACTTATTTAAATTTTGGCTAATTAACGACAATCTCGCAAAATGGATAAAAATGACACTAAATCAGTGAAAATGACGACGAATTGACGAAAATTCAATTTCTTGGTAATAATATAAATAACTACTATAAGAAAAACTTATTTTTTCATTATAAAAATAGTAAATTCATTGCATTATATAAGGAAAGTCATGTGTTGCCCACATCAGATATTTTAATAAAATTTTGGGGTACAATTGCATGTCTCCCTGATATTCTTCTATATTGAAATATTTGTTCAATAAAACATTGAATTTGCTGTTTACAATTAATTAAATGATAGCGCAATTTATATCCTGGGTGAAACACACATGTCTTAAAATCATAAGAAAAATATACAGAGAATTTTTAATCATTTTTAGAATGATTTTATTGCAAAAAATAACAAAATTCGAATTAATTCAAAAATAAATTTCTGCCAGTAGCTCATTTTGTAGAAATCAATTTATCGTTTGCGGTAGTTAAAGTTAGTGTATTTTAAAAATGGCGCATGTAAACAAACTTTGGATTGAAGGATACGTTTTTGCTGTTTCCGAAGATAAATACTCTTATTCTGTAATTAAAATAAGTGAAACCCATGAAGTCCGCATTTCTAACTGTAAGTAATATTATTAGTAATAGAGGAGAAAAGTGCCAATCATAGCTTTTAATGGAAAAAAAACAACGAATGAATACCCAAAGTAGTTACGTGCATTAACGACTATTTCAAAAATACTCTTATCTCCAAAAGAAATCCACCTACTCAAAAAACAATTGCAGTGTTTCAAATATCTTTTCAGCGACTGTAAATAAGATAATAAATAAATATTTAAATCTTAGAAAAACTAAAAAGCATAATGTTCTCCAGCTTTTACCAGGACATGTAGCTGAACTCTGAACACGCTCTAGAATTCTCTACGACAATCAGTTAGCAGATGACAGGCGGAAATATATTGTGACAATTGATGAAGCATGGATCTATTTAAATGACTGTATCAAAAAATATCGATTTACTTTAAATTTACTTTAAATTTATTCTAAAATTCTTATTACTTTAAATTTATTCTAAAAATGTATAAATAGCCTCTTTAAAGCTAGTTTAAAGTAATATACAGCGTGTCACCACGGTGAAAGGGCCATCAGATAGAACATTTAAGAAATAGATATTGTTACTGCAAACCATAATTATACTACTTTAAAATTGTTCTAAAATGCGTAAACAGCCTCTTTAAACTTAGTTTAAATTAACATACAGCGTGTCATCACAGTGAAAGGGCCACCAGATAGAACATTTAAGAAATAGATATTGTTACACCAAACACTAATTATACTACTTTAAAATTGTTCTAAAATGCGTAAACAGCCTCTTTAAAGTTAGTTTAAGGTAATATACAGCGTGCCATCACAGTGAGATGTTGTTACTTCAAACCTTAATTATATAGCTTTAAAATTGTTCTAAAAATATGTAAACAGCCTCTGTAATGTTAATTTAAAGTAATATACAGCATGTCATCACAATGAAAGGGCTATCAGATAGAACATTTAAGAAATAGATGTTGTTACTTCAAGTCCTAATTATATTACTTTAAATTTATTCTAAAAATATGTATAGAACCTCTTTAAAGATAATTTAAAGTAATGTACAGCGTATCACCACAGTGAAAGAATAGAACATTTAAAAAATAGATATTGTTACTCTAAACCTTAATTATATTACTTTAACCCCCCCCCCCCTCCTCCTCCCCTTTAGAAATGTACGGGAAACTATCTGGCTTCCTGTTAGGTAAAAAATCTCAGTTATAAAGTTGTAGACAGTTGCAAAAAAAATTACTAAACACTTTAATTTCCACAGCGAAAGTTGCAAAACAACTCTCTAAACAACGATTTTAAAACAGGCTATTTTATTAATCTGTATGTAACAATATGATCGTATAAAGTCACATTGTTAGACTGTTGCACTCTATAGAGACATTGGAATACACGCGGAGATATCTTATTGCACGTGTGCAAATATGCATCGTTTCTGAAGATGGACATTTTGTATTTTGTGTCAATAAAGTCAATTTTATTCTACGGCATTGTTACAAATTGTTCGATTTTTTTTCTTGGGGGTGGGGGTAGACTTCATACATTGGTTTTCAAGGTATTACTTTGTCATGTTTTGCGAAGGAGGAAGGGGGGGGGGGGTGCAAAAATGCTTAGTTCTCATTTTGCAATGCTCTACCACTTTATAATTGGCTTTTTCCATATGTCAAACAAGAAGCGAGATAACACCCTAAAAATTGGATCAACCCCCTTAAAGTTGTCACATCATATAACGTTATTGGGGTTTTATTATAAACCTGCATAAAAAAAAATAGGGCCAAATAGTATTTGGGGAGCGCTTACTAAATATTCTTAACCATACAACATGATTTATGCTGGGATATTGAATTATTTTGCTGAAATTTTCTTACATGTCACTGATATTCTTATTAGTTTTAAAATTTTTAGAAATTTCTGGCTATTATCACAAAATGTGGGGCTCAGAATAATTGAGACAAAACAGCGACTACAGCAAAGGTAGAAGATTTCTGTCTGTGTGTATTACAGCAAAGGTAGAGAAATTTCTGTCTATGTATATTACAGCAAAGATAAAGAGATTTCTGTCTATATTCACTACAGCAAAATTGGAAACTTCTGCCTGTGTGTACTTCAACAAAGGTAGGGCAATTTCTGTCTGTGTGTACTATAGCAAAAGTAGGGACATTTCTGTCTGTGTATACTGCAGTATAGGTAGAAATTTCTGTCTGTGTGTTCTACAGCAAAGGGGGAGAAATTTCTGCCTATGTACACTACAGCAAAAGAGAGATGTCTAAGTGTATGTACTACAGCAACGGTAGGAAAAATTATCTGTGTACTACAACAAAAATAGTGAATTTTCTGTCTGTTTGTAATACAGTAAAGGTAGAGAAGTTTCTGCCTGCGTGTACTACAGCAAATGGGGAGAAATTTCTGCCTGTGTGCACTACAGCAAAAAGGAGATTTCTAAGTGTGTGTACTACAGCAACGGTAGGAAAAATTATCTGTGTACTAAAACAAAAGTCGTGAATTTTCTGTCTTTGTAATACAGCAAAGATAGAGAAGTTTCTGCCTGAGTGTACTGCAGCAAATGGGGAAAAATTTCTGCCTATTTGTACTACAGCAAGGGAGATTTCTGTCTGTATGTACTACAGCAAATATAGGAAAAATTAGCTGTGTATTACAACAAAAGTAGTGAACTTCTGTCTGTATGTACTACAGCAATGTAGGGAAATTTCTGTCGGTGCATATTGCAACAAATGTAGTGAAATTTCTGTTCGTGTGTACTATAACAATGGTAAAGAAATTTATATCTATGCATTACGCCAAAAGTAAGAAGATTTCTGTGTGTATACAACTAAGGTAAGAAAAATTCTCTGTGTATACAACAAAGGTAGTGAACTTTCTATCTACTGTATGTGTGTACTACAGCAAAGGTAGAGAAATTTTATATATAGAAATGTCTTTATCTTTACTATGACTATCCGTCATTTATCTTGACGAAGATTGCTTTTTTTTGCCTTTGAAACATGTTGATATGTTTAATTTATTCGAAAATATACTTTCTAGTATTAATAAACTGTTTATGCTATTACCAAAGAAAGAGTTTTTATATATTATAGAAAATGTTCAGTTCATAAAGAAACAAACCTTTTACTATTTCAATATATATTTAAAAAAAAACATACCTGTTGAATCCCAGTATTGAGGAGCAAGTGTGTTGTTTTCAAAATGAGAAAGTTTTAATATCCAATGCGAACGCTATAACACAAATGTTATAAAACACCATAAATTTTCTCCGATCAACAGATTGTTTTAATCTTTAATCGAAAATTTACATTTAAATAAACAAGCTTCTGAGTTGTTTATGCAAGTTTGGCATATATGTTGTAAAATAATATATTGCTTTTTTTCTAAAGTTTCACACGCACACACAAGTATGAAACCAGTTCAAGTTTTTGTAAACATTTGTAAACAAGAAATCTGTGAATTATCTGTGCTATTTATTAAGCAAAGTTTATTGCACTTTAATGTAGCTTACTTATGGAATGATAAAAGTAAAATATAAATATTTTTACATAAAATATATCTGTTTCATTTAAAATTCAAAAATAAATAAGCATTCTGTTTTAAAAATTCAAGAAATAATTCCATCAAATGCTTTGCATTTAATTTTCCAGTTGAATGCAGATTAAATTACGCAGAATTTATAATTGCAAGCTATGGCTGAGTGGAAATGACATGTCAATAAAACATACCTCGTATAAAATTACTGTACATCACGATGCTTTTAAATGAAAAATGAGCACAGCCATTGCGAAGATATGTTTAGATGATTTGAAGTAATAAACCTTATACTTTTTTGATCAAATTCTCATCGTATTTTCTTGTACACCATCCAAAAATGCAAATTATTCCTTTTCACAAAATTCGATAAATAACAGCACAGCGCTTTTCGTACAAATATTAACACACAAACGTCACATCAAACAAAGTCTAGGAACATTTTTGTAAAAGAACAAAATTCTCAAACGACCGCCAACTTGCGAAACACCTCTGTTTAACATGTAAACAAACAGAGTGCACGCGAAAAATCGTCTGCTGTCGAATGTGGCGCGGTAGTTTTAGTTCCCGATACTCCAGCGTTCCGCACTTCACGTGGCTCGGTTGACAGTGCGGTGTTTGGATTGACAAACAGCAGAGGGCGCCACACGAAGCGCGCACTTCTGGTCGCCCGCCCTTCGTTTGTTGTGCGGGAAAATTGAGGCATGTTGTCATCTTTCTCGCTCGAGTTGCAGCAGATTATCGGAGTATGAATTTGTTCTTTAATCTGCGCGAGTAAATTTATTTGTAACGGTTTCAAAAGATAGTGTAACCTTTTTTTTCTTCTTTTTGCGGAATGTGGATTTAGTTTTCTATGAGAAGTAAAAAATCAGAGCATACATTTTTTTTTCCGACAAACTAATTTTATTGTCGCAAAAATGAACACAAGAATAACACTTTCAATACTTCCTTAATGTAAGCAGGAATATTTATGTGACAACAGTTGTAAATAAAATTACAATTGTTGATAATACAATAAATGCGATTGTTGATAAAATAAGTGACAACAATTGTTTAGAGGGAGTTTTGATCCGTCTTTATCAGGTCAAAACAGTGTCTTTTCTTGCTTAGCGTTTGTTAAGAAAAAACACTGTTTCGGCCTGATAAAGGAAGGATCAAAACTGCATCGAAACAATTATTGTCACTTAATTTTCATATGCCTGCTTACTTAAATGAAGTATTGAAAGTGTTATTTTGTTATAACGGGATACTAAAAATCTATAGCATAACAAATTAAACATCTGGTTCTTCTTAAAAGTTTAAAATTTTATTTATCGCTTTATAAAATGTTGGGAAAACATCGAATGTTGGTGATCCTGCCAGTGGTATACCTACAATTTCTGGGCTCACAAAGAAAATTATTTAAAGCCCCCCCCCCCCCTCCTTTCTAGCTGAAATTCTTTTATGTATTCTGCAATACTTTACAACTGATGAATTAGTATATTTACTATACGAAAGAAATAGCACACAATTGTATCACTTGAATATAAAACATTTGCAAAAGTTTTCCCCATATCTTTTAACAGCAAGATTAGCAATAAGTTCTGTCATATTCATTTTTCGGGCCCCCACTGTTTTCAATTGCCAAAAAAGCTACGTCAGCTATATGTGTTTTTCCAATAGAATTTATTTTATAGTTTTTTTTATAAATTTTAATTTGTTGAATGGTCTTTCAACATAAGTAGACCCAGATCGAGGGGCACAACCCAGACCGAAGAACTCGGCAAAGGAGGCAAAGCATCTTAGTCCTCAGCCGATGATTGAGATTGAAGGATATCTAGTTCTGTTGTGTCGGATGTCCCTTTCAGTCCTAAGGCCCCTAAGCATTGCTATTTTTGCTACCCGATTGTTCTGCCCATGCACTCTGTTTTTATTAGTATTTCCGCTTAGATGGAGGTAAAAATTTCGTCATACTATTGTTTTTACTAAAAAAAATTCCTTGAAGTATATATTACTTAATAGAGCTCAGATGATGACTTATATGGATTCAGCATAAAATTTCGAAGGGGCATGGGGGATTCACTAAGAATTTCCGCTTTCTGTTCTTTACACACATACGCTTAAAATATTACAATTTTCTTAATACATCCATTTCTCGGAATCAGCAATGGATAATATTTAGATAGTACATAACTGATAGGAATTTAGCATTAAGTTACTTAGGGGGTTAGGGATTTACTAAGGATTTCAAATTCCAGTACGTTTCCACTTCCGGTTCGAAAATTTTCATGAAATGTAATTTTTTTTTTTTAGAGAAATTAGATGATGACTGATATGGATTCAGCAACACACTCTGATGAGGATATGAGAGAGGGCTTACTAATTATTTCCACTTCCACCTCTAGCGTGTCCCTTCCAATTAAAAAATTTGCATTCCCCTAGCAACATCTTTTTCTCAAGATAGTCTATGGATAAATCTTAGACGATGATTGATATTGAATCAGCATAGCATTTCGGAGAATATATAAGAAGGTTCATTAAGGATTTCTACTTCTGGTTATAGAGATGCCACTTTTGGTTTTTCCGGAAATGTGTATGACTGTTCGAATTAAGTGTACAAAAAGTAAAAACATGCTTAATGATTCAGTCGAAAATGAGATGTACACACCACTTTCAATCATAATTATTTTTACTTTCCCTGCAATATATGGTATAGGGAAAGTAATGGAATCATGTCGAAAATCGCAATTCGAGTTTTCGACGGATCTACACGTTTCAAGACCTCTAGAATACGAAAAAACCATTTTTAGCGTGTCGTCTGTGTGTGTGTCTATGTGTCTGTCTGTCTGTGCAGATTTTGTATCCACTCTAACTAAAAAACTAATTGACCGAATTTCATAAAATTTGATAGGTAAGTCACTTGTAGGCGAATCTGGTGCTGATTAGTTTTGGGTACGGTTCGGGATAAAAGAACCCGCCTTTTTGTGCGAAATGGCCCGCAAAATCTTGTATCCACTCTAGCTGAAAAACTAATGGACCGAATGCCACAAAATTCGGTAGATAAATCACTTATGGGACACCCTGGTGCTGATTAGATTTTGGTATGTTTCGAAAAAAAAATAACCTGCCTTTTTTTGCAAAATGGCCAGCAAAAATCGCCAAAATCTAAACTAAAAAACTTCGTATGCTCAAATATATCCATTAAATGCTTGTTTAATATGTACTTTTTTACGAAGAAAATAATAAGACCAACCCCATTACATTAGAACTAGCCATTGAGATATTTTAGTTTTTTAGTATTTTCTCTACTCCACCTTTGAAAATAAGTCCAGTTATCAAATGAGAACGAAAATTGAATTAAAAGTGAATTAAATTTAATTAAAATAAGGAGAACGTGAATATAAGTCTGCAGGGAAAGTCATGTGCTGCCCACATCAGATTTTTTTTCATAGTTTCACAATTTTATTTTTCTTGTATTGAAGAAGGCAGATGGATTTGCTTTCAAAACTGCTTGATATTGTTAATTTTTAACTTTATTATTTTTTAACAAATTTTTGTTTGCTGTATATTTAATTTGCTTAGTTGGCTACTCTAAACAATTATTATTATTATTTTTTTTTTTTCGAAAATTTTACTTGTTCGTACAGGGGCTCTCATAGGGAAGAACGATGGATACCATTTGAGTGAGGGGAGACTCAGGCACCAGGGGGGGGGGGGGGGGAGACCGGCCCAACATATTTTTAGGGAGGGGAAGGCAGGAAAAATTTTAAAAGCGAGGAAAATTTAATATGGAGGGGGAAACCAGTGTTAGATGTTTGTACGCACCTACAATATGAATGGGTGGAAACCCCAGGCCGTCCGACTCGTCCTGAGGACTTGAGTGACTATTTGGACGACCGCAATATGAATGGGTGTACATTTTCATTCTATAGTCATATAATCATATCAAATCTAATCAAAACATTAAAATTTCTAAATAACGGAACTACTAACAGTTGACAAAATATCTGTGACAAATTCCGTGAGTATCCGTTATTAAAGTTTCACTTAATTTCAGTTTCTATATAGTTCACAAAATTATGGTCAGCTAGGTGTTCGATATTGAGGGGGTTTTCTGGATATATGTTAGAAAACATCGCTATTTCTTATATAATTTTAAATTTTGGGCAGATACTTTCCAAGTTTGGTATGATTCTTCTTTACAGAATTGCGTGTGAAACATTTCTGAGTTTCTAATTCCCAGATCCAAAAAGTTGGGGAGATATTTCTTGAAACATATCAACTTCCATAAAATTAATTTTAGGCGAACGATTTTTCTTGAAACATATCCACTTCCATAAAATTATTTTTTGACGGACGATTTTTCTTGAAACGTATCCACTTCCATACAATTATTTTTAGACGGACGATTTTTCTTGAAACATATCAACTTCCATAAAATTAATTTTAGGCGGACGATTTTTCCTGAAACATATCAACTTCCATAAAATTAATTTTAGGCGGACGATTTTCCTTGTAACATATCAACTTCCATAAATTTTTTTTTAGACGGACGATTTTTCTTGAAACATATCAACTTTTATAATATTAATTTTAGACGGACGATTTTCCTTGAAACATATCAACTTCCATGAAATTATTTCTAGACGGGCGAATGTTCTTTAAACTTATCAACTTCTATAAAATTGATTTTAGGCAAACGATTTTTCTTGAAAGATAATTTTAGGGAAATGGCATGAGGGATTGCTAAGCAACGGAAATAATTTATTTTTATTTTATAAAATGCTTTTATATAACAAACTAGCAGCATACCCGTTCTTCGTACGGAGTATATAATATAAAGAAACTTGAAATTCATAATCATGCGCAAATTCTTATAGTATACTAAATGACATGTTTAATCAAAATATTCTGTTAAAATATTTAATATAATGCTCCTAAAAAGAAGTTTAAGAATCTATGTTCTTGCTATATAAAATTGTCTTCATGGACATATCTGAAGAATAAAACATCTTGGACCCCTTATGTAAGCAAATATAAAAAAAAAATATGGAATTGAATCAATATATGCAAAATAAAAGCGTTAAAATTGTATGGGACCCGTACTAATTATATACGCGAATATTAGAAAATATATCCTGTATTAGTAGATTACATGTATAAATTGAAAATACCAATAAACCCGTAATCTTTAATTTTTTACCGTCATTTATTCCAATATATGTCAAAATTAAAGTGCTAAAATTATATGGGGAGATATACACGTACTACTTATAATGTCCGATTATTAGTAAAAGATTACCCGTTTTGCAATATGAGTCTCAAGTGTTTTTTGGTAAAATACAACAGACGACGTAACAAATTGAATATATAATTAATCCCCTTAATCTTCATACCAGAAGACTGTACTTGATTCCAATATATAGCCAATATATGTCAAAATATATGCCAATATACCTGTACTACTTATATTCTCGTAGGTTAGAAGATATACCCGTGCATTCCTAGAAGATTACTCGTACAACGTACAATATGCGTGTGTCAGCAATTTTTGCCGCAATAAAACAATGGCGTAATAACTTAAAAATATCAATAATCCCTGAATCAATAATTTCGGAAAATATCAATAATAATAATGTTTAAACCTGAAGAGTATAATTGATATTATCCAGTCCAAATTGAAATGGCAATGAAATTTATTTTATATAGATATCTTCATTATTCAAATCGGAAAGGATTTAATAAAAATCGTCTGCCGCATAAACACATTGGATTTAAATCCGTTGCTAAGCGACATGATATCATTTGCTTCAAATAAATTGGTAGAAAAAATATCGTCTAAATAGTTATATTTCTATGGAACATTTGGCGACAGTTTCGTCAAATTAGCGACATTTTAAAAAATCTCCAAATTTATCGCCAAGTGGGACTGTAGAACTGACAGTTCCACTTTGCGACAAATTGACGAAATATCATCACAATACTATTCCCTAACAAAAAACAATTAATATCATTTATGTAGCGCCATTTTATCAATTTCAAGATATTTTTATAGATTTGAAAACA
This sequence comes from Amaurobius ferox, assembly GCA_951213105.1. NCBI lineage: Eukaryota > Metazoa > Arthropoda > Arachnida > Araneae > Amaurobiidae > Amaurobius > Amaurobius ferox. The sequence goes on along the minus strand of OX578150.1, from coordinate 60,289,229 downwards.
TTTTTATCAATGTGGTGACATTTTAAAAATTCGCTAAATGTATTACTAAGTAGGATGGTTGGTCTGGCAGATAAATGCTAACCAAACATCATTTCAGTGCTCTCTTCTAACAAAACAAAAAAAAAATTCATTGATATGTAGAAGACCCAAGCCACACGACCTACCCGAAGGTTTATGGCAGCTGTTTGTGTGTCGTTTATATCACTTTGGCGACATTTCCGTCAATTTGGCAAAGTTTAAGAAAAGTTGTCAAATTAGCGATATCCCTCCAAATTCGTAGCTTTGAATTTGCAGATCTGAATGAAACATTCTTATCCCGTTTCAATATACTAAATGAAAACACTACAATTGTATTAGAAGATATACCCGCTCTACTCTTTTTCTGTTTCAACAATCGGCTATATGAATTTATTGGCAAAACACAATATATGAGTTTAGTAGCTAAATACGATATAAGCTTGAAAACTCTTTGCCAAAATAAATGAAATTGATGTACGCAGTCAGCAATTAATATAATTAAAAGAAAAATCAAACCCTCCATTCATAAGATATACTTTTATATCCATTTATCCATTTATTTATTATTTAAATCGAAAAAAAATAATAAAAACATTAACAAACACATTTAATTTAATCCGTTATTCGTACGGAGTGTATAATTTAAAGAAACTTATAGTTCGCAATCATGTGCAAATTCTGTTAAAATATTAAATTTATTGCTCCTAAAGAGAAGTTTAAGAATATATGTTCTCACTATGCAAAATTATCTTCACGATCAGATCTGAAGAATAAAACATCCTGCCCCCTTTTGTAAGCAAATTTACAGAAGAAAAAATAGGAATTGAATGAATATATGCAACCCCGTACTAATTATATTGTCGCAGATCAGAAAATATGCCAATGTGTTAGTAGAAGATTACCCGTATTACAATATGCGTCTCAAAAATAATTGCCAAAATAAAAGAGATGACGTAATAAATTGAAAACATCAATAATATCCGTACTCTTTATACCAGAAGGTCGTAATTGATTCCAATATATGCCAATATATATCAAAACATATGTCAATATACCTGTACTACTTATATTCTCGTAGATTAAAAGATATACACGTGTATTTATAGAAGATTCGTACAACATACAATATATGAGTTTAAACAATTTTTGTCATAATAAAATTATTGCATAATAACTTGAAAATATCAGTAATCCTTGAATCAATAATCCCCGAAAATATAAATAATAATAATTTTTAAACCTGAAGACCGTAATTGATATTATCCAGTCAAAAATGCTATAAGAAAAATCAAATCGTTCTTTTCTAAAATATATTTTTATATCCATTTATTTATTATTCAAATCGAAAAAATAATTATTAAAATTAACAGACAGATTTAATTTAATTGCGTTTCTGAGTAACATGATATAAGATAGAATCTTATAACATGTTAAATATGTCATGTCTTATAACATAAACTGCGAAATTAAATAACGATTTTGATTTCTCTATACTTCTCATTGTTCCGTAAAAGCTTGTTTTAAATAAACCATGAACCATGGAGATAGATTTCCCCTTTTAATCATGTTTCAAACAATACATGTTTTCAGAAAGTGACTAATTAACGCAAACAATCTCCCATCAAACTCAGAGATTAAATTTTAATTCACTTTCAAACGATTTTCAAGCTTTTCGTTTGGATAAACCACGGAGTTAGGGAGTAGAACTCCTAGGAAAAAGTTCCGTTTTCCATTAATATCTCGACAACCCCAGGTCTTAGAAACTCGAAACTTGGACAAAATTTATGGGGGGATATTTCAAGGCTATCCACCAAATTTCATTAAGTTCGGTTCAGCCGTTTTTCCGTGATGATGAGACAAACGAAAATGTCGTTTTTTACTAATATCTCAAGAACCACTGGTCGTAAAAACTCAAAACACGGATATAATTTTAAGTGGGGCTATTTCTGGGCTACCCACAAAATTTCATCAAATTCTGTTCAGCCGTTCTCCCGTGATGATGGGACAAACAGACAGACAGATTTTCATTTTTATTTATATAGACTAGCAGCATACCCGTTCTTCGTACGGAGTATATAATATAAAGAAATTTATAATTCGCAATCATGTGCAAATTCTGTTAAAATATTAAATTTATTGCTCATAAAGAGAAGTTTAAGAATATCTGTTCTCACAATGCAAAATTATCTTCACGGGCAGATCTGAAGAATAAAACATCCTGGCCCCTTTTGTAAGCAAAATTAAAAAAAAAGGAATTGAATCATTATATGCAACCTCGTACTACTTATATTGGCACAAATTAGAAAATATGCCTGTGTGTTAGTAGAAGCTTACCCGTATTGCAATATGAGTCTCAAAAATATTTGCCAAAATAAAAGAGATGACGTAAAAAATTGAAAGTATCAAAAATCCCCGTAATCTTAATACCAGAAGGACGTAATTGATTCCAATATATGCCAATATATATCAAAATATATGCCAATATACCTGCACTACTTATAATCTCATAGATTAGAAGATATACCCATGCATTTGTAGAAGATTACTCGTACAACGTACTATAAATGAGTTTCAACAATTTTCGTCATAATAAAACAATTCCATAATAATTTGAAAATATCAGTAATCCCTGAATCAACAGTTCCCGAAAATATCAATAATAATGATGTTCAAAACTGAAGACCGTAATTGATATTATCCAGTCAAAAATTCAATGTCAATGAAATTTATTTTATATACATATTTTTATTATTCAAATCGGAAAAGATTTAATAAAAATCGTATGCCGCATAACATATTGGATCCGTTGCTAAGCGACATGATATTATTTGCTTTAAATAAATTGATGGAAATCATATCATCTGAATAATGCAATCTCCATGGAAGGTTTGGCGACATTTTCGTCGATTTAGCGATAACTTAAAAAATCGCCAAATTTATCGCCAAGTGGTACTGTAGAACTGATAGTCCCATTTTGCGACAAATTGACGAAACATCATCGCAATACTATCCCCTAACAAAACTTAATTAATTTCATTTATTAAGCGCGATTTTATCAATTTCATGATATTTTTATGGATTTACAAATATTTTTATAAATTTGGGGATATTAAAAAAATTCGTTAAATGTGTTACTAATTTGGATGGATGGATTGACCGACAAAAGCTACAGAAGCATCATTTCAGTACTTTATTCTAAAAAAACAAATTTAATTTCATTGATTTGGGTCATTTTTATCAATTTGGAGACCTTTCCACTAATTTGGTAAAGTTTAAGAAATGTTACCAAGTTATTTAGAGATATTCCTCTAAATTCGTAGCTCTGAATTTGCAGATCTGGAGAATAAAATATCCTGATCCCGTTTGTATTTACTAAATGAAAACACTAAAATTGTATTATAAAATACAGCCGTTCTACTCTTTTTCTGCTTGAACAATCGGCTAAATGAATTTATTGGATAAACACAATATATGAGTTTATTAGCTAAACACAATATATGAGCTAGAAACCTCTTTGCTAAAATAAATGAAAGTTATGTACGCAGTCCGCAATTTATATAATTAAAAGAACAACCAAACCTTTCATTTAAAAAATATATTTTTACATCCATTTATTTATTATTCAAATAGAAAAAATAATAATAAATATTAACAACACATTTAATTTCATTCCGTTGCCGAGCAACATGATATAAGATAGAATCTTCCTCATAAAATGCGAAATTAAATAGCCATTTTGATTTCTTTATACTTTTCATCGTTGAGTAATAGCTTGTGAAAGATAACCATGGAGGTAGATTTTTCCATTTAAATTCATGTTTCAAACAATTCGTGTTTTCCGATAGTGACTATTTAATGCAAAAATCCTGCACCAAACTCGGAAATAAAGTTTTATTTCCTTTCGACGTTTTAAACAAACGATTTTGATCCTTTCCGTTTGAATAAACCACGGAGTTGGAGAGTATAACTCATGGTAAAAAGTTCTGTTTTTCATTAATATCTCGACAACCCCTGGTCTTAGAAACTCGAAACTTGGACTAAATTTATGGGGGGCTATTTCAAGGCTATCCACAAAATTTCATTAAATTCGGTTCAGCCACTTTTCTGTGATGATGAGACAAACAAAAATTTCGTTTTTTACTAATATCTCGAGAACCACTGGTCGTAGAAACTCCAAACATGGACTAAATTTTAAGTGGGGCTATTTCTAGGCTATCCACTAAATTTCATCAAATTCGGTTCAGCCGTTCTCCCGTGATGATGGGACAAACAGACAGACAGACAGACAGACAGACAGACAGACAGATTTTCAATTTTATTTATATAGACTAGCAGCATACCCGTTCTTCGTACGGAGTATATAATATAAAGAAACTTGAAATTCATAATCATGTCCAAATTCTTATAGTATACTAAATGGCATGTTTAATCAAAATATTCTGTTAAAATATTTAATATAATGCTCCTAAAAAGAAGTTTAAGAATCTCTGTTCTCGCTATATAAAATTATCTTCATGGACATATCTGAAGAATAAAACATCTTGGACCCCTTATGTAAGCAAATATAAAAAAAAAAATATGGAATTGAATCAATATATGCAAAATAAAAGCGTTAAAATTGTATGGGAATGGGACCCGTACTAATTATATACGCGAATATTAGAAAATATAACCTGTATTAGTAGATTACATGTATAAATTGAAAATACCAATAAACCCGTAATCTTTAAATCTGAAGACAGTCATTTATTCCAATATATGTCAAAATTAAAGTGCTAAAATTATATGGGAATTATATGGACACGTACTACTTATAATGTCCGATTATTAGTAGAAGATTACCCGTTTTGCAATATGAGTCACAAATGTTTTTTGGTAAAATACAACAGACGACGTAATAAATTGAATATATAATTAATCCCCTTAATCTTCATACCAGAAGACTGTACTTGATTCCAATATATATGCCAATATACCTGTACTACTTATATTCTCGTAGGTTAGAAGATATACCCGTGCATTCCTAGAAGATTACTCGTACAACGTACAATATGCGTGTGTCAGCAATTTTTGCCGCAATAAAACAATGGCGTAATAACTTAAAAATATCAATAATCCCTGAATCAATAATTCCGGAAAATATCAATAATAATAATGTTTAAACCTGAAGAGTATAATTGATATTATCCAGTCCAAAATGAAATGGGCAATGAAATTTATTTTATATACATATCTTCATTATTCAAATCGGAAAGGATTTAATAAAAACCGTCTGCCGCATAAACACATTGGATTTAAATCCGTTGCTAAGCGACATGATATCATTTGCTTCAAATAAATTGGTAGAAAAAATATCGTCTAAATAGTTATATTTCTATGGAACATTTGGCGACAGTTTCGTCAAATTAGCGACATTTTAAAAAATCGCCAAATTTATCGCCAAGTGGGACTGTAGAACTGACAGTTCCACTTTGCGACAAATTGACGAAATATCATCACAATACTATCCCCTAACAAAAAACAATTAATATCATTTATGTAGCGCAATTTTATCAATTTCAAGATATTTTTATAGATTTGAAAACATTTTTATCAATTTGGTGACATTTTAAAAATTCGCTAAATGTATTACTAAGTAGGATGGTTGGTCTGACAGATAAATGCTAACCAAACATCATTTCAGTACTCTCTTCTAACAAAACAAAAAAAAATTTCATTGATATGTTGAAGACCCAAGCCACACGACCAACCCGAAGGTTTATGGCAGCTGTTTGTGTGTCGTTTATATCAATTTGGCGACATTTCCGTCAATTTGGCAAAGTTTAAGAAAAGTTGTCAAATTAGCGATATCCCTCCAAATTCGTAGCTTTGAATTTGCAGATCTGAATGAAACATTCTTATCCCGTTTCAATATACTAAATGAAAACACTACAATTGTATTAGAAGATATACCCGCTCTACTCTTTTTCTGTTTCAACAATCGGCTATATGAATTTATTGGCTAAACACAATATATGAGTTTAGTAGCTGAATGCGATATAAGCTTGAAAACTCTTTGCCAACATAAATGAAATTGATGTACGCAGTCAGCAATTAATATAATTAAAAGAAAAATCAAACCGTCCATTCATAAGATATACTTTTACATCCATTTATCCATTTATTTATTATTTAAATCGAAAAAAAATAATAAAAACATTAACAAACACATTTAATTTAATTGCGATGCCGAGCAACATGATATATCCTCCTAAAATGTTAAAATTTATTAACCACTAACAGCACACCCGTTATTCGTACGAAGTGTATAATTTAAAGAAACTTAAAGTTCGCAATCATGTGCAAATTCTGTTAAAATATTAAATTTATTGCTCCTAAAGAGAAGTTTAAGAATATATGTTCTCACTATGCAAAATTATCTTCACGATCAGATCTGAAGAATAAAACATCCTGCCCCCTTTTGTAAGCAAATTTACAGAAGAAAAAATAGGAATTGAATGAATATATGCAACCCCGTACTAATTATATTGTCGCAGATCAGAAAATATGCCAATGTGTTAGTAGAAGATTACCCGTATTACAATATGCGTCTCAAAAATATTTGCCAAAATAAAAGAGATGACGTAATAAATTGAAAACATCAATAATATCCGTACTCTTTATACCAGAAGGTCGTAATTGATTCCAATATATGCCAATATATATCAAAACATATGTCAATATACCTGTACTACTTATATTCTCGTAGATTAAAAGATATACACGTGTATTTGTAGAAGATTCGTACAACATACAATATATGAGTTTAAACAATTTTTGTCATAATAAAATAATTGTATAATAACTTGAAAATATCAATAATCCTTGAATCAATAATCCCCGAATATATAAATAACAATAATTTTTAAACCTGAAGACCGTAATTGATATTATCCAGTCAAAAATGCTATAAGAAAAATCAAATCGTTCTTTTCTAAAATATATTTTTATATCCATTTATTTATTATTCAAATCGAAAAAATAATTATTAAAATTAACAGACAGATTTAATTTAATTGCGTTTCTGAGTAACATGATATAAGATAGAATCTTATAACATGTTAAATATGTCATGTCTTATAACATAAACTGCGAAATTAAATAACGATTTTGATTTCTCTATACTTCTCATTGTTCCGTAAAAGCTTGTTTTAAATAAACCATGAACCATGGAGATAGATTTCCCCTTTAAATCATGTTTCAAACAATTCATGTTTTCAGAAAGTGACTAATTAACGCAAAAAATCTCCCATCAAACTCAGAGATTAAATTTTAATTCACTTTCAAACGATTTTCAAGCTTTTCGTTTGGATAAACCACGGAGTTAGGGAGTAGAACTCCTAGGAAAAAGTTCCGTTTTTCATTAATATCTCGACAACCCCAGGTCTTAGAAACTCGAAACTTGGACAAAATTTATGGGGGGATATTTCAAGGCTATTCACCAAATTTCATTAAATTCGGTTCAGCCGTTTTTCCGTGATGATGGGACAAACGAAAATTTCGTTTTTTACTAATATCTCGAGAACCACTGGTCGTAGAAACTCAAAACACGGATATAATTTTAAGTGGGGCTATTTCTGGGCTTCCCACAAAATTTCATCAAATTCGGTTCAGCCGTTCTCCCGTGATGGTGTGACAAACAGACAGACAGACAGACAGACAGACAGACAGACAGACAGACAGACAGATTTTCATTTTTATTTATATAGATTATTTCGGTACAATACGACAACCGAGTTTTACAGTCTCATAGAACTGTGTTTTTTATTATTTTTTTTTTTTGGAACAGTAAAAACTAACTATACGGGGTTATTGATCCTTTATAGTACTTATGTCAGTTGTTTAATTTATAATAGTAGGAGAAAACTTTAAAAAACTTTAGACTTTTTAAATTCTTTAATAATTACAAAATTACTGTTTCTATACTATGGATGCAAAATATATTAAAATGATATTTTTACACATGCTGCATCTGTTACAAAGTCATCATTGTGACAAGAGATATATCGGCAGATAAATCCCAATCTATCTCAGAAATCAGTTATAATTCGAATAGTTTATTTATTTATTTATTTACTATTGAAGTAAAATTCTTGAGCTTTTTACATCAATTCGTTTGAAAATCATCGGGAAGTTTCAATCTTAATACCTATGAACGAATCGGCAAGGCAATTTCCCGATTTTGGATATCTTCAGGAAGCATGTCTAAGGGAAAAGTGTATTAAAGGTTTTTGACGTTCGAATACGTGATTGATTTCAAAATTCCTAAATTGAGGAAATTACTTACAGTCCGATCATTAAATTCTACAACAATTAAAATACAGGATTTCACTCATTTTTTATAAAACAATATTTATCTGCTCCAAGTTTTTGATTATTGGCATTTTTCAAAACGTTTGACGTTATAATTTCGGGTTTAATAAATTCTCAGTATATCACGTAAATAACTTTAATACCAAAATACATAAATTCAGCAACAAATTTATAAAATTGTATTAAGGTTTTTATTTAATAATCAAGTTACTGGTTAAAGCGAGATGAAAATGGAACAAATATAGTCAATTCAGAATATGTCTTGGAGCATGGGAGAAAATGTTTTGTACAAGCAACAAATTGAAAACCATTGCCTATCTCCCATTCAGATCTTTAAATTTGTAATCAAGTCACTGACACATACATTACAAACTTTGCTGGCAAACATCAACTTCGCTAAAGAAAACTAAAAATTAACTAAGCTTTTTTATTTAATAAACAAGTTACTAGCCGAAGCGAGATGAAAATTGAACAAAAATAGACAATTTAGAATATGTCTTGGAGCATTTGAAAAAATGTTTTGTACAAACCACAAACTGAAAACCATTGCCTATCTCCCATTCAGATCTTTAAATTTGTAATCAAGTCACTGACACATACATTACAAACTTTGCTGAAAAACATCAACTTCGCTAAAGAAAACTAAAAATTAACTAAGCATTTTTATTTAATAAACAAGTTACTGCCGAAGCGAGATGAAAATAGAACAAACATAGACAATTTAGAATATGTCTTGGAGCATTTGAAAAAATGTTTTGTACAAACCACAAACTGAAAACCATTGCCTATCTCCCATTCAGATCTTTAAATTTGTAATCAAGTCACTGACACATACATTACAAACTTTGCTGAAAAACATCAACTTCGCTAAAGAAAACTAAAAATTAACTAAGCATTTTTATTTAATAAACAAGTTACTGCCGAAGCGAGATGAAAATAGAACAAACATAGACAATTTAGAATATGTCTTGGAGCATTTGAAAAAATGTTTTGTACAAACCACAAACTGAAAACCATTGCCTATCTCCCATTCAGATCTTTAAATTTGTAATCATGTCACTGACAAGCACATTGCGAACTTCGCCAGAACACATCCACTTCGCCAAAGAAAGCTGAGCTGAAACAATGGTGACGTGACCAAAAGAATGCAATAAAACATCACACCATGGAATTTTTTTCGAATGTTACCCATTGACTACCCTACTAATGACTATTAAGAACTTTCACCGAGTTCTACTTTTGTCAAAATTTCGATTACGATTCATCAGTAACCCACATAAAAAATCGTAATCTCATTCTCCAGGCCATAAACAAGAATAAATGCTTTTTAAAAAATATATCACTTGTTTAACCTTTCGTTGATACTATGACGAGCAAAACATCCATCATTTTCAATGGTACTTCGCGGTTGTAGGCTAGCTTAGCGGAACCAGGTTAACAGACACGCTTGCTTGAATTTCAATAGAGGAAGATGGTTTTACGACGAGTATACCCGGTTAAAACATACCAATTTTAAACAATTAATTGATTTCTTTTAAGGTTTATATAAGTAATTGGTTTCATTTGAACGATTGAGCTATTGAAGGATTGGGTTCTAGAGGTCGGGTGCATAGCTAATTAGCCTCTGTTTTCAGCAAGCGTTTAACGGAATGCACAATTGGATTTGTTCTTGGCGTTGAAGAAACTTAATTAGGTGAGAAACCTGGGAAACGAGTTTGCATATAAATTAGAAATTCAAATGCTTAGAAAATTTTTCATAATGCAGCGTTTAGTAATGTGTTTTCTCAGTGGTGGATTAGTGGGTTTGGGAGCACTCCGCTAAACCTCATTTGGGGCCCTTAATGCATATTCGGGTCCCTACGATCAGGGCCTTTTTTGACCATAGGTAAAGTAGACATATGATTGGTAGACAAGATAAAGTAGGCAAAACTCTGGGGGCTCATCTTTCGTGATCAATGTAACTTATTAACAGCAGTAAACTTCCGTTAATCCGACATCCAATAGTACGGCACGCCCGATAGTCCGGCACCCTCTCGGTCAGCATTCGGGTCCATTCGACTGTACTGAGGTATATATACTGTAACAAACGGAATGATTTTTATGCATATTTCTGTTCTTTAAGTTTTTTAATTAATTTAAGTATTTTTCACAAACTGTACAGTATAACCCAGTCTGTGTAATGTTTTAAGAAAATAAATATTACATTTATTGTCTATAATTTTGTTTTAAATTAATTTTCTCGCTTTTTACCGTATTTTAATTTAACATCTGATAATCCGGAAAATTTAGTAATCCGACTCCGGTGGTCCCAAACGTGCAAAATTATCCGAAGTTTACTGTATAAGATTTTATAGTGAAGCCCTTGAATTCATTTTTACTCTTCATTTTTACCCGAGGGCTGCTGCGAAGGTTAAGGTGGCCCTGTCACCGATAAATTTATTCGATGGCATTAGACTCAAACTTATTTAGAAGCCAAGCCCTCAAGGAACCATCATTTTAATTACAGTAGAGCGCCGATTATCCGAATTCCAATCAACCGAACTGTCGAATTATCCGAACACCCTATGTCTTTCTCTCTCTCTCTCCCCCTTTTTCTTTTTTAAATTCATCACGCGAAATCGAAAACATTCCCTCGATCAGTGTATCGTTGGGAGCAGTAACAAGAGAATAAGGGTTTGGGAAAAGGGGGGGGGGGGTGAAAATGATAAAAAGAGAATGATAAAATTCAGAAAATGATAAAAAAGAAAGAAAAAAAAATAATAATAATTCAAAACACGCCAGCACTAACAGCTTCCAGTCCTAAGCCTGGATAAAGTGTGAAGGAAAATTGTGCACACACAATATTTGTTTAATCTACCTATATCCACTACTAAATTTGATAAAAACTTACATTTGCTGTATTAAGAAAACCATTACGCATAAAAAATATATATTTCAACCGTTTTAGGTATCAGGAACATCCCTTAAGTTGCCTCTCCAATTATCCGAACTTTTGCTTATCCGACAGGTTCGAATAACCGGCTCTCTACTGTATGTCATTCATTGTATTTCATGCTGGCAGCATGTAGTCATTACGTCGAGAGATTTTCCCTTTTTTATGGGATACGGGAAGAGGGAGGTATTTAAGCTTATAGTTTCCGTACGTTTCTACGACGCTATTGCATTTTTTAGTAATTAAACATTCTGGTTAAAGGGAAAAAGTATTTTGGAGAGGACAAAGTGCATATATTTTGCTGTGGCTTTGATTTTGAATAAAGGGAGAGGTTTTTCATATTTCTAAATGAAAATTTCTATTCTTCAATATTTACATGAGCTTAATATGAAAATATTGCAGTTTAAAAATTTCTTATCCAGGTTGATTTTTAAACATATGATTTCGAAGATTTGGCATAATTCAAAAGTATAGCCTTCACTTTCGGCAAGATTAATTTTTTAATTAAAGTGACCAGAAACATATTTTGTTTTCAATGAATTGAAGCTATTTAATGATTCTAAGCACTAAACTTAAAGCATTTCAAAATATTTTACAAAAACGTATTTTTGAAAAATCATACATGCTAATTTTCATATTACTTTCCTTATATATTACATAATGTATAAGGAAAGTATTGTGACGGAGTCGAAAATTCGAATTCGAGTGAACATGAATCCCTGTCTAAACTATCAAACCGCCGCCTCCGTATGAGTGCATTTCGCAGATGTCACTGGCATGATAGCGAGTTTTGGGCGTTCTCGAGGTCAATAACCATCGGGAATTACTCTGTACACCAGTACCTCTGTACAGTACTCTATTATTGTGGAGTCCAGTTAAGATGATCTTGAGCCCAGTTTAGGCGGACCCTTTGTACGAGAGCATCAGTGGGACTCAAGCTAATGTTCGTCATGTATACACCTGACCTGCATGTAACCGTCTATAAACAGTTTGCTAAGATACCGCTCTTCCGTGTATGTCAATGTGCGTGTGTGCTTGTATGTCCGTACATGTATGATAATGTGTATATGTGTGTGTCAGTGTATATATGTTAATGTGTGTGCGTGTACGTGTGCAAGTGCGTATCAGTGTATATATGTTAGTGAGTATATGTGTATGTCAGTGTATATATGTGAATATGTGTGTAAATGTGTGTATCAATGTATATATATTAATGTGTGTGTGGGTACATGTGCAAGTGTGTATCAGTGTATAATGTTAGTGCGTATATGTATGTGTCAGTGTATATATGATAATATGTGTTATTGTTGTTGTTGAGACCCAAACCGTCCGACCTACCAGAAAGGTGTAAGGTAACTGTTTGGACGGCCGGGAAGTGCCACCCAATTTAGACCGGAACCCAGTGGGGAAGGCATCCACAGGGACCGTACCCTCCTTCCCCTACCACCAACCTCTCGGAAGGACTTGCGGACATGTTTAACGTGATCGTACTCCGCATGAACACGGCGGCAGTTGTGGCAGCGTGCAAATCCAGCGCGCAAACCACCGGGCTACCGCGCCCGAAGTGTGCCAACAGCACGCGGTGTTCCCCGGTGGTCACCCACGCAAGTACTAACCGTGCCCGATACTGCTTGACTTCGGTGATCTAACGAGAACCGGTGTTTTCAGCACGGTAGGGCCGTTGGCCGATGATAATATGTGTTGTTGTTGAAACCCAGACCGTCCGACCTACCAGAAAGGTGTAAGGTAACTTCTTGGACGGTCGGGAAGTGCCACCCAATTTAGACCGGAACCCAGTGGGGGAGGCATCCACAGGGACCGTACCCTCCTTCCCCTACCACCAACCTCTCGGAAGGACTTTCGGACCCACATGTTTAACGTGATCGTACTCCGCATGAACACGGCGGCAGTTTTGGCAGTGGCTGGAATCGAACCCGGGCCTACCGAGTGCAACTCCAGCGCGCTAACCAATGGGCTACCGCGCCCCTGATGATAATATGTGTTGTTGTTGTTGAGACCCAGACCGTCCGACCTACCAGAAAGGTGTAAGGTAACTATATGGACGGCCGGGAAGTGCCACCCAATTTAGACCGGAACCCAGTGGGGGAGGCATCCACAGGGACCGTACCCTCCTTCCCCTACCACCAACCACTCGGAAGGACTTACGGACCCACATGTTTAACGTGATCGTACTCCGCATGAACACGGCGGCATTTGTGGTAGCGTGCAAATCTAGCGCGCAAACCACGGGGATACCGCACCCGAGATGGCCAACAGCACGCGGTGTTCCGAGGTGGTCACCCACCAAGTACTAACCGCGCCCGATGCTGCTTGACTTCGGTGATCTAACGAGAACCGGTGTTTTCAGAACGGTACGGCCGTTGGCCCTGATGATAATATGTGTGTAAATGTGTGTGCGTACATATGGTAATATATGTGTACGTACATGTATGTTTATGCGTCTGTATGTTTGGGATATGTGGACACAAGAATTTGAAAACGAATGCAACTACTACTATGAAAATTTTAGCTATAGATACATTATGTGAAAAACTAAAACTAGACAGAATTTTTTATAATTCTCCTGATTAGAACACGAATATTTTGAATTTCAATCTTTTTATAGCATCATTTCCCGACTGAAAACATTGATAATTCTTGAAACAATGATGGTATTATAGTATATGAGGAAATTGATTATTTTATCTACGCTATGTATGTTAATGATATCAAAACAGACGACATGCATTCAATTAATCGTATCACTAAACTGTTGCTAGATTAAAAAAAAAACTTTTAATGATTTTTACGAAATATTGTAAAAAAATAACTTGAGTATAAAACCTGAAAAAAGTGCATCTTTTCTTTATTTTCAAAACTGGAAAATGCACCTGGCGTTGACCAGGAATTAAAGCAAGGATTAATTGAATTCCTTCATTCAAGTTTTCTAAAGGCGACCGGGCTAAGGAAATAAATTAATTTGTTGTAGTTATAAAAAATGTGCAATAGATGGAGCCACCAATCCAATCAAACTAATTTTACTTTTTTTCATAATTTTTGATGATTTCTGTAGAAACTTGACATCTGCATCTTTTTTCGTAGTTCCTTAGTTTGAGGATTCATTTGTTAACTTAGATGCCAGCCACTTCTCCAAACTCCCCACAAAAAGCAAAACGAAAATTTATTTTCTACGCGGTATTTAATAAAAAAAGTAATGTGATTAGGAGGGAAACTTATTTGAGAAAAATTAGGTAAAAAAATCGAAGTTCATTTTTTTTATCACTAAAATACTCGGAAAAAATTTAGCGATCGGAAAATTTGCTTCAGTTTTAGCTACGTGCAATAGATGGCGCCTCCAATACAATCGGCCTAATCTCAATTTTTAAATTTATAACTTTTAAACTAATTCAAATTAAAAAAAAATGATGAGCTGTTTTCCCTCAGGAGCCGAAGCAACTCTGTACCAAATTTCATGGCACAACATGGCTCAGATTTTCCGTTGTGTGCAACGTAAACAGACAAACACACAGAAATATTCTTTTATAATTAGAGATGATTGTTATGCAAGTGGAGGCAAACATTATTGAATATGATTCTATCAGAAAGTCGAGTGGAGATTCCTACACTAGATAATTTTCTTTAATGGTTAAACATTTTCGCTTAGACATTTTTACTTTCCTTATATACATAATGTATAAGGAAAGTATTGTGACGGGGTCGAAAATTCGAATTCGAGTTTTCGACGGGAGAGCACGTTTCAAGCATCCCTGATCACGAATCAAACATTTTTGAAGTGATGTCTGTGTATGTGTGTGTGTGTGTGTGTGTGAAAGTATGTGTGTGTGTCAGTGAGTCTGTGGAGAAGATAACTGACGAACGAATGGACCGATTCGAACCAAATTTGGTACAAAAATCACAATCCGTAAACACTAGAAGCTTATTGTTTTTATATGTAATCGAATGTTCAGAACCCCCCTAAATTTTCGAATGAAATTTTGAAAAAATCGTCAAAAAATCAAAACCGCTAATAAAGTTACGCAAATAGACATTTCTTATGTAATTTTTCATTAGAAAACGATTGGCATAAATTTTAGAACGCTACCATGAACCATTCTTGAGATATTGTACATTTTTCAAAAAAATTATGAATAAGTCACATAAAAAAAAATTCCTATGGAGAAACATGTTCACTTTTCATATGTAATACCATGCGATAAATTGAGTGACATCATTCTCGTGGATCTAGCTCGTTCCATTCATGAAAAAATATACTTTGAATAATACTTTTGTATTTGAACGCCAATAGTCATTTATCTGCTGTAAGAATAACTTTTTTCTTACTGCATAACGCTTGGCGAGATTTTGGCGACGTATTTGGCGGAATGTCGCCAACTTGGCGACTTTTTTGAAATGTTGCCAAATTAATGAAAATCTCGCCAAATGGATAAAAATGATGCTAAATCAATGAAAATGACGACTAATTGTCGAAAATTCAATATCTTGGAAAGAATATTAGTATCTACTATAAGAAAAACCTATTTTTTTACTGTAAAAGTAGTAAATTCATTACATTATATAAGGAAAGTCATGTGTTGCCCACATCAGATTTTTTACTCTAACATCACAATGCTACGAACACTTCACTAACGAACACATCACTGTGATAGTGCATGCAGGAATTCATGAAAAATTTCATCCTAGCTCTAGCTTACAACACCGCAAAATTTAATCTATTCGTATTGATTGATCACGGCAGATAAGACGTGCTTACATCGATCACGAAGAAATCCACTCAAGGATATCTTTACAATGAGAAGTTTCATTTTAAAGCTGTCAACCACTAACTAGTTCCAACAATAAATTTGGAAATAGCTTCTCCCAGAAGTAAGAATCGAAATGTTCAAATTTTTGGCGTGGTAAATGCCTATGGTCGACAGTTTTCCTTTCAGGGTATTTTGGTCGGGGGGGGGGGGGGGGCGCAGGAAACTTTAGTGGGGACACGCTTTCTATTTGCCCTGTATAAATATATCTAAATGATTTCATATAAATAGAAACAATGTCATAGAACTATTAACATAAAATATCCCCGGGGAAGGGGGTGGCGAATAATATTTTCCGAGGAGGGGGGGTCTTCGCCGCCGGATGTATGCCTGAAAGAAACACTAAGTCGGGGTATCCGGTTGTTGAAGTCGGACAACTACGAAAAATATGAACAATTTGGACGCTTATATTTCCGAATCTAATAGATAAAAATGTAAAGTTTTGTCAGAAATATAACACCATTTATGAATATACGAAAATAATTTCAATATTTAAATAATTCGAATTTTTATTTTTTCGAAAACAATAAAAAGGTTTTGTCCGAGCAAGTTTTTGACTCACTTGTCTCAATTTCACTCGAAATATCTTCTAAATAATAAAAAGTAGATATAAACAGTAGGAAACAAAAATGTTCGAAAAGAAATCCCATTTCCAGATCAATAATTTCTTTTTACTAAGCTTTTATAGTTTTTGAGCAGTCTTGAAGAAGATGCGGCCACACACACACACACACAACTACAACTTCAGTAGAGTACAACTACTGTAGTACTCTAGGAAATACAATTCATTTCTTAACAAGCTAGTTTATAGCAACCAACTAGTACTCTAAGAAATGTAATGCATCTTTTAGCAATCTAGTTCTTAGCAACCAACTAGTACTTCAGAATATGCAATGTATCTCTTAGCAAACTGTTCGTAGCAACCAGCTAGTACTCTTGAAAATGCAGTGCATTTCTTAGCAAACTAGTGCTTTATAAAATACAATGCAGTTCTTAACAAATTAGTTTATAGCAATCAAGATACTCCATAAAATGCAATGCATTTCTTAGCAAACTAGTTCGTAGTAACCAACTGGTTCTGTATAAAATGCATAGCCATTCTTTGCATTTCGTAGACAGCTAAGCTAGAGTTTTTGATCTCATAATCAATTCCTATCAGTCTAAATAAAAAAAAAATCCTTTTGGTTAAATTATGAAACAAAGATTGTAAAATACAATTTTAATTACAAAATTATAAGCATATGAGTAAAGCACAAAAGCATGTGGATAACAAAGAAAAATGCATAAATTTCTTACAGAAGGTACCTAGAATAGAGATTCCTTTCTACTTCAAAGAATCTTAAATTACGAAATAGAGATATTATTATAGGATAAATTATGAAATACAGATTGTAAAATACAATTTTAATTACAAAATTATAAGCATATGAGTAAAGCACAAAAACACGTGGATAACAAAGAAAAATGCATAAGTTTCTTACAGAATGTACCTAGAATAGAGATTCCTTCCTACTTTAAAGAATCTTAAATTACGAAATAGAGATATTATTATAGGATAAATTATGAAATACAGATTGTAAAATGCAATTTTAATTATGAAATTATAAGCATATGAGTAAAGCACAAAAACATGTGGATAACAAAGTTGCATAAGTTCATACAGAACGTACCTAGAATAGAGATTCCTTCCTACTTTAAAGAATCTTAAATTACAAAATAGAGATATTATTATAGGATAAATTATGAAATTCAGATTGTAAAATACAATCTTAATTATGAAATTATAAGTATTAACAAAGGCATATGGATAACAAAGAGAAACTAATAATTTTCTTACAGAAGATACTTAGAATACAGATTCCTTCCTCCTTTAAATAACCTTAAATTATGAAATAGAAATATTATTATAGGATAAATTATGAAATAGAGATTGAAAAATACAATTTAGGTACAAAATTATAAATATATGAACACAAAAGCCCCCGTGGGTAACAAAGGTAACTGCATAAGCTACCTATAACAAAATATAACCGTAAAATATTGAAATTAAGATATGATTATAGGATGATTTATGAGAGAGAGATTGTAAAATACGATTTAAATAAAATTATAAACATATGAGTAAACAACAAAGATCAATCATGCATAAAGCATTGATTATGAAACACTTTCTAACTTCAAAGCAAATTTCATATAAACATCTCTAAAATGCGATGCATTCCTCGGTAATATTTTTAAAATTATCACAATATTACATTAACTTATTATATTTGAAAACTTAAAACTTCATCGAAAAAAATGAAATTCATTCAAATGACGGCATTAAAATATAAATTGCCTGTTTAAACATCTCTAAAATGCTCTACATTCCTTGGTAATATTTTTAAATTATCATAATACTACATTAATTTATTATATTTGAAAACTTCATCGAAAACAAATGAACTTTATTCAAATGACGACATCGAAATATAAATCGCCTCTATATAAAAGCAGCATTTCATTCATAAACTTTTTCCATTCCTTACATTCATCACAGTAATATAATAATTTATTTTATTTGAAAGCTTAAAACTATAGAGGTACAAGTAATTTAATTTTATGTTAAAACTTCATCGAAAAAAACGTCTGGTTCTCTGTGTAAAATCAATGAATGTTTCATTCATATCAGTTATATTGCAGACTCCATGAGCTAAATAATTTTGTGTTAAAAAAATGCAGCAATTCTTATACAACTCATTCTACATATTTTGGTGTTTACATTCTCTATATGTGAAAACTAGGCTTCGTTGTAGAAATAATCATAGTTTGATGATCATTTAAACTCAAATATAGTGGAATTGCGTTGTTTCTGTATGTAGATGCACAGAATTTAAGCAAAAATAAAGAGGTTTTAGGACGGATGCAACACTAAATATGAATTAAAATGAACTTTAAAAATCACGATTTTGACACAAAATGGATGCCATATTTTATTTTGAAGTGGGTCACGTGATGTCTTCATATAATGGTCACGTGATCTCTTCACATAAAGGGTGTAATTATTATTTTAATTTTTATTTAAAAAACTACTGAATATATTTTGGTGAAATTTTTTTTATATATTTTATGGGATAATTTGAATATTTCCTAAAACTTTCAAAGCAATTTGCGAATTTTAAATTCGCTTAAAAAATGTTTGAATAATTAGGTCCCATAGGGCTCAATGTATTTCATTTTTTCAACCCGGGTTCAATCCAAAACTAATTGGGTGATATTATTAATATATATTCCCATAGGTCCTACAGACCGTCTGAACAACATACTAAAATTTCATTTTGATAAAGTCATTTTACGGCAGTTATCGTGCTACCGAACAGACAGACAGACAGAATGAATAAAGTCATAAACACTTTTCAACTATGCTGTAAAGTGTTGAAAACAAAAGCATGTGTATAACAAAGAAAGCTGCATGTTCCTTGCAGAATATACCTATAATAAAAGATCTCTCTTTCTTTAAAGAACTGCAAAATATTGAAATTGAGATATGATTATAACATAAAATATTAAATAGAGATTATAAAGTATGATTTTAATAAAATTATAAACATATGAGTAAAACATAAAAGCATGTGAAAATCAAAAGAAAAGAAAACGACATAAGTTTCTTGCAGAATATACCTGCAATGAAGATTTACTATCTTCCTTTACAGATCGTGGGAGGAAAAGGGAAGGAAAAAGTAAAGGGTCTTTTTAAATGAACTTATACATAATTCAAATAACATAATCATCTTATCGCTTTAATGAAATCTCTCAAGTTGCATTGTAACCTCGAAATTTGGTTATTCACTGGTTTGCATTTCAACGGTAAATAAACAAATTAGTTTATGGTAATAGTTAACATGGGGATGAATTCTTAATCGAAGTTGCCCGAAGAAAATCCATTTTTCTTAAAGTAATTGGAATCAAGTTTTTAAAAACCTAAAGGGAAGTCAATAGTTGATCTTATATTAATATTCTCATATCGATGCATGTCAGCATTCTATTAATGATGTCTGTCAATTTTAAATAAAAACTACCCATATAAAAAGGGAAATTATTTGAGAATTTAGCATAATTATTTTAGTTATTTAATTTTTATTTATTTATTTATTTTATTTTATTATTTATTATTGTTGTTATTCTTATTTTCGATTTCCTTAAAATAAATAATGAGTATGGTCGGGAGTATCCGATTGAAATGGAAGCTTTATAAATATAAATAATTTATACTTATATTGTCAAAAATATTCATGGATATACAAAAATAATGTTAATACTTTTATATATTGAATTATAAATTAATTTTATATATTGTGATTAAAATGAATAAAAAAAATGTGCATAAATAATACCCTATTTTGCTTTAATTTGCATGATATTTTGCATTTTTGCTTTACTTTGTATATTTTCACTCGAAATACCTTGAATCCGATTGAAATCGAAGCTTTATAAATATAAATAATTTATACTTATATTGTCAAAAATAGGGTATTATTCATGGATATACAAAAATAATGTTAATACTCTTATATATTGAATTATAAATTAATTTTATATATTGAATTAAAATGAATAAAAAAAATGTGCATAAATAATACCCTATTTTGCTTTAATTTACATGATATTTTGCATTTTTGCTTTACTTTGTATATTTTCACCCGAAATACCTTGAATCCGATTGAAATCGAAGCTTTATAAATATAAATAATTTATACTTATATTGTCAAAAATAGGGTATTATTCATGGATATACAAAAATAATGTTAATACTTTTATATATTGAATTATAAATTAATTTTATATATTGAATTAAAGTGAATAAAAAAAATGTGCATAAATAATACCCTATTTTGCTTTAATTTGCATGATATTTTGCATTTTTGCTTTACTTTGTATATTTTCACTCGAAATACCTACTAAACTATAAATGATGGATATAATAAATAATAAGCGACAAAAATGTTCAGTGGGAAATTCAATTTCTAGATCAATAATGTCTTTTAACAAAGCTCTGAGCAATCGTCTTGTTAAGTTGAAGAATATTTTTTTAAAACCCAGGCCGTCCAAAAGTGAAAAAGATTAAAAATTTCCGTTTTTAAAGTTTTGTAAAGAACATTGCTGCCCCAACCGGGAATCGAGCCACGGATCTCTGTGCTGGGCAGCCGATGCTCTACCGTTGAGCTACTGGGATGGAATTGCAAGCTCTTATTATCAAACTGGACTGTTCATTCCCCACCTTGTAATGTCAAATTGACGTGCAATTGACAACTTGACTGACCACCTGCTGCTACTTTTACCTCAGGTTAGCCTTCTGAGGCTATTTTTATTCTGCAGGCTAGCTTCTTGTTTGTCGTTATCCTCCCGATTTGAAATCGATGCTTAATATCCTTGAGTCTACTGAATCCTTGACCACTGCCATTGTAAAGAAACTAGCTGCCCCAACCGGGAATCGAAAAACGGACGCTCTACCGTTAAGCTACTGGGACAGGATCGCAAACTCTTATTGTCGAAGTGGAATCTGAAGTTTGTAATGCTTATATCTCGAAAACTAAAAGAGCTAGCCATAAACAGTAACTATGGTCGGGGTATCCAGATGAAATTGGAGCGAAAATTTAAAGCTATAAGCAGTTTGCGAGTAATTTGTAGCCATTTAAGGGGACGGGGGACGTTGAAATTTTTTTTATTTATTTATTGACTTAGAAACGTGAAAATTTGTAAAAATATTCCTCTTAACATTACTATATACAATACAATTATATATTTTTTCATTTTTGTTATAATTTTGTATTTTTTTTTTAATTTAATTTTTTTTAACGAAAATTTGAAAATGCTCCTTGCGTGCCATTTGTTCACATTTTTGATTCATTTTACATTATGATCACTCAAAAACACATTATGAACAAATTTGGGTATTCGTTTTTAAATCCCTTAAAAAGTTAATTTTTTAAAAATATTTTTCTGCATTAAAACTTAATTTTCATCATTTAACTGGATTATTATTCACTTTTAATTGCCTTAATAAAATCCAATTATGAAATGCATACCCAGTTTCATTAAAAAGTATGAGAGGTATCTTCTTGCCAAATTCCATGCATCTCAGACAAAAATTAAGACGCATGGAGCATTTTAAAAATGTAAAACCTTTGAAAATTTTGTTTCGAAAAAAAAAAAAAATGCAGTTAACCTTTTGCTTACGGGTGGGACATCCCAAATGAATACATCCCAAGCGAAGAACCTCCCAAAAAGACAGGTATTTGACATACCCTATCCCAAACAGTTCAACCCCCTTTACAGGTATTGGCGTCCATTTACGGGTGGGACAGCGTCCATCCCAAGCGGACGCCAATGCCTGCAAAGGGGGTCGAACTGTTTGGGATAGGGTATGTCAAATACCTGTCTTTTTGGGAGGTTCTTCGCTTGGGATGGACGCTGTCCCACCCGTAAGCAAAAGGTTAAATGTGTAAAATAATGTTATATATTAAAAAAAAAACCTATTTTAGTCGAATTTTGCTCATTTCAACGTCCACTGTCCCCTTAAAATCCGATATATAGTTTAATGAGATTTGGAGTCGGGCTCTAAGTTTGTTAAATAGTGGTTAAAGAGCTGCAACTAATAGCTATCGGTACTCGCCAAGTGAGCTTAAAAGCTTGACGAGCCTCAGCGAGCAAAGGACGTCGCCCCTAGTAATAATAATAAAAAAAATATATATTATAATTTGATATTATAATTTGATATAATTTGATAAATTATAAATACAAGATGTTATTTATGAGTCAGGACCTAAATAACTTACAGAAGTTCCTTGAAGAAAGCAGGCATATATCGGTTAAATAAAGATAATTGAAGACATTATAAGCCTCCTTCTTCAAGCCAAATGAACAGTATGCGCCCTTAATAACTGCTATATTCAAGCTGCAAAGTTTGGGGTTTATTAGTGCATGCATTTAAAAGTGGAAATCCTTAGTAAACATCCCACCCAACCCCTCTGAAATTTGATGGTGAACCCATAACAGTCATCATTTCAACTCTACGGCCAATCTTGAGAAAATTGATATTTCGAGGAATGTTTTTGAACAGGAAGTTTAATAGAAAAACCGAAAGTTAAAATTCTTAATGAAACTCTCAATTCCCGCCGGAATTCGATGCTTACTCCTTATTAATCATCCTCTAAGCTTTATCCGTGATCCTTAGAAATATACGCTTCATGAAATGTTTTTGAACTGGAAATGGAAAAGGAACTTAGTATTTGAAATATGTAATCATTCCCCCTACGTTCTACAGAATTTAAAGCTGAATCCATATCAGTCATCATCTAAGTTCTATCTATAGCCGAGTCTAAGAAATAGATGTTGCAAGGGAAATGGAAATTCTGAATCGAAAGTTATTTCTTCAGAAGCGGAAGTAGAAATTCATTGTAAACCCACCTACTGCCGTTGGAATTTGACACTGAATTCACATTAGTCATCATCTAAGTTCTATACATAGAAAAACCTCAGAAATAGATGTTTCAAGAAAGAAATGTGAACCGGAAATGAAAAAGAAACCGAATGTAGACATCCTTTGTGAACCAACCACCTAACCTCAGGCGAAATTTGTTGTTGAATCCATATTAGTCATCTAAGCTCTATTTAATCTCGGGAATAGATATTTCATTGCAAATAAAAAAGTTTTTTAATCGGAAATGTAAAAGAACTAGACGTTCTAATTCTTAGTGAACCACCCTATCCCCTCTATAATTTGATACCAAATTCATATCAATCATCATCTAAGTTCTATCTATAGAAAATCGTATGAAATAAAGGTTTAAATTAACTAAAGTATGGCTCAACTCGACTTTCTCACACCCAAATCCATTTTATTAGCTTTTTTTTTCAAATTTTACAAGAAAATTTTTTATAAATCGGTATCATAGATCCAAATGATTACAATTATAAAGTGTTACTCTTCGCTTTAAAGGGTTTGACAATTTCCCTTCACAATTACTCGATTGACTATTTTACTTGACAATGTACACCCCGGAAGGTGGGCACCATGCCCTTCGAAGGCGGATAATGACGTCACTACAAAAAACAGTTGTATTACGACTATTTGTCACAACAATGATTGAAATTAAAGTCTCGTAATCATAAGCTATAAATAAACCCTTTCATGCAAGATTATGGCAACTTTTGTCTTATGCTACCATGTTAAATTAAAAATAATTCTATCCAGTTCTAGATTTTTTGATAACAAAGCTGGATTTAAAGTTTCGTGAAAATCCATTAATATTTGTGGCCTCCATATCGTGTACATATCGTGTACACAGCAAATCGATCACAGACATACAGATAGACAGAGAAGACAGACAGACATCATTCCAAAAATAGTCATAACGTATCCAGAAGATCTTAAAACATATATTGATGTCAAAATTTCGAAATCGAAAATTTTCGTGAAAACAGTAAAATTTCATTTCTACATATGAGAAAGTAAAAATCTGATGTGGGCAGCACATGACTTTCCTTGCAGACTCAAATTCATTTTTTCTTTATTTCTTTAATAATTCGTTAGATTGAGTTTAATTGCACAAAATAACACTAAACTTGCATTTTTAAATCAATTTCTGTTTTTATTTGGTAATTGGACATTTTTCCGAAAGCGGCGTAACAAAAATACAAGAAATCTCAAATATCTTGAGACCAGTTAGTCCTAAAGTATAACTGAGTGTGTTATATTCTTTTCCTCGTCAAAAATTGCGTATAAAACAAGAATTTAATTGATACATTTCAGTATATGTTTTTTTTTTTTTTTAGATTTTGACGATTTTTACGGGCCATTTCGTAGAAAAAAGGCAGGTTGTTCTTTTCCGAATTGCACCAAAATCTAATCAGCACCAGAGTATCCTCCCACAAGTAACTTATCTACCCCAAATTTTGTGAAATTTGGTCAATTAGTATTTTAGCTAAAGCGGATCCATGAAATTTTGGCGGACCATTTTATAAAAAAGACAGGTTCTTCTTTTCCGAATCGCACCAAAATCTAATCAACACTAGAGTATCCCACAAGTAACTTATCTACCAAATTTTGTAAAATTTGGTCTATTAGTATTTTAGCTAGAGTGGATACATGACATTTTTACGGGCCATTACGCAAAAAAAGGCGGGTTCTGCTTTTACGAATCGCACCAAAAATTAATCAGCACCAGGGTCATACCCAAGTGACTTACCTACCAAATTTTATGAAATTCGGTCCATTAGTTATTGAATTAGAGTAGATACATACATTGCACAGACACACAGACAGACACACACACAGACGTCACGCTAAAAATAGTTTTTTCGTATTCTAGAAGTCTCGAAACGTGTAAATGTGTCGAAAATTCGAATTGTGATTTTCGGCTTGATTCCAATTCTTTTCCTATACATTACCATGTATTGCAGGGAAAGTAAAAATGTGATGTGGCCAGCGCAGTACTTTCCTTAAATAATATAATGAACTAACAGTATATACCCGTTCTTCGTACGGAAAATATAATATAAAGAAACTTAACATTCACAATTATATGTAAATTCCTATAGTATTCTAAATAACTTTGTAATTCAAAATATTCTACTAAAATATTTAATTTAATTCTTCTAAAAATATATATATAACTATCTCCTGGCTCGATATGCAAATCATGTTCACAGGCAGAATAAAGCATCCTGGCCCAGTTTGTAAACAAATTTAGTAAAAAATATTTTTTAATTCTCACAAAACGACAGAGATTATCTAGAAAATCGTACTTAATTATGCAAAACATTGAATTTTCATCGATTCGGTGTCTCGTTTTGATAAATTTGACGACATTTTGGTCAATTTGGCGAAATTTTAAAAAACCGCAAATTTGTGGCGCTAAAATCATTCCCTCTTCCTCAATTGGATGCACGTGAAACGAGATAGAGGTAAAGGTTAAATAGCATTTTCAAATTAACCTGTCCATATATCATATATACAATCATCTGTTCACTTTCATAAAATCTCTCATATTGCACATTGACCTCAAATTTCCGTCACTCTCCTGTTCCCTCTTCATCGGGGAATAACAAATTAGTGTATGGTAATGATTAACGTGGTCAAGAATGCTTAAGTGACGCAACTGAAACCGGATTCCATTTCTCTTAAAATAATTGAAATTGTCTAAACTTCGAGGCATTTCCTTCTTTTACTTTCCCTGCAATATCTGGATGGTAATGTATAGGAAAAGCATTGGAATCATGCCGAAAATCGCAGCTCGAGTTTTAGACGCATCTACACGTTTTGGGACCTCTAGAACACGATAAAACTGTTTTCAGCGTGACCTCTCTCTCTCGTTCTCTCTCTCTCGCTCTCTTTCCCCCGCTCTCTCTCCCCCGCTCTCCCTCCCCCGCTCTCTCCCCCTCTCCCCCGCTCCCCTCTATCTCCTCTCCCAACCCCTCTCTCCCCTCTCCCAGCCCCTCTCTCCCCTCTCCCAGCCTCTCTCTCCTCCCAGCCCCTCTTTCTCCCCCGCTCCCCCGCCCTCTCTCCCCTCTCCCCCTCTCCCTCCTCTCTCTCTCTGTGTATGTGTGTGTGTGTGTGTGCAATGTATGTATCCACACTAACCAATGTGTGCAATGTATGTATCCACATGGCCCGGGTTCGATTCCAGCCACTGCCAAAACTGCCGTCGTGTTCATGCGGAGTACGATCACGTTAAACATGTGGGTCCGAAAGTCCTTCCGAGAGGTTGGTGGTAGGGAAAGGAGGGTACGGTCCCTGTGGATGCCTCCCCCACTGGGTTCCGGTCTAAATTGGGTGGCACTTCCCGACCGTCCAAACAGTAACCTTACACCTTTCTGGTAGGTCGGACGGTTTGGGTCTCAACACTAACTGAAAAACTAATTGACCGAATTTCATAAAATTTGATAGGTAAGTCCCTTGTGGGTGACCTTAAAGCTGATTAAATTAAATTTAATTTTTTTTTAATAATCAACCCTATTACTCTAGGACTATAGCCGTTATCGAGATATTGTAGTTTCTTCGCATTTTCGCTACGCCACCTTTGAAAATATATCCAGTTACCAAATGAAAACGAAAACTGAATTAAAAGTGCAAATTCAGTGTAATTTAAAGTAATATCATGTATTATTTTGTACAATTGAACTCAATTTAATGAATTACTGAAGAAATAAAAAAGAACGCGAATAAAGAGAACCTCTGCAGGCAAAGTCATGTGCTGCCCCACCTCAGATTTTTAATCTGGGAAATGTCAACAATTATCGATGATGTTGGAAACTGTCGAGGTAGAAAGATAAATTAATTTAAGTTTCCAAATTCAAAAAATGTTTTGTCTGGATTTTAGAATTTTAAGTAAATTTACAGAAATCGAAAATTGTTGGAGAAATTTATATCCATTTTTCTCTGGTTTGTTATATACATTTAAGATCAATGGCATATATTGACTTCAAATTTTAGTCACTCCTCAGTGGTTTGAGCTTCATCGGTGAATAACAAATTAGTGTATGATAATGATTAACATGGCCAAGCGTGCTTAAGTGACGCAATTGAAACTGGAGTCCATTTTTATTAAAATAATTGAAATTGTCTAAACTTCGAGGAATTTTCTTCTTCTACTTTCATTGCAATAAATGGATGGTAATGTATAGGCAAAGTATTGGAATCGTGCCGAAAATCGCAACTATAGTTTTCGACAGATCTACACGTTTTGGGACTTCTAGAACACAATAAAATTTTTTGTAACGTGCCGTCTCTCTCTCTCTCTCTCTCCCCTCACTCTCCCCCACCTCTCTCTCTGTGTACGAAAAACCTATTTTTAGCGTGACATCTGTGTGTGTGTCTGTGTGTCACGTCTGTGTGTCTGTGCAATGTATGCATTCACACTAACTGAAAAACTAATTGACCGAATTTCATAAAATTTGTTAGGTTAGTCTCTTGTGGGTGACCTTAATGTTGATTAAATTTTGGTACGATTCGGGATAAAAAAAATTGCCTTTTTGCGAAATAGCCCGCAAAAATTGCATGTATCTATTCTAGTTGAAAATCTAATGAACTAAATTTCATAAAATTTCGTAGATAAGTCACTTTTAGGTTACCCTGGTACTGATTAGATCTCTCCCTCTCTCTCTCTCTCCCTCTCTCTCCCCCACCTCTCTCTCTGTGTACGAAAAACCTATTTTTAGCGTGACGTCTGTGTGTGTGTCTGAGTGGTGTGTCTGTGCAATGTATGCATTCACACTAATTGAAAAACTAATTGACCGAATTTCATAAAATTTGGTGGGTAAGTCTCTTGTGGGTGACCTTAATGTTGATTAAATTTTGGTACGATTCGGGATAAAAAAATTGCCTTTTTGCGAAATGGCCCACAAAAATTGTCTGTATCTACTCTAGCTGAAAAACTAATGAACTAAATTTCATAAAATTTCGTAGATAAGTCACTTTTAGGTTACACTGGTACTGATTAGATCTCTCTCTCTCTCTCTCTCTCTCTCTCTCTCTCCCTCTCTCTCCCCCACCTCTCTCTCTCTGTGTACGAAAAACCTATTTTTAGCGTGACGTCTGTGTGTGTGTCTGTGTGTCTGTTTGTGTGTCTGTGCAATGTATGAATCCACACTAACTGAAAAACTAATTGACCGAATTTCATAAAATTTGGTGGGTAAGTCTCTTGTGGGTGACCTTAATGCTGATTAAATTTTGGTACGATTAGGGATAAAAAAAATTGCCTTTTTGCGAAATGGCCCACAAAAATTGTCTGTATCTACTCTGAAAATCTAATGAACCAAATTTCATAAAATTTCGTAGATAAGTCACTTTTAGGTTACCCTGGTACTAATTAGATCTCTCTCTCTCTCTCTCTCTCTCTCTCTCTCTCTCTCCTTCTATCTCCCCCACCTCTCTCTCTGTGTACGAAAAATCTATTTTTAGCGTGACGTCTGTGTGTGTGTCTGAGTGGTGTGTCTGTGCAATGTATGCATTCACACTAATTGAAAAACTAATTGACCGAATTTCATAAAATTTGGTGGGTTAGTCTCTTGTGGGTGACCTTAATGTTGACTAAATTTTGGTACGATTCGGGATAAAAAAAAATTGCCTTTTTGCGAAATGGCTCGCAAAAATTGTCTGTATCTATTCTAGCTGAAAATATCTGATGAACTAAATTTCATAAAATTTCGTAGATAAGTCACTTTTAGGTTACCCTGGTACTGATTAGATTTTCTTACGATTCGGATAAAAATTAAACACGTTTTGGTACCTCTAGAACACGATAAAATTATTTTTAGCGTGGGCTGTGTGTGTGTGTGTGTGTGTATTTGTGTGTGCAATGTATGTATACACTCTAACTGATACAAACTAATTGATCGAATTTCATAACATTTTGTAGATAAGTCCCTTGTTAGTGACCCTAGTGCTGATTAGATTTTGGTACAATTCGGATAAGATTTTTTTGCGAAATACCCCACAAAAATTGCCTGTATACACTCTAGCTGTAAAACTAATGAACTGAATTTCATAAAATTTGGTAGATAAGCCACTTCTAGGTTACCCTGGTGCTGATTAAATTTTGGTACGATTCGGAAAAAAGTAACCTACCTTATTTTGCGAAATGGCCCCCAAAATCGCCAAAATGTAATGTAAAAGACTACGTATATGGATTAAATACTTGCTTTATACGTAATTTTTGACGATAAAAATTACGACGATTTTTTATCTGGAAAATGTCAACAATTGTCGATGGTGTTGTGAACTGTCAAGGTAAAAAGATAAATTAATTTAAGTTTCTAAATTCAAAAAGTGTTTTGTTTGAATTTTGGAATCTGAGGTAAATTTACAGAAATCGAAAATTGTTGAAACAATTCATATCCATTTTTCTCTTGGTTTGTTTTGTTTGTCTTACACATTTAAGTCTTACACGTTTTGGTTACATATTTAAGTTTGCCTTACGCATTTCCCTTTGTTTGTTATACACATTTAAAATCAATGGCATATTGACCTCAAATTTTAGTCACTCGCTGGTTCACGCATCATCGTTGAATAACAAATTAGTGTATGATAATGATTAACGTGACCAAGAATGCTTAAGTGACGCAACTGAAACCGAAGTCCATTTTTCTTAGAATAATTGAAATTGTCTAAACTTCGAAGTATTTCCTTGATACTTTTTTCTTTTATTGTGGAGATGCCTATACCACAAATATGTTCACTAAAGCTATGTATCTGTTACAGGAAAGTTTGTTAATCCGGGAAATGTCAACAATTATCGATGATGTTGGAAAGTATCGAGGTAAAAAGTTAAATTAATTTAAGTTCTTAAATTCTAAAAGCGTTTTGTTTGGATTTTGGAAACTGAAATAAATTCGCATAAATCGAAAAGTGTCAAAACAATTTACATCCATCTTTTTCTTGTTTCATATAGATAATTAAGAACAAGAGCTGAAAATTTCCTAGATTTTTCACCATGTTAACATGTAAAAGTGAAATTTCAAACAACCGTTTTTAAACGGTCTAAAGTTTATGTCAATTGTTTTCTAAGGAAAAATTGCATAAGAAATGCCTATTTGCGTAACTTTATTAAAGGTTTTGATTTTTTGAAGATCTCACACGAAAATTTAGGGGAGAGGGGGTTGAACATTCGATTACGTTTAAAAACAGTAGGCTTCCAGTATTCACGGATTGTGATTTTTGTACCAAATTTCATTCGAATCGCTCTATTCTTTCTTGAGATATCGTCTCCACAGGCTCAATAACACACACACACACACACACACACACACACACACACACACACACACACACACACACACACACACACACATGCACCCACATACTTTCACACACACACACACAGACATCACTTCAAAAATGTTCGATTCGTGATCAGGGATGCTTGAAACGTGCTCTCCCGTCGAAAACTTGAATTCGAATTTTCGACCCGGTCATAATACTTTCCTTATACATTATGTATATAAGGAAAGTAATAACGAATATGTAATTACTGTATTATTGTAACTAAATATGTAACGAGAAGTGAACACTATGATCAAACTACTTTTATTTGAACTCTACATCTTTTATGCCACATAGTATCTCGTTCTGCATAAATTTCCCTAAATTGAAACCGCTGCCATAAATCGTAGGATCCCCAGAAGTTTTCAATTCCGATACAATCCAAATCTCATTCATCTACTGAATCTAATCTGCAGGATTAAGTTGGTCGGGCGTTGTTGAAAAGAACTCGTGCATCAAAGGAGATTCAAATCAAACCTATCTCTGGCTGGCCAGGCGACGCTATATGCATAGTCACGAAATTTGCCTCTGGATGATGCCCAATACTTGGAATTGTATTTATCGCATTTTACACTCGCATTACAGATACAAGTATTCTTGGAATGGTTTCGCGCTTTTTAACACTCTTCATCTTCAGCACAAACCCCTTTATATTAAATTATATTTATATATATATATATATATATATATATATATATATATATAAATTCCTAAATAGGACAAGTAGCAATGTACTCGTAAAATGTCTAGATAAGTGACGGAAGTAAC
This sequence comes from Amaurobius ferox, assembly GCA_951213105.1. Classification (NCBI taxonomy): domain Eukaryota; kingdom Metazoa; phylum Arthropoda; class Arachnida; order Araneae; family Amaurobiidae; genus Amaurobius; species Amaurobius ferox. Next base: position 60,257,539 of record OX578150.1, on the reverse strand, counting down.
GGCCGGGGGGAGTTGCGACCCCCAACACTCCGGTTAAAGCTTTTTTCCGCCATGACAAACGCTCCCGGTAGCCGATACTCCCTACACTATTTTCTTCATGACTCTGATAAAACCGTAAAAAATTACATACATACATATACACTTTCAATAACTTGTAAAAATCCAAATGTTTACTATAATACGCTAAAACAAACCAAAAAAGACACACTATAAAAATATAACAATTAATTTAAAATACTAATGTATGAAATCACTTCACACGTGGTTATTTAATATCCCAATATCAATATATTCAAAAAATAATGTTTGAAATGCAAGTCAGAGAGGTTATATTTAAAAATTCGGATACAAGACCAATTGGCAACACTATCGCCATATAAATACAATTGTATGAATTTACTTCAATCGTGGTTATTTAATACTTTAAAATCAATATATTCAAGGTTAATGAAATCCAAGTCCGAGAGGTTATTTTAAAATTGGATGTAAGACCTATTAACAACATTATTGCCATAAAAATACCAATGAATGAAATGAATTCACTCGTGGTTATTTAATCCTTTAAAAACTATATATTCAAAAACTAATGTTTGAAATACAAGTCAGAGTGGTTGCTTTTTTAAATATGGATACAAGACCTATTGGCAGCATTATGGCCATCTAAATACTGATGTATGAAATTACTTCGCTCATGGTAATTTAATACTTTATAAACAATATATTCAAGACTAATGAAATCCAAGTCAGAGAAGTTATATATATATATATATATATATATATATATATATATATATAGCATAGTAAACATATTAAAATAAAATTATTTCACAGTTATCCAATTTTTCTCCAGAAGTTGGCGCAATGCAGCACATTCTCCTAAAGTAACATACAAGATTCATATGAAAAAGAGAGGGGAAATGACCAAATGCAAGGCATAAAATGGTAGAGGGGGATGGCGACCCCTCTTTCCCGTTTAAAAGACTGCTTTTATGCCCGGGCAACACTCACGGTACCAATGCCATGCAGAAGCCATACTTCCGTAAATGTGTCAAATAATGTCCGTAAATGTGTCAAATAATAATAGATAATGTCACATAAAAAAATGGAAGATCGATATTTATGCGATTTTCGTTTCCTACAAAACACCATCTCACAGGGTTTTCCCAAGTATTTTTTATGTGACATTATCTACAAATTTTATAAAATAACTGTAACCGATAGTTACCGTTTATATTTAAATAAAACTGATGGCAATATACATACTGGATAGTCACAGGTAAAGCGAGTGATAACTGATATGGGACCTCTTGAATAGGGTCTATTGTATAATACGTTATGGTAGATTTGCTTCATCTTGTATGATGCGGTATGGGAATGTACATCTACATGTATGATGCTATTAATTGTCATTCAGGTAAATGGATTTAGAGATAGACTTTGTTATAATTGTTCTATTAAGTGTCAATATTTAAAGTCTTCTTTAAGTAGAAGCTATGTAATTTTGCTCATTTATATTAGTGAACATATTTCAAACATATTTCAAACATTTACTGTTGGTGATTTTTGATAAGGCTGGATCTCGACAATTATATCTTATATTTGTTTGTGTATGATGTCTGTTTTACATCTTAAAATTTGATACATTCGTATTCTATTTTGCAATATACCGGCTCTCCGGGAGTGTTGTCGCGACGCAAAGCATGCTTAACCGGGGTGAGGGGGTCACAACTCCCCCCGGCCATCTTTTGGTATATTGTTTCCATCCATACCTCTTTTCATTTTTAAAAAAATATATATATATATATATATATATATGTGTGTGTATATATATATATATATATATATATATATATATATATAAATAAAAATTAAATGATTTTAATCGAAAATTTTTTGCATAAACTACTGTATGTACAAAAAAAACCCATCTCTAGCATATCTGTTACAAATGAGTAACTATAAGCCAAGTCTAAGGATAAAGATAGAAGGTTACATATCACTACATTGGAAAGGGGGATGAGAAGAATATTAGGATTCAAAAATCACAATTAAAAGTATATAAAAGTAAATAAAAATAAAACTCTGCAAAAATGAGAATAGGCAATAATAATCAGCTCAAGACAAGAGATCAAGAATAGAGAACAATCAATCGAAACCACACAAAAAATGGCGGTCAGTTCGAAATTGCATTCTCATCAGGACAGCCATACAATTCGAATTAAAACCGATAGAATAGCCAGTTTCTGACAATGGCGATAGTATTTAACTATAGACACCATTGGAGCTGTCTACTGGCTAGTGGAATTAGAAAAATAAATCAATTGAATTATACAAAAGCTGAAAAACAATACCTCCACGAACTGTAATGTGAAATAATAGCAGCACGTGTAAGATAAACTAGTAACTGAGCATTTCACCTCACTTCGTCAATGCGAGTGGGCGAGCATTTCACCTCACTTCTTCAATGCGAGTGGGAATGAATACAATTGAACGATACATAATAAGTATGGAGACTTTCGAAAATAGTAAACAGTATAGGACTCAGGACAAGTGGAAAATAGACATTCTAAAATAGTAAACAGTATTAGACTCAGGCCAAGTGGTAAGTAAGGTGATAAGAATGGGTGAATTTTCAAAAATGAGTTAACCAATCAAAGATAAATAATGCATGTGTAAAATTATTACGTGGTATATTTGAAATTATTAATAATATTATTTACAAATACTTCCGGATATAGGTAGTTTTGACAAATGCGTTTAAGTTTATTGATGTGGAGAAAGTGAAACTGAGGATCAGAAAGTCGATGTATTCGAAATAGCTGGTTTAAAATGATGTTTCTAAACAATTGAATAGAATTACAAGATTGATATGATAGCAGCTTTATGATAGTGAAGTTGTAAGAATCTTTTTTATCATATAGATTGGTGATTACATGATTATTGAGGGTATCTAAATTGAGGTCTAAAAAATTAACAGTTTGACTAACGCAAGGCTCATTAGGAATTAATTCTAGGTTAGACGGGTAAAAATCAATATTAATGGGATAGGAATCATCAATGATAATACAAATTAAGTCGTCAACATATCTATATATAATATATGAATTAGAGTTAAAATGACATTCATAATAATAAAGATATAAGTTAGCGAGGATACTACTACTACAGCCACCTTGTGGTACACCAGATGTTTGTAAATAAATGTTATCACCTTGGATAATATAATTGTTGTATAACACAAAGTGCAAGAGCATAGGAAAATTTTTGACATTAAAAGCATCATGATTGGAAGATATATAGTCATGATAAAGAGAGATAATAACTTTATGTAAATCTTTAATGACAATATTATTAAATAGGTCTTTAAAATCAAAGGTTTGGAAACCAAGAATTTGTGGTAACTTGCTAAGGTGATTAACTAAATCAAAACTATTGTTCAAAATGAAATATCCTGAATTCCTGAATTTAAGAGATTCATTAATTCGATTTAAACAGTTAAGCAAGTACTTACTAGCTGTAGTGGTAAAAGTATTATGTCCACAAGTGACTGTTCTAAAACTGAGAGGTGATTTGTGGAATTTAGGAACCAAAGTAACATAAGGAAATTTAAAAAACTTACAATTAATATTTAATTGTGTATATAATTTTAGCATTTTAGTTTTGATTTGGATAGACTGATTATTAATGGGTTTAAAAATTTGATTATCTTTTAAGTAATTCTGTAACAGAGAAACATAATATTTTTTACAAATGATGGCATAATTATTAGAAGCTTTATCTACATAAGTTATGACAAAATGTTGTTGTAGTTCTTTGATAGCAGATAGGAGTTGTTTATAAGGATACCTAGGCTTCGTTAATTTAGTGTTTATAATAACATTTTTAAGTAGATGTAAGGTCGTATACTTCCATAGATTGAATGCTTCAATAGGAATAGAATGTGAACAAGCAAGTTGATATATGAATTTATCAAAATCAAATGATAGAGACTGAAGAAGTTGTTTAGGGTGATGGCAGAATGGAATGCGAAATTTAGACCCTTTATTCATAATATCCCTGAGTATATCATCCTGAACTATACTGAGATCCCCAGTAATAATGTGACCATGAGTGGAGTTGACAAAAGGGGCAAGATTTTGATTGCTGCATACACATGATGTAAGATCATCGGAGTTTAATGTCCTAGAAACTTCATTGTAATTGTAAATAGTTCTACCAATTGGTAAATTATATTTGAATGATTTTTGTATTTTGATATCATTTACTGGTAACAAGTGCTTATGTTTTGCAAATAAATTATTGAAGTTAAGAGAATTAAGAATAGGGTGTTTAAAAGAGATTACACAGTAAGCTATTTTAGTATGTGGATTTGGTGAATGGAGTAGGTGGTAATTTAAGAAATGTGTAATACTAAAAACTGCTTAAACCAGTCCATAAATGCTGGTGTGCTCATACAGAGAGGCGGATTCTGGAACTATTAACTTGAACTTTACAGATTTCCGCAGCCTGGGCTCATTTTCCTGAAATTTGAGACCTGTATCATGGTATAAATGATGTATGTCATCGACTTCGGCATTTATTCCCAAAATTGCGGCAAATAGCAGGTTTTTCGTACCATTTCAGATATGAGATATTTCATGTTGAAGAGCACTGTAACGAACCAAATTGGTAGTTCTGGTATTTAAAATAGACTACGATTCTGGCATGGACAGAGGTTCAACACTATGTCAATGAGCTAGTTATTCAGACGATTGGTTTTCCTGTCATATTGAATTGTATCCTACGAGCAGTTTTGAAGATAGTTCATTTTTATTATTCTAAGAATTGATTTACCATTGATAGCAGTGGTAAATAGATAAATTAGTAAGATAAGTGAGCCATAGCAACCTTTAACCAAGACACGTTTAAGTCTATTAAGACTTCATTATTTACATTGTTATCACATCTAGGTTGAATTTCTATCAGTGAATCTGATAGCTACCTAACGCTCTTTAAACAATCAAACTACATCTCCTTAAGATAGTATACACCTTGTTTAAAAAATTGGTTATTCGGGAGCTGGTAAATGATCGCAATTCTGGTACTTGAAATTGGCTGCAATTTTGGTATGAACAAGATATTCGACTCTATATGAATGATTTGTTTAAACCATTGGTTTTCCTACTATATTTAGAGTGAATCCTATGAGCAATTTAGAAGATATATATATATATATATATATATATATATATATATATATATATATATATATCGAATACATCGACTTTCTGATCCTCAGTTTCACTTTCTCCACATCATTAATTTTAAACGCATTTGTCAAAATTACCACTATCAAGAAGTATTTGTAAATAATATTATGAATAATTTCAAATATACCACGTAATAATTTTACAAATGCATTATTTATCCTTGATTGGATAACTCAGTTTTGTGAATTTCACCCATTCTTATCACCTAACTTACCACTAGGCCCGAGTCTGATACTGTTTACTATTTTCGAAAGATTACTTTCCACTTGTCCTGAGTCCTATACCGATAACTATTTTTGAAAGTCATCGTACAAATTATGTTTCGTTCAAGTATATTCATTCCGGTGCCCACTCGCATTGACGAAGTGAGGTGAAATGATCTGTCGACTGTTCTTCTGCGAGCAGTTTCGAATACCACGTGGTAGCTGTGCCTCTGAGTTAATATTTCTGTTTTTATATTTCTGAGTTGTAATTCATTTGGTTTATATTCTTTACCTTCCACTAGCCAGTAGACAGTTCCAATGGTGTTTATAGTTAAATACTATCGCCATTGTCAGAAATTGGCTATTCTATCGGTTTTAATTCGAATTATTTGGCTGTCCTGACGAGAGTGCGATTTGAACTAACCGCCATTTTTTGTGTAGTTTAAATTGATTGTTCTCCATATCTTGATCATTAATCTTGAGCTAATTATTATTGCATTTTCTCATTTTTGCCATGTTTTCTTTTTTATTTTATATATTTATATATATATACCTATTTAATTGTGATTTTTGTATACTAATATTCTCCTCATCCGCATTGACGAAGTGAGGTGAAATGATCTGTCGACTGTTCTTCTGCGAGCAGTTTCGAATTCCACGTGGTAGCTGTGCCTCTGAGTTAATATTTCTGTTTTTATATTTCTGAGTTGTAATTCATTTGGTTTATATTCTTTACCTTCCACTAGCCAGTAGACAGTTCCAATGGTGTTTATAGTTAAATACTATCGCCATTGTCAGAAATTGGCTATTCTATCGGTTTTAATTCGAATTATTTGGCTGTCCTGACGAGAATGCAATTTCGAACTAACCGCCATTTTTTGTGTAGTTTCAATTGATTGTTCTCCATATCTTGATCATTAATCTTTAGCTAATTATTATTGCATTTTCTCATTTTTGCCATGTTTTCTTTTTCATTTTATATATTTATATATATACCTATTTAATTGTGATTTTTGTATACTAATATTCTCCTCATCCCCTTTCCTTTATAGTGATAAGTTACCTTCTATTTTTATCCTTAGTCTTGGTCTATAGTAACGTATTTGTTAGTGGGTTTTTTTTTTGTACTTACCGTAGTTTACGCATAGTTTTCGATTAAAATCTTTCAATTTTTATTTATATATATATATATATATATATATATATAAATTTTAAGATAGTGTATTATGAGTTACTACTTACATTCACCATTGGATTTACAATTTTATATTTTTATATATATATATTACATTTAATACTTTAAAACTGATTTACCATTGATAGCAATAGTAAGAACATAAATTAATTAGGTGAGTGAGCCATAACAAATTTCACCCAAGGTACGTTTAAGTTCATTAAGACTTAGCCTATTTACATTTGAAGTTATTTATTTACATTTTTATCACATCTGGATCGAAATTCTATCTGCGAATCTGATGGCTTTAAACTCTCAACCACAACTTCTTAAGATAGTGTACGTACATCCTATTTAAAAAATCTGATGTGGGCAACACATGACTTTCCTTATATAATGCAATGAATTTACTACTTTTACAGTAACAAAAATAGGTTTTTTCTAGTGGAGGATAATATTCTTTCTAAAATATTGAATTTTCGACAATTAGTCGTCATTTTCATTGATTTAGCGTGATTTTTATCCATTTGGCGAGGTTTTTGTTAATTTGGCAACATTTCAAAAAGTCGCCAAGTTGGCGACATTCCGCCAAATTCGTCGCCAAAATCTCGCCAAGCGTTATGGACGGAGAAATAAGTTATTCTTACAGCAGATAAATGGCTATTGGCATTCAAATACAAAAGTATTACTCAAAGTATCTTTTTTCATGAATGGAACGAGCTAGATCCACGAGAATGATATCACCCAATTTATCGTGTTGTATTACATATGAAAAGTGAACATGTTTCTCAATAGAAAATATTTTTTTTAATATGAATTTTTGATAATTTTTTTGAAAAATGTGCAATATCTCGAGAACGGTTCATGTTAGCGTTCTAAAATTTATGCCAATCGTTTTCTAATGAAAAATTACATAAGACATGTCTATTTGCGTAACTTTTATTAGTGGTTTTGATTTTTTGACGATTTTTTCAAAATTTCATTCGAAAATTTAGGGGGGTTCTGAACATTCGATTGCGTATAAAAACAATAGGCTTCCAGTGTTTACGGATTGTGATTTTTGTACCAAATTTGGTTCGAAACAGTCCATTCGTTCGTCAGTTATCGTCTCCACAGACTCACTGACACACACACACATACTTTCACACACACACACAGACATCACTTCAAAAATGTTTGATTCGTGATCAGGCATGCTTGAAACGTGCTCTCCCGTCGATAACTCGAATTCGAATTTTCGACCCCGTCACAATACTTTCCTTATACATTATGTATATAAGGAAAGTAAAAAACTGTCATTTTGGTGCATGCAATTGACTACAATTCTGGTATGAACAAGAAGTTCGACGTTGTATAAATAAGTTATTTAAACGATTGGTTTTCCGACTGTATTCGAAGTGAATCCTATGAGCAATTTAGAAGATAATTTTTTTGTATGTTTAATACTCTTGAAATTGATTTATAATTGATAGCAGTAGTAAGTAGATAAATTAGTAAGTTGAGTGAGCCATAACAGCCTTTACAAAATGTCAGTTCAGTTAAACTTCGTTATTCACATATTTATCACATCTGTGTCGAATTTCTATCATCGAATCTGCTAGCTTTAAACCCTCTGAAATTCTGCTCAAACAGTTGCGAAATATTTTCTAGAAGAAAAATGCAATCTTTAGATTATATTAAAACTAAATTTCATAACCAATAAAACATAGAATATATTTTTTATTTTAATTCAAAATATTTTTGGTGCTGCCATCTATTGTCGTAATTCAATTCATACAGACTATTTTTATTTTTTAATGAACATTTTTAAATGTCTATTCCTTCTAATACGCTATTAAGTACAACAATAGATTATATATAATAATGCCACAATCACGGAAACGTAGTTGAACTTGGACTTGAAGACAAAGGAACTTGTAGACAAAACTGCAGTCCTCAGTGATGTACATTTAGATCCCCTTATCAAATTCATAGAATGAGAAATTACCTTTCCGTGATTGTAGCATTATTATATATGATCTGTTGTTGTGTTTAATACTGTATTCGAAGGAATAGATATTTAAAAATGTTCATTAAAAAATAAAAATAATCGGTGTAAATTAAATTACGACAACAAATGGCAGCACCAAAAATGTTTTTGATTAAATTAAAAAATATATTCTATGTTTCATTGGGTATTAAATTTAGTTTTAATATGATCTAAGAATTGCATTTTATCTTTTAGAAAATATTTCGCAACTGTTTGAGCAGAATTTCGGCGTAAAACGTGTTCCGCGAAAGTTAACAAAGTGCAGATAGGGCAGAAGATTTACTGACACTCACCCTTAGGATAGTGTGCACCCTGTTTAAAAAGTTGGCCCTTGTGGTACTTGAAACTGACTGCAATTCCAGTATGTACCAGAGGTTCGACACTGTATGAATGAGTTATTTAAATGATTGGTTTTCCTACTGTGTATTTGAAGTGAATCTAACAATAGATATACAATGAGTTTTTACGTTTTTATCACATCAGTAGAAGACCCAGACCTCCCGACTCAGTTTCGGCGCTATATGAATGAGTTATTTAAACGATTAGTTTCTCTACTATATTTGAAGTGAATCCTGCGGATATTTTTTATTTTACATTTAATACACTTAAAATTGAATTACCATGGAGAGCAGTAATAATTAGATACATTAGCAAGGTGATCCGTAACAAACTTTACCCAAGATACGTTTAAGTTCGTTAAGACTTCTTTCTTTACATTTTTATCACACTTTGATAGCATTTCTATCCGCGAATCTGATAACCTCAAACCGCAGCTTCTTAAGATAAAGTGTATGCAACTTAAAATTTTTTGAAGTCAGGCAGGTGAAATAGTGGCCTTTATTGTTGTCTTTTTTTTTAGTTCGACAACAAAAAGGGCTTTTGTTCCCCATTGTCAGGATACTCTTTTGTTGTCCTTTATTTACATAAGAGTAGTGGCAACAGAGAAAAATATAAGAAATACACCTTTGCCCGTACCTTGATAAAGATTTTATTTGGGTATAAAACGTCCTGTTTTTTAAACAAGCTGCGTTTTATGTAGGTGTGTGAATTTTAGGTTTTAGGGGATAATGTTAATGAATCAAGATTTTCCCCACAAACGTTATAGGACTTTGCATTGAATGTCAGTTTATCTTTAAAGATATTCATCTAATATATATATATATATTTTTTTTTAAAGGACGGAATCTGAACTGAATATTTTCTCCACATACTTATACTTATATCTGCGATAAAGTTTATTCTACATGTCGAAAACAGGGTATTCGTAATTGTAGTTTTCCTATGCAGAGCTCTCTGCAAACATATATAGGAGCTATAATTCAACCAAGCATCGTAAAATGAATGCAAAGCATGGCATTGCACATTAACAATAAATCAATCAAGTGCAGTAAAAATTGCTGTACAAATAATATGATAAAAACAAAGATTTGTATTTGCTTCTTCAGTGCGAACAAACCTACAATCTAAACCCCAAGCTTAACCACACTGAGAGCTTACGCATCTAGTGTGGTGGCGCCATCTATTGTGGCAAATGTTAAGTAAAACAAGAAATAAGAATGAAATGCAGCAAATATGAATGCGAATTGAGGTGCATCAGGCACGTAGCCAGGGGAGGGGCTCAAGGGGCTGAAGCCCCCCCCCCCCCGAAATCTAAAAACAAAAAAGAAAGAAATCTCTATTCACAAATGAAACTTGATGACATTCAACTCTGTGTCAATTTCCAATTTTCATCAATGTAAAGCACCTTTTTATTTCCAAAAATGAAATATTCCATTACTTGTATTTTAACATGCTGCCTGTAGGCAGTTTATAGTTATTGCGTTCGCATTTTAGCAGCAGTGGAATCGCCTTAATTATAATACTATCGCCCCCTAAGATTCGCTTTAGTTTACAATCGCCGCTAAGAGAGGTGTATACTTGAAACTTGATCAGTTTTTTTTTACCTCTCACTAGCACCTACTTCGTGGGGGGCTCCGGTCCGGGGCTCGAGCCCCCACGGCCCACGCAGAACCGAATTACAGATGAATGACATTTTATTTTGTTTTGTCCTAGACGGGCCTTGAGAGTTGGTCCCGCGGGTACCCATGCAGATTTTGAAAACCCGGCGCTTATATTGCCCCTAGCGTTTCGTGCTATTTTGAAGTGTTATGTGTGTCTTATACACTATAGACTCAGCGACCACGCGTCGCAGAGCTATGAAATTTGGCAATCGGAGACCCGGGGGGGGGGGGGGGGGGAGGTGACAAGTGAAAATCCATTTTAAAAATTTGAATTATTTTTTGTTGTTGTTGTTATTTAATATTTTATGCGATTTCAAGCGTTTTTTCCCCATTTTTCTCCACCATCTAGATGTAGTAGAAAAAAACAAATCACACGACCGGAAAGAGCAGACAATTGCGAGTAAAAATATATCAATTTCAAATCTCAGGGACAAATTCTAATATTTTTTTAAATTTTGAAACAAAAGTCACTTTCGGCTCAACTTTCGTTTTTAAATCCTTGCATCGGGAAAAGTTTCTACAATTTTGACCTGCGGAAAAGGTTATAAATATTATGGCAGGGAAAAAGTTGAGGAGATTGCTTCTGTAGCAAATAAAAAATGTCGATCTGTGATTGAGCTTGTATGGCAGTTAATTCGCTGTTGGAATTTGAATAAGTAAAATATAAATAAAATAAGTAAATTATAACTTTCCACCTTCAAAGTTTTTATAATTATAGGTATCTGTGTAATAAATTTTTAATTTAAAAATACTGCAGCAATTAATTTTACTTCCTTAGATTAAATAATTGAGGTGTAACAGTTTAAGTTGTAATGTATAAAAATCAAAAGGAAAAATGAAATCGTAAAAAAAAAAACTTGATGTGGGCAACACATGACTTTCCTTATATAATGCAGTGAATTTACTACTTTTACAGTAAAATAAATAGGTTTTTCTTATAGTAGATATTTATATTCTTTCAAAAATGTTGAATTTTCTACAATTAGTCGTCATTTTAATTGATTTAGCGTTATTTTTATCCATTTGGCGAGATTTTCGTTAATTTGGCAACATTTCAAAAAGTCGCCAAGTTGGCGAAATTCCGCCAAATTCGTCGTCAAAATCTCGCCAAGAGTTATGGACGGAGAAATAAGTTATTCTTATAGCAAATAAATGACTATTGGCGTTCGAATACAAAAGTATTACTCAAAGTATCTTTTCTCATGAGTGGAATGAGCTAGATCCACGAGAATGATGTCACCCAATTTATCGCATGATATTACATATGAAAAGTGAACAAATTTCTCAACAGTTAATATTTTCTTTAATTTATAGGATTTTTTGATAAATTTATTTGAAACATGTGCAATATCTCGAGAACGGTTCATGCTAGCGTTCTAAAGTTTATGTCAATCGTTTTCTAAGGTAAAATCACATAAGAAATGTTTATTTGCGTAATTTAATAAAGGTTTTGATTTTTTGATGAGTTTTTCAAAATTTCACTCGAAAATTTAGGAGGGGTTCTGAACATTCGATTACATTTAAAAACAATAGACTTCCAGTATTCACGGATTGTGAGTTCTGTACCAAATTTCATTCTAATCGCTCCATTCGTTCGTGAGATATCGTCTCCACAGACTTACTGACACACACACACTTACTTTCACACACAGACATCACCTTAAAAATGTTTGATTCGTGATCAGGGATGCTTGAAACGTGCTCTTCCGTCGAAAACTCGAATTCGAATTTTCGACCCCGTCACAATACTTTCCTTATACATTATGTATATAAGGAAAGTAAAGAACCCCGTGTACAATACTTTCCTTATACATTATGTATATAAGGAAAGTAAAAAACAACGCAAGTGGGCGCGCAGTCGGGGGGTCACAGCTCGGTACTAATTGAAAAAGTTAACGCTAGAAAGGTAAAAGTCCATTACGGTTTCAAGCATAAGGATCAGTTCCCCCCCCCCCCCCCCTTTCGAAATGAAATCCTGACTACGGGCCTGAGGTGCATAAAAGGAAATGTATAAAGAGAGAAAAAATAAACACCGATCATTTTATAACTCTGATAAATATTTCGTTATAGACAAATCATTTTGCAGAGTGTTGGAATTTCTATTGAAATTAAAGGCTTAAAAAAAATCCAAATCGAAAACTGAAGCACTTTTAAATAAGAGAGTCAGAAGAAAATTAAACAATCAACTGGTCATGCAATAGCGATTAGCATTGAAAATTAATTGATTCCTTTATATGGGATATAATATATATTTGAAGGAGCTTTATTTATTAGTAAACATATTCAAGGAGTTTACTTCATAAAATATTGCTTCCTAAAATTTCTAATAGGAGTCAATTTATCGTTACAAGTGATAAGCATTAGTAAAATTTGCATTACGACACAACTTCGAAAGGCGTGTTCATGCGGAGTACGATCACGTTAAACAAGTGGGTCCGAAAGTCCTTCCGAGAGGTTGGTGGTAGGAGAAGAAGGGTACGGTCCCTGTGGATGCCTCCCCCACTGGGTTCCGGTCTAAATTGGGTGGCACTTCCCGACCGTCCAAACAGTTACCTTACACCTTTCTGGTAGGTCGGACGGTCTGGGTTTCAACAACTTCGAAACGGTAATTTTTCGAATTTATAGATACACTAATGACGCTCTGTTTAAAGCAGTGGTTTTTGGTCTGACTTTTTGATCTGACGACACCCTTTCCCATTTAAAAATTACAAAGGACTCTGTAACAGATGACCCCCTTCCCAAAAAAAAGTCTTTATTTCCTGGAAAATAGTACTGACAAATATAATAACAATATATAACAGTATTAACAAATGTAATATTTAATTTAAATTAAATGCACATAACTTTGATTACTAAGAGATTTAACTTTTAGTATGAAAAACATCTTTTATAATAAAAATTAAAACCTAACTTTGGTGCATCTTTGAACAAAATATAATAAAAATAAAAAATATTACAGTAAACTAAAATTCAAAGTTTACAAATGAAGCACCTAGTAAAATATGTATGTATTCAAATTTTCTTCGACCCCTCAAAAATTTTTCGCGATCCCCCTTAAGTCATGACCCCAGTTTAAGAATGTCTGACTTATAAAATTGATTCCTACGTTGATAAGAGAGCTTTAGTAGCTGTCCCACGAAAACAATGACAACTATGTTGCTTTGCTTAGGAAGTTAACTCCAAATAATAATAATAATAATAATAGTTAATTTAACAAGAAAGATCAATCATGCATAAGCATTGATTATGAAACACTTTCCAACTGAAATGTAATTTCATTTAAAAATTTCTAAAATGTGATTCATTCAGTGGTAATATCTTTTACATTATCACAGTACTACAGTAATTTATTATACTTAAATATTTAAAACTGTATCGAAATATAAATCATCTGATTCTTTATGCAAAATCAATGAATATTTCATTCATATAACTTGTATTCCAGACTCCAGAGCTAAATAATTTTGTGTGAAAAAAATTCAGCAATTCTTATGTAATTCATCTTACAATCGCTTGAGATATTTGCATTCTGCATATGTTAAAATTAGGCTTCCTTGAAGAAATAATAAAAGTTTAGGGATCATTTAAAATCACAACTATTGTAATTGCATAGGCACGGAATTTAGATACACAGATAATACACAGATAATATATATGTGTATGTGTATGTACTCAAAGTATTGGAATCGTGCCGAAGATCGGAACTCGAATTTTCAAAGTATCTACACGTTTTGGGACTTCTAGAACACGAAAAAACTTCTTTTAGGAAGACGTCTGTGTGTGTAAGGGTGTATCTGTGTATGTTTCTGTGTGTCTGTGTGGATATTACATCCACTCTAATTGAAAAACTAATGGACCGAATTTCATACAATTTGGTAGGTATGTTTTTTGTGGGAAATCCTGATGTTCATTAGATTATAGTACGATTCGTAATAAAAGAATCTGCCTTCCTTGCGAAATGGCCGCAGAAATTGCCTTTATCCACTCTAGCTAAAAACTAATGAACCAAATTTAACAAAATTTGGAGTATAATATTTCAATAACCTACAAGTGATTTATATACCAAATTTAACAAAATTTTGTATATAAATCATTTGTAGGTTATTCTACTGCGATTCGGAAAAAAGGAACGGGCTATTTTTGCGAAATGGCCAGCAAAAATCGTTATATATAAAAATAAAAGACTACGTGTGCTCAATTATATCAATTAAATTCCTATTTTATATGTGATTTTTGACAACAAAAAGAATAAGACTAACCCCATTACTCTAGGACTAGCCGTTCTTGAGATATTCTAGTTTTTTCGCGTTTTCGCTACGCCACCTTTGACAATAAGTCCAGCTATCAAATGAGAACCAAATTTAAGTTTAACGTGTAAATTCAATGTCATTTAAAATACTTATGTTGTGCAGATAAACTCAAATTATCATTGAATAAATAAAGAGAACGAATATGAGTCTGCAGGGAAAGACATGTGCTGTCCACATCAGAATTTTTAACAATATTACACCAATGATTTATAGAAGTGAACGGGGATTATTTTCAGGCCATTTCGAAAAAAATGTATGATCTATATTTAAAGATCCATCAAATTTTTGTCGAATAAAATGTTTAACAAATTTAAGCTGTGTACCAAATTTTAACTCTCTAGGACGTAGGAAAGTGCATTTAAAATGCCATCAATTAAATTTATCATGAAGAGTTATATAAAATTTTAAAAAAATGAAAAATAGTTATCTACCAAATTTATTTTAAAATATGAAGCCACTCCCATATGCAAAACGTTTAAACAAAAGGAGAGATATTTATTATATAATATCTCTCTCTTTTCTTTCTGGAAGATATCCCAAAGTCAGAATTTAATTGAATTTGTTTTTTTCCCTATATTAAATAATTTTTTTAATTAAAAAACTACTTAACATATTTTACTGAATTTTTTTTTATATATTCTATGGGATAATGTGAATATTTCCTAAAAATTTCGAAGCAATTCGTGAATTTTAAATTTACTTAAAAAATGTTTGAAAAATTAGGTCCCATAGGGTTCAATGTATTTCATTTTTTCAACCCGGGTTCAATAAAAAACTAATTGGGTGATATTATTTATTTATATTCCCATAGGTCCTACAGACCGTCTGAACAACATACTAAAATTTCATTTTGATAAACTCATTTTTACGGCAGTTATCGTGCTAACGGACAGACAGACAGACAGACAGACAGACAGACAGACAGAATGAACAAAGTCATAAACACTTTTCAACTTTGTTGTAAAGTGTTAAAAAGTAAAAATTACAACACAAGTTTCATTTTTTATTCATTTACTTTGAATTTATAGACTTCAGGGTCTCCCATTTTTTTTTTCTTTAGTTTTATTACCTTTAACGACAAATATCTTCATCGTGCAAATTTTTAAACTCTCTTCATAAAATCTCTTCCACATCCTTTAACTGAAATTGCTACAGATTTCTATAAATTTCAGTTGAATTTCAGCAAATAGATATATCTGCAGAAAATTTTAAATTGTAATATTTTCCCTATGATTTCCCTGCGTCCTGCATTATACATATTACTGCAGCACACGTATAACATATTATTGCAGCACACGTATAAAATATTATTGCAGCATACGTATAACATATTATTGCAGCGCACGTATAACATATTATTGCAGCACACGTATAACATACATATTATTGCAGTACAGGTATAACATATTATTGCAGCACATGCA
Source organism: Amaurobius ferox (assembly GCA_951213105.1). Classification (NCBI taxonomy): domain Eukaryota; kingdom Metazoa; phylum Arthropoda; class Arachnida; order Araneae; family Amaurobiidae; genus Amaurobius; species Amaurobius ferox. The sequence continues at coordinate 60,241,150 of OX578150.1, read as the reverse complement.
TAACTGGTGGCAAAAATATAGCAATACCATTGTTTTCTCAAAAAACATTTTGAAGCCTCTATTTCGCAAGATCTGATAGAGATTAGATGATGACTGATATGGATTCAGCATCAAATTTTGGAGGAAGGTGGGTGGTTCACTTAGAATTTCTATTTACGTTTCCTTTGCCATATACGGATCCTTTTTCACTTCTGGTTCTTTTTCAATTTCCTGTTTAAAATATTTTCCTTTTCCTTGAAATCTATTTATTTAATTGACTATAAATGGAACTTAAATGGTAACTGATAAAGATTTAGCATCAAATTTTGGAGGAGGTAGGGAGAATCACTACTAATTTTCACTTCCGGTTAAAACAATTCCTTGAAACATCTAGTTATCAGGTTGGTTATAAATAGAGATGATGACTGGTGTAGATTCAGCATTAAATGTTGGTGGGGGTTGTTGTTGTTGTTGTTGTTGAGACCCAGACCGTCCGACCTACCAGAAAGGTGTAAGGTAACTGTATGGACGGCCGGGAAGTGCCACCCAATTTAGACCGGAACCCAGTGGGGGAGGCATCCACAGGGACCGTACCCTCCTTCCCCTACCACCAACCTCTCGGAAGGACTTACGGACCCACATGTTTAACGTGATCGTACTCCGCATGAACACGGCGGCATTTGTGGTAGCGTGCAAATCTAGCGCGCAAACCACGGGGATACCGCTCCCGAGATGGCCAACAGCACGCGGTGTTCCGAGGTGGTCACCCACCAAGTACTAACCGCGCCCGATGCTGCTTGACTTCGGTGATCTAACGAGAACCGGTGTTTTCAGCACGGTACGGCCGTTGGCCCATGTTGGTGGGGGGGGGGGGGGTGGAAGGACTCACTCAGGAATTCCTGATCCGGTTCTAAAGATGCAACCTGCAATACAAAAATTGTCATTTACAATTCTTGCATTAGATGTCATTTATTCTCTCAACTTTGAGCAAAAATTGCATCGAATAATACAAATGTTATTTATAAAAATATTTACTTCCGTTCCTAAGTACATTAGGCTAAACTGTACTATAAGGTCCTCGCCAAGTTGGAGCCAAACTGGGTTTTCCAGGTTTGGCAATGTCAGAACTTGATTTCACTATCGGGGCGGAGAGGTTGCCAGAAAATCGAGTTTCTCCTTTGTTTACTGTTTCAGTTGCCAGTTTGTGGACCGTAGGATACACAGTTTTACCCACATTCAATAATTCATTTTAAACTCACAAAGAAAAATACATAAATAAAAAAAAAAAATCTGCCAAAACATACAGTTTCAGTGATATTTGACCAAACCAATAAATAAATGAAATAATATTATTAGAATGAATTTTATCTTTTCAAATTCTAATAGAATTATACTTAATTAGTAAATTCATTTAGGAGCTATTCATATCATAATAATAAAACTACTGTTTGTATGATAATAACTTACAAAACTTACTTGAGAAAAGAACACTTTAACAAAAAGAAGAAGAAGAAACAATTCTCATCACCTAACTGACATATTCCTGCTTTCTTCAAGGAAGTTTTGTAAGTTCTTAACTATTTATATGCATGATAAAATTCCGAAATCAATACAAAATTATCACTGATGCAGCTAGATTTTGTAAGGAAGTTACTAATGAATGAAAAATAAAAATTATGTAAATTTTAAAATGAATTCAATTCATTTTCAATTCCTGTAAATTACAAAATAAACCATAAATGTGGATACTAGAATAATAAGTTAAGTATGTAGTGTAGATTTAATTTGAGCTCAAAAAACACTCGACTTGAGTAGAGAATTGCACTCCCAACTTTTAAATCAGTTACACCATTTCATGAAAAAAATAACCTTGAATTACTTACAAGCACAACGTTTTTTCTTTTCAAACCAATAATCGAGCTGAGACATATCTGTGGTTAAGACTTTTGGGTCACACATGTAGACCCAGATTCGATCCTTGACTTTGTCCAAAACTATCTCCACGCCTATGTGGAATATGGGCACGCTTAATCTGTAGGTCTGAAAGTTGGGGATGGATTAGTGGAATGATGATATGGTCTCTGTGATTACCACCATCATTGGATTCCGGTCTAAATTGGATGTCACTGTCAAGGTCATCCAAATTGTTACCTTAGACCTTCGGATAAGTCGAACGGTCTGGATAGTAAAATAAACCAATAGTGTTACATGCTGTATTTTTGTGTAATAATAAATTGATGAGATTATTTTATGCTCTTCTAGTAATTCACTACCATGAATATTTTGAGTTTATTTCATCAATCTAATAACAATGAATAGATAAATGTACCTTCACATATTTTACATTATACCATGCACTTATAAGAATAAAATTCATACTATACCTAAAAAAAATCCACAAACCTGATTAATAATGTGCCTATAATGATTATAAGACCTTATTTTTGCTGAGATAGAGAATGATCACATTTAATTTGGCCCCTTTTAACTTACCTTATATACATAATGTATAAGGAAAGTATTGTGACGGGGTCGAAAATTCGAATTCGAGTTTTCGACGAGAGAGCACGTTTCAAGCATCCCTGATCACGAATCGAACATTTTTGAGGTGATGTCTGTCTGTGTGTGTGTGTGTGTGTGTGTGTCAGTGAGTCTGTGGAGACGATAACTGACGAACGAATGGACCGATTCGAACGAAATTTGGTGCAAAAACTACAATCCGTAAACACTGTGTCAGTGATTATGTGGCGACGATATCTCGTGAACAAATAGAGCGATTCGAATGAAATTTATCCGTGAATACTGGAACAATCCGTGAATACTGGAAGCCTATTGTTTTTAAACGTAATCGAATATTCAGAACCCCCCTAAATTTTCGAGGGAAATTTTGAAAAAATCATCAAAAATCAAAACATTTAATAAAATTACGCAAATAGACATTTCTTATGTAATTTTTCCTTAGAAAACGATTGACATAAGCTTTAGAACGCTAGCATGAACCGTTCTCGAGATATTGCACATTTTTAAAATAAATTTATCAATAAATCCCATAAATTAAAAAAAATTATATTAACTGTTGAGAAACATGTGCACTTTTCATATGTGATATCCTGCAATAAATTGCGTGACACCATTCTCGTGGATCTAGCTCGTTCCATTCATGAGAAAAGATACTTTGAGTAATACTTTTGTATTTGAACGCCAATAATTATTTAGTTGCTATAAGAATAACTTATTTCTCCGTTCTTAACGCTTGGCGAGAGTTTGGCGCCGAATTTGGCGGAATGTCGCCGACTTGGCGATTTTTTTTTAATGTTGCCAAATTAACGAAAATCTCGCCAAATGGGTAAAAATGACACTAAATCAATGAAAATGACGACTCACTGACGAAAATTCAATATCTTAGAAAAAATATAAATATCTACTATAAGAAAAACCTATTTTTTTATTGTAAAAGTAGTAAGTTCATTGCATTATATAAAGAAAGTCATGTGTTGCCCACATCAGATGTTTTTTACACATCCCATTTTTAATCCTTATTTACTATTTTCTCGCTGCATCTCATTTTACTCCATTTATAAGGCACCAGGTGGCGCATCTACCGCTGTAATTTAGTATATTGCATGACACTCTGTTCTCATTCACCATTAACCTCTGCACGCTGAAGAAGGAAACTCATGTGCTTCCAAAACGATAGTCTGCTTTTAATAATACTATTTCCTCCTCAATTTAAGTTGATTTCTTTATTAACGTACCCTCATGTCCATTAAAACATCACTTTCATCGCATCTCAGACCAATTTCAATCCTCAAATCTGATAGACGCAAAACTCTAAAACCACTGCCTAAAATGCGTCCGCCCTCTGTTTTAAAAATTTGAAGTCACTCTGGTGAAATAGTGGTCTGCATTGTTGATAGCTTTCGGATCGACAACAAAAAGGTCTTTTGTTCCCCATTGTCAGGATACTCTTTTGTAGTCCTTTATTTACATCTGAGTGGTGGCAACAGAGGAAAGTAGAGGAAATACACCTCCGCCTGTACCTTGATAAAGATTTTATTTAGGAATAAAACTCGCTGTTTTATAAACAAGTGGTATTTTAAGAAGCTTGTGTAAACATTTGTGAGATGGCATGAATATGCAAGATTTGTCCTTTAAAGTGTTGTAAAGCTTTAAGATTGTGAGCATATATTTACAAATCTGATGTGGGCAGCACATGACTTTCCTAATATAATGCAATGAATTTACTACATTTACAGCAAAATAGAAATGTTATTCTTATAGTAGATATTTATATTCTTTCCAAGACATTGAATTTTCGTTAATTAGTCGTCATTTTCATCGATTTAGCGTCATTTTTATCCATTTGGCGAGATTTTCGTTAAATTGGCCGCATTTAAAAAAGTCGCCATTTTGGCGACATTCCGCCAAATTCGTCACCAAAATCTCGCCAAGCGTTATGGACGGAGAAATAAGTTATTCTTAGAGCAGATAAATGACTATTGACGTTCAAATACAAATGTATTACTTAAAGTATCTTTTATTATGAATGGAACGAGCTAGATCCACGGGAATGATATCACCAAATTTATCGCATGATATTGCATATGAAAAGTGAACATGTTTCTCAACAGTTAATATATTTTTTTTTATTTATGGGATTTTTTTTATACATTTGTTTGAAAAATGTGCAATATCTCAAGAACGGTTCATGTTAACGTTCTAAAGTTTATGTCACTCGTTTCCTAAGAAAAAATTACATGAAAAATATCTATTTGCGTAACTTTATTAAAGGTTTTGATTTTTTGACGATTTTTTTAAAATTTCACTCAAAAATTTAGGGGGGTTCTGAACATTCGATTCCGTTTAAAAACAATAGGCTTCCAGTATTCACGGTTTGTGATTGATTTTTGCACCAAATTTCATTCTAATCGCTCCATTCGTTCGTGAGATATCGTCTCCACAGACTCACTGACATACACACACACAAACATTACCTCAAACATGTTACTTTCCTTATACATCATAATGTATAAGGAAAGTATTGTGACGAGTCGAAAATTCGAATTCGAGGAAGAGCACGTTTCAAGCATCCCTAATCACGAATCGATCATTTTTAAAGTGATGTCTGTGTGTGTGTGTGTGTGTGTGTGTGTGTGTGTGTGTGTGTGTGTGTAAAAGTGTGTGTGTGTGAAAGTATGTGTGTGTGTGTCAGTGAGTCTGTGGAGACGATAACTGATGAACGAATGGACCGATGGTACAAAAATCACAATCCGAAATTTGGTAATCCGTAAATCACAATCCGAAATTTGGTACAAAAATCACAATCCGTAAACACTGGAAGCCTATTGTTTTTATACATAATCGAATGTTCAGAAACCCCTAAATTTTCGAGTGAAATTTTGAAAAAATCGTCCAAAAATCAAAATTTCTAATAAAGTTATGCCAATAGACATTTCTTATGTAATATTTCATTAGAAAACGATTGACATAAATTTTAGAACGCTAACATGAACCGTTCTCAAGATATTGTACATTTTTCAAAAAAAATATCAAAAAGTCATATAAAATAAAAATAAAAATATTTCCTATTGAGAAACATGATATCATTAACGTGACATCATTCTCGTGGATCTAGCTCGTTCCATTCATGAAAAAAGATACTTTGAGTAATACTTTTGTATTTGAACGTCAATAGTCATTTATCTGCTGTAGGAATAACTTATTTCTCCGTCCATAACGCTTGGCGAGATTTTGGTAACGAATTTGGTGGAATGTTGCCAACTTGGCGACTTTTTTAAATGTTGCTAAATAAACGAAAACCTCGCCAAATGGATAAAAATGACGCTAAATCAATGAAAATGTCGATTCATTGAAGAAAATTCAATATCTTGGGAAAAAATATAAATATCTACTATAAAAATATTTTTTTTTTTTTTTCTGTAAAAGTAGTAAATTTATTGCATTATATAAGGAAAGTCATGTGGTGCCCACATCAGATTTTTGTATTCGTGATCAGGGATGCCTGAAACGTGCTCTCCCGTCGAAAACTCGAATTCGAATTTTCGACCCCTTCACAATACTTTCCTTATACATTATGTATATTAGGAAAGTAAAAATCTCATGAGAGCAACGCATGAATTTCTTTACATAAAGTAATGGCTTTAAATGATGATGTACAAGATCCATAGAAAAATGTGTATCACATTGATTTAACAACACATAAATTTAAATTTGCGACTTTTGGCAATTTATAAGCCCTAGCAGAATGACTTATTCAAACTTACGTACAAAATCTTCGTCAAAATGTAATTAACATTTAAATAATATTCCGAGGAAATAAATGACTATTGGCGAATTTTTTGGAGTAAAATTATAAAACTATTGCAAAAAATATCTTCTCTCGTGAATGGAACAATTTAGATCCGCGAGAATGGTGTTAAGAGATATTTTGCATAATACTGCATATGAAAAGAGAACACACATTGGTTAATATTAACTACTCTTTTTAATTTTATGTAATTATTTGATTAATTTATTTGATTTTATTGCAACATTTAGAAAACGACTCATGCTGGCGTTGTAAAGTTTGCGCCATTCGTTGAAAAATGAAAAAATTGCGTATTAAATGCTTATTATACAGTACTGAAGGTTCTTATTTCTTCAAAAATTCATTTGAAAATCTGGGAGGAGGACGGCAAAACATTCGATTGAAAATAAATTGAAAATCAATAGGGTTCCAGAATTCACTCATTGGAATGATCCTTACAAATCATTTCCGAAACACTTTATTTATCGGTGAAATATCGTGTCCACAGACTCACCGAGCTTCAGGAATACCTTCTTTAGGTGGGTTCAAACGCCTCCTTTAAAGGCCTGCGAGTATGTATACCCCTTTTAGGGGCCTGTGAGTATGTAATTCCCCCATTAGGGACTTGTGAGTATGTAATTCCCCCTTTAGGGACTTGTGAGTATGTAGTTCCGTTTTAGGGGCCTGTGAGTATGTAGCCCCCTTTAGGGGTCTGTGAGTATGTAGTTCTCCTTTACGGGCCTGTGGGTATGTAGCCTCTTTTAGGGACCTGTGAGTATGTAGCCCCTTTAGGGACCTGTGAGTATGTAGCCACATTTTAGGGACCTGTGAGTATGTAGTTCCCCTTTAGGGGCCTGTGAGTATGTAACCCTTTTAGGGACCTGTGAGTATGTAGCCACACTTTAGGGACCTGTGAGTATGTAGTTCCCCTTTAGGGGCCTGTGAGTATGTAACCTCTTTTAGGGACCTGTGAGTATGTAGCCACACTTTAGGGACCTGTGAGTATGTAGTTCCCCTTTAGGGGCCTGTGAGTATGTAACCTCTTTTAGGGACCTGTGAGTATGTAGCCCTTTAGGGACCTGTGAGTATGTAGCCACACTTTGGGGACCTGTGAGAATGTAGTTACCCTTTAGGGGCCTGTGAATATGTAACCTCTTTTAGGGACCTGTGAGTATGTAGCCACTTTAGAGACCTGTGAGTATGTAGCCACACTTTGGGGACCTGTGAGTATGTAGTTCCCCTTTAGGGGCCTGTGAGTATGTAGTCCCCCTTTAGGGACCTGTGAGTATGTCGCCCCCTTTAGGGTCCTGTGAGTATGTGGTCCCACTTTAAGGGGCCTGTGAGTATGTGCGTATCTACCCGGAATGGAATAAACTTCACATGTAAATTAAGTGTTGAATTCTGAGTCTTATTATCAAAGAGTTAACGGCTTTGTGTGAACAGTTTTCTATAAACTACAAATTTGTTTCTCTTGCTTAGGAGCATGGAATCGTTTCCTAAAAATTAAATTTTGTGGAAAAATTCTCACTTAATACTTTTCTATGGAAATAATCCTTTTCGATGCATCAGGAAAACTCTAAAGTTCTAAACATTTGCAGCATTAGCAGTAATACAGCAGAGAAGAAGAATACCAAATTTAGAAGCAAAATATGTGGAATAGTTTCACAGGTAATATTTGAAATACTATGCATAGATTTTGTTACATTCTTCAATTAACAGAATAAATCAAAATTAAACTATAAAACGGAGATCTATACATTGCAAACCATACTAAAGGAATCTCAACAGCAGCCAGCTTTATTCTCAGTTTAACTTTAAAACATGTCTTTTTGCAGCGTATAAGTTATTAACAAGTAAAATAAAGTAACTTTTCTTGTGTATTAACTTATATTTCAAATAAATTTGTTTCACAAGTAATATAATTTAATATCAAGTATAGATTTTATTATATTCTTCTACCAACTGAATAAAAGAAAATTGAACTGTAAGGAGATTCCACTTCTACCTGCAGTCCATACGATAAGAATCTCAACATCAACCATCCCTCGAATCAGTTTGCCTGTAACACAAGTTTCTTTGCAAAATAAGTCACTAGAAGAGGAAAACAAATACTATTTTGCTCATTTATTGACTTGTAGAACGTACCTGCAAAACATGTTTCATTGCAGTTCATAAGTCATTAATAGTGATTGCAATACCGGACCAAAAATGCAATATCGGTATTCGGTATTTTTTTAAACGTTATATCGGAATACCGGTATTAGGAATTTTTCAAAAAAGGTACAAAAACACAGTTGTTTCCTTGCCATATTTATTAGTTTTATACAAAAAATGCATAACTATAAAAATATAAACAATTTTGTTATGTACAAATATAAAATAAGGGAACAAATGTTATAATCAAATATTATTAATAAGAGCAGTAAAATAATAATTTATAACATTAGAAACAAAAAATATTTATAAAGAAACAAAATATATAGTATTATTAAGAAGAATAAATATCACATAAAAATCTTGTTATAATATTTATTAATAGAAAAAAAAACTGATTTACTAACTGCATATTTTTGAAATGTGGTCGTAAAAAACATAATGCAAGCCTGGAACGTATTTTTGTGCACAAATTACCTGCAGTTGAAAATGCTCTTTTTGCACAGACTTGGTTGACACAGACTTCCAAAACGGTCCAAAGATTTTTCATAGATGGGTTGGGCCTAAACATTAGCGTTTTTTTTTCAGATGATCCTCTACTTCCGTGAATTAAGTAAGGGTACCGGCACTTAAGATCCGAAAGGGTGCTCGACGTTTAAATCCCATTAGGGTGCGAAAAGAAGGCGCGACCTTAAAGTGATTAACAGTTGACGAACAGAATGTGAAAACAAGAACGGTCAATCATGCTTAAAGCATTGATTATGAAACACTTTCCAACTTCAATGCAATTTTATTTTAACATCTCTAAAATGCAATACATTCCTCGGTAATATTTTAAAACTTATCACAATACTACATTAATTTATTATAATTGAAAACTGAAAACTTCATCGAAAAAAATGAACTTCATTCAAATGACGGCATTGAAATATAAATTGCCTGGTTTAAACATCTCTAAAACGCGATACATACCTCGGTAATATTTTTAAAATTATCATAATACTACAATAATTTATTATATTTGAAAACTTCATCGAAAACAAATGAAATTTACTCAAATGACGTCATCGAAATATAACACGCCTGGCTCTCTCTATAAAAGCAGCAATTCATTCACAAACATTTTTCCATTCATTTCATTCATCATAATACTATAATAATTTATTTTATTTAAAAACTTAAGACCACGGAGGTACAAGTAATTAAACTCTATGCTTAAAACGTCATCGAAAAAATCGTACTTCTCTTTGTAAAATCAATGAATATTTCATTCATATCAGCTATATTGCAGACTCCATGAGCTAAATAATTTAGCGTTAAAGAACTAGCAGCAATTCTTTTACAACTCCTTCTACATATTTTGCTGTATACATTTTCCATAAGTGAAAACTAGGCTGCTTCATTGTAGAAATAATCAAAGTTGGATGATCATTTAAACTCAGATATATTGTAATTGAGTTGTTTCAGTATGTAGATGCACAGAATTTAAGCAAAAATAAAGCGGTCTTAGGACGGATACAGCACTAAATATGAATTAAAAAGAATTTTAAAAATCACGATTTTGACACAAGATGGATGCCATATTTTATTTTGAAGTGGGTCACGTGATCTCTTCATATAATTGTCACGTGATAGCTTCATATAAAAGGTGTAATTATTATTTTAATTTTTATTTAAAAACTACTGAATATATATTGCTGAAATTTTTTTATATATTTTATGGGATAATTTGAGTATTTTCTAAAACTTTCGAAGCAATTTGCCAATTTTAAATCCGCTTAAAAAATGTTTGAAAAATTAGGTCCCATAGGGTTCAATGTATTTCATTTTTAAACCCGGGTTCAATCCAAAACTAATTGAGTGATATTATTCATTTATATTCCCATAGATCCCACAGACCGTCTGAACAACATACTTAAATTTAATTTTGATAAAGTCATTTTTACGGCAGTTATCGTGCTACCGAACAAACAGACAGACAGACAGAATGAACAAAATCATAAACACTTTTCAACTTTGTTGTAAAGTGTTAATAAACACTTTCCAACTTTCTTGTAAAATGTTAATAAACACTTTTCAACTTCGTTGCAAAGTGTTAATAAAACCAAATTTATCTGTAAGTTGGAGATAACATTTCTAATTACCCGCAGTCCATATAATAAGAATCTTAACGTCAACCACCTCTCGGCCCAGTTTGTCTGTAACACAAGTTTATTTGTAGAATAAATCACCTGAAGAGGAAAACAACATAAATATTTGGATCATCTTTTGGCCTATACTTTAATGTAATTTGTTTTACAGGTATTATTTTCAGTATCAAGTATAGATTTTATTATATTCTTTAAACAACAAAATAAAACAAAATTGAACTATGAAGAGGAGAACTAACTTCTGCCTCAAATCCACGTAATAGGGATCTGAATAGTAGCCATCTGTATTTTTTGTTTGCCTGTAAAGTTTCTTTACAGAATGAATCACTAGAAAATCAAAACAAAATTGATGTTATTTTGCACGTCTATTGACTTATAATTCAAAATAATTTATTAAAATATTTTCAGTATCTTTCGCATGCATAAATTTTATTATAATCTTTAATAATTATACTCTTCAATTGGACTATAATTTGGAGATCCAAATTGTTCCTGTAATCCATATAATACGATAAGAATCTCAACTTCAACCGCCTTTTTTCTCAATTTGTCTGTTAAGCAAGTTTCCTTGAAATATAAGTCATCAAAAGAGCAAAGCAACATTAATCACTTCTTTTTTTTGTCTACTAATACGTAAAAAAATTACAGTAATTTTTTCAGTATAATGTACAGATTTTATTATATTATTCGGTCAACAGAATACAACAAAACTGAACTACAAATAGTAGATGCAACGTCTACTGCCTACTGGCAGACTATAAGGCTCAACCACAACATCCACTTCTATTTATTTTGCCTGCAAAACAAGTTTCTTTGTAATATAACTAGAAGAGCAAAACAACATTATTTTCCATGCCTATTGATTTATACTTCATTTTCCATATCTATTGACTTATATAATCTATCTATTGACTTATATAATCTAATATATTCGATCTAAAATTAAATACTACAGGGTCAAGATAGTGAAACTCTGAAATAAATGACTAAAATTGATGAAATATATGAATTAAGTACTTGTTCTACATGTGAAATCTGATCCTATGACTGTAGGATAAACCGCTCTCGAGATATTGTAGGTTTTGGAATTTTAAGGATCTGAAGAATTTAAAGTGAATTATGTTGCCAAACGAAACGGAGATGCAATAAGAAATCGAAATGGATATAATATCAGAAAATTATCCATATTATTTTCTGAAATTAAACTCAATTTAATGCGTGATGAAATAAAAAATTACAAAATGAATTTGGATCTGCAGGGAAAGTCATGTGCTGCTCACGTCAGATTTTTCTATTCTAATTTAAGCATTACTGATTTATATTTGATAAACATTAAGATCAATGTCTTATTCTCGTAAAAACTCAGTTGATTTTCTGCATAATAACGAAATTGATTTGAATCATTTTCCCACCGAAATATGTTTTCATCTACATCTCAAGTAATCTGGGAGTAAAACTCTTTCTCTCTACTGTTGCCATCGAGGAGATGTGAATAATAAGACACAAAGGAATCTGAGGACAATGGTGGGATAAGGGGGCAGAAAGCCCCTTTGTCAACGAAGCGGCGCTAACAATAGGACTTATTACATTTTCTTGACTTATTACAGCCCTTGATACCAGCCGTGCTGGTATGTAGTGTAGACGAACTAAACTGAGATATTGTTCATAGATTGCTTTAAGATTGAAGTAGTTTAACTGGACAGAATAACTTATAATTTATAACTAGATTTATATAGATTTTTAAGAGATTTATATATTTTTTCACTGGCTTGTAATGTTAATTGGGAACACATTTATGACTAAAATGTGTTATATATTTTGGAGTTTTACCTAATTTGCGTTTTAATAATTCAAATCTTAAAATATTTTATCGGTAAAATAGTTTTAAAAATCTGATGTGGGCAGCACATAACTTTCCCTGCAGACTCAAATTCATTTTTTTTTTATTTCTTTAATAATTCATCAAATTGAGTTTAATTCCACAAAATAACACTAAATTTGCATTTTTAATTCAATTTCTGTTTTTATTTAGTAATTGGACATTTTTCTAAAAGTGGCATAACTAAATGCAAAAAATCTCACATATCTCGAGAACGGTTAATCCTAGAGTAATAGAGTTGTTCTTATTCTTTCCCTCATAAAAAATTACGTATAAAACAAGCATTTAATTGATATATTTGAACATACGTAGCTTTTCCTTAGATTTTGACGATTTTTGCGGGCCATTTTGCAAAAAAAGGCAGGTTATTTTTTTTCGAATCCAACCAAAATCTAATCAGCACCAGGGTAACCCACAAGTGACTCATCTACCGAATTTTGTAAAATTCGGTTTACTAGTTTTTCAGTTAGAGTGAATACAAGCTTTTGCGGGCCATTTCACAAAAACAGGCGGGTTCTGTTATCACGAATCGTACCCAAAACTAATCAGCACCAAATTCGCCCACAAGTGACTTATCTACGAAATTTTGTGAAATTCGGTCCATTAGTTTTTTAGTTAGAGTGGATACAAAATCTGCACAGACAGACACACAGACTCACAGACACACACACAGACGTCACGCTAAAAATGGTTTTATCGTATTCTATAGGTGTCAAAACGTGTAGATCCGTCGAAAACTCGACTTGCGATTTTCGGCATGATTCCAATACTTTCCCTATACATTACTATGTCTTGCAGGGAAAGTGAAAATCTGATGTGGGCAGCACATGACTTTCACTGCAGACTTATATTCACGTTCTCTTTATTTTAATTACATTTAATTCACTTTTAATTCAATTTTCGTTCTCATTTGATAACTGGACTTCTTTTCAAAGGTGGCGTAGAGAAAATATGAAAAGCTAAAATATCTCAAATATCTCGAGAACGGATAGTCCTAGTGTAATGGGGTTGGTCTTATTCTTTTCTTCATTAAAAATTACGTATTAAACAAGCATTTAATGGATATATTTGAGCATATGTAGATTTTTATTTTAGAATTTAGCGAATTTTCCGGGCCATTTTGCAAAAAAAGGCAGGTTATTTTTTTTCGAATCATACCAAAATTTAATCAGCACCAGAATATCCCACAAGTAACTTATCTTCCGAATTTTGTTAAATTCGGTCTATTAGTTTTTCAGCTAGAGTGGATTCAAGCTTTTGCGGGCCATTTCGCAAAAAAAGGCGGGTTCTTTTATGCCGAATCGTACCCAAAATTAATCAGCATCAGACGCGCCCACAAGTGACCTACCTACCAAATTTTATGAAATTCGGTACATTAGTTTTTTAGTTAGAGTGGATACAAAATCTACACAGACAGACAGACACACAGACAGACACACAGACACACACACAGACGTCACACTAAAAATAGATTTTTCGTATTCTAGAGATCTCGAAACGTGTAGATCCGTCGAAAACTCGAGTTGTGATTTTCGGCATGATTCCAATACTTTCCCTATACATTACCATGTATTGCAGGGAAAGTAAAAGTCCAGGTTCGATATAGAAGGATCAGCTTTACCGAAGGAGAATAATATGAAAGTATTCAAAATAAAAACGACTTATTTTAAACAAATAAGATTAAACACACAACTTTGATAGAAAGTCTTTTATTACACTTCTTATAAGACGTACAAAATAGAAAAAGGCCAGAGCGCTTTTGAGCGTTAATACGCTCTTCATCAGTGGCTACATGGAAAGTAAAAAGAATCGTTCATATATAGACCAGTAAAAATGACAAATTTGCATAAATGCAATTAATAAATGAACATTCGATTATCGAAGGAAAAATACACAGAAAACATAAAATATTTTTTAAAGGATTGAAAAACGAGTATATATCTCAACAGAAGTACAATTAAAAATACTATTTTATTACAGGAATGCAAATTCAAAAATCTGATGTGGACAGCACATGACTTTCTCTGGAGACTTATTTCCACGTTCTCTTTATTTTAATTAAATTTAATTCACTTTTAAAATTCACTTATCGTTCTCATTTGGTAACTGGACTTATTTTCAAAAGTGCCGTAGAGAAAATACGAAAAAACTAAAATATCTCGAGAACGGCTAGTCCTAGTGTAATGGGGTTGGTCTTATTCTTTTCTTCGTTAAAAATTACGCATAAAACAAGCATTTATTGGATATATTTGAGCATACGTAGTTCTTTATTTTAGATTTGGACGAGTTTTGCGGGCCATTTTGCAAAAAAGGGCAGGTTACTTTTTTCGAATCGTACCAAAATCTAATCAGTACCACGAGTGACATATCTATCGAATTTTGTGAAATACGGTCCCTTAGTTTTTTAGCTAGAGTGGATACAAGCTTTTGCGGGCAATTTCGCAAAAAAAGGCGGGTTATTTTATCCCAAATTGTACCCAAAACTAATCAGCACCAGATTCGCCCACAAGTGACTTACCTACCAAATTTTACGAAATTCGGCCAATTACTTTTTTAGTTAGAGTGGATACAAAATCTGGACAGACAGACAGACAGATAGACAGACACACACACACACACAGACATCGCGCTAAAAATAGTTTTTTCGTATTCTGGAGGTCTCGAAACGTGTAGACTAAAAAAACTAAAAACGTAAAAACTCGAGTTGCGATTTTCGGCATGATTCCAATACTTTCCCTATACATTACCATGTATTGCAGGGAAAGTAATAAAAATGGATTCAAAAAGGAGAATATTACGGGAGTTATTACAACGCATTAAAAGGAAAGTTTTTCAAAAATGGACAGAAAATAATCATTAACAACATAATGAGCAAGGGCCGTAGAAAGTTTACCACCTTTGATATCCTGAGCGTGTTCTGCAAAACGGCTGCCAACATTGCGTTTGGTACTGCCAATATAAAATTTATAGTCGCAATCGGTAGACAACAGGGAAACCACATACACCCCAGCATAGCTTTTAAAGTCATCCATATCCCCAAGTTTATCAGAACGAATATGGTTAAATAATACGGTTAAGTAGTAATATTAGAGTGAGCAGGCTTGAAAACAAATTCATGATAGAACTGAATAAAGGGGCGGAAAATCTTAGGATGGTACGGAAAACTAGATTTATAAGTTAAACGATCTTTTAAAGCAACAAGTTGAGTATCAATTTGAGTAAATTTACGGCGAACATGGGCGAAAATCTTATGTATAGACTCAAAAGAATAGGCAGTCTCATGGCCAAGATTGAAAATAAAATTAATTTTATCACTCAAAGCAGAAATGGAAGAACAAAAATAAGCGTTAAAGAAAGCTTTTTCAGAGGAAATAGGATGGTAAGAATTCTTATCATTATATATATATATATATATATATATATATATATATATATATATATATATATATATATATATATATATATATATATATATATATATATATATATATATATACATATATATATATATATGTGTGTGTGTGTAAATTGAAATTTTTAATCGTAAACTATGCATAAACTACGGTAAGTACAAACAAGAAAGATCAATCGTGCATTAGCATTGATTATGAAACACTTTCCAACTGAAATGCAATTTCATTTAAAAATCTCTAAAATGCGATACATTCAGTGGTGATATCTTTTACATTATCACAGTATTACAGTAATTTATAATACTTAAATATTTAAAACGTCATCGAAATATAAATCGTCTGATTCTCTATGCAAAATCAATGAATATTTCATTCATATAACTTGTATTCCAGACTCCAGAGCTAAATATTTTTTGCGTTGAAAAAATTCAGCAATTCTTATGTAACTCACCTTACAATCACTTGAGATATTTGCATTCTGCATAAGTTAAAAGTAGGCTTTGTTGTAAAAATAATAAAAGTTTAGGGATCATTTAAAATGACAACTATTGTAATTGCGTACGCACGGAAATTAGATACACAGATAATATGTGTGTGTGTATGTATGTATTCAAAGTATTGGAATCGTGCATAAGATCGGAATTCGAATTTTCGAAGGATCTACACGTTTTGGGACTTCTAGAACTCGAAAAAACTATTTTTTAGGGAGACGTCTGTGTGTGTAAGGATGTATCTGTGAGGATATTGTATCCACTCTAATTGAAAAACTAATGAACCGAATTTCATAAAATTTGGTAGGTAAGTTTTTTGTGGGAAACCCCGATGTTTATTAGATTTTGGTACGATTCGTAATAAAAGAATCTGCCTTCTTTTCGAAATGGTCGGAAAAAATTGCCTTTATCCATTCTAGCTAAAAACTAATGGACCAAATTTAGGAAAATGTGTTATATAAATCACTTGTAGGTATGATTCAGGGAAAAGGAACGGGCTGTTTTTGCGAAATGGCTAGCAAAAATCGTTAAATCTAAAAATAAAAGACTACGTGTGCTCAATTATATCAATTAAATGCTTATTTTATACGTGATTTTTGACAACAAAAAGAATAAGACTAACCCCATTACTCTAGGACTAGCCGTTCTTGAGATATTTTATTTTTTTCGCGTTTTCGCTACGCCACCTTTAACAATAAGTCCAGATATGGAATGAGAACCAAATTTAAGTTTAAAGTGCAAATTCAGTGTCATTTAAAATATTTATGGGTGTTATTTTGTGCAGATAAACTCAAATTATTATTGAAGAAATAAAGAGAACGTGAATATGAGTCTGCAGGCAAAGTCATGTGCTGCCTACATCAGAATTTTTAACAATATTACAACAATGATTCGTAGAAGTGAACGGGGATTATTTGCAGGCCATTTCGAAAAAAATGTAGAACTATATTTGAGGATCTACCAAATTTTTGTAGAATAAAATTTTCTACAAATTTAAGCTGTGTACCAAATTTCAACTCGCTAGAACGTAGGAAAGTACATTAAAAATGTCATCAAATAAATATAAAATGACAGACAGGCAAACGACCATCAATCATGAAGAGTTATATAAAATTTAAAAAAAAATTGAAAAATTGTTATTTACCATATTTATTTTAAAATGTGAAACCTCTTTTATATATATAATAATTAAACTCCTAGAAAGATATTTATTATAAAATATATCTCTTTTTTCTTTCTGGAGGATATAGCAAGAGTCAGAATTTAATTGAATTTGTATTTCTCCCTGTATTAAATAATTTTTATTTAAAAAACTGCCTAACACATATTTTACTGAAATTTTTTTTATATATTTTATGGGATAATTTGAATATTTCCTAAAACTTTCGAAGCAATTTGTGAGTTTTAATTTGCTTAAGAAATGTTTGAAATATTATGTCCCGTAGGGTTCAATGCATTTCAATTTTTCAACCGGGGTTCAGTCCCAAACTAGTTGGGTGATATTATTCATTTATATTCCCATGTGTCCCACAGACCGTATGAATAACATGCTAAAATCTCATTTTGATAAAGTCATTTTTACGGCAGTTATCTTGCGAACGGACAGACAGACAGAATGAATGAGCAAAGTCATAAACACTTTTCAACTAAAGTATTAAAAAAACCATCTCTAGCATATCTGTTATAAATAAGTAACTATAGACCAAGACTATAAGGATAAAAATAATGGGTAACTTATCACTATAATGGAAAGGGGCTGAGGGGAAGATGAGTATACAAAAATCATAATTAAAAAGGTATATATATATATAT
This sequence comes from Amaurobius ferox, assembly GCA_951213105.1. Taxonomy (NCBI): domain Eukaryota; kingdom Metazoa; phylum Arthropoda; class Arachnida; order Araneae; family Amaurobiidae; genus Amaurobius; species Amaurobius ferox. The sequence goes on along the minus strand of OX578150.1, from coordinate 60,222,965 downwards.
ATATATATATATATATAAATATATATAAAATAAAAAAGCAAACACGGCAAAAATGAGAAAAGGCAAAAATAAATAACTCAAGATTGAAGATCAAGACATGGATAACAATCAACTGAAATTACACAAGAAACGGCGGTTAGTTCGAAATTGTATTCTCATCAGGACAGCCATACAATTCGAATTAAAACCGATAGAATAGCCAGTTTCTGACAATGGCGATAGTATTTATTTATGGACACCGTTGGAACTGTCTACTGGCTAGTAGAAGGACAAATAATAAAAACCAAGTGAATTATAAACCAGAAATATAAAAAACAGAAATATTAACTCACAGGCACAGCCACCACGTGGGAGTCTACCTGTTCGCAGAGGAACATTCGACAGAGCATTTTACATCTCTTCGTCAAAGCAAGTGGGCACCGGAATGAATACACTTGAACGAAAACTAATGTGTATGAAGACTTTCAAAAATAATAAGCAGTATAGGACTCGGAACAAGTGGAAAATAGTTTTTCAAAATTAGTAAGCAGTCAGTATCTGACTCAGGCCTAATTGAAAGTAGGTGATAAGGAAGGGTGAAATTCACAAAAATGAGTTATCCAATCAAGGATAAATAAATTATTACGTGGTGTATTTGAAATTATTAATAATATTATTTACAAATACTTCCGGATTGTGGTAATTTTGACAAATGAGTTTTAGATTACTGATGTGGAGTAAGTGAAACTGAGGATCAGAAAGTCGATGAATTCGAAAGAGCTGGTTTAAAATGATGTTTCAAAACAACTGAATAGAATCACAAGATCGATATGATAGCTGCTTAATAATAGTGAAGCTATAAGAATCTTTTTTATCATATAGATTGGTGATAACATGATTATTGAGGGTATCTAAATTTATAGGTCTAAATAATTTATAGTTTGACTAACACTAGGCTCATTAGGGATTAATTCTAGTTTAGTGGAGTAAAAATCAATATTAATGGGATAGGAATCATCAATGATAATACAAATTAAGTCGTCAACATATCGATATATAATATATGAATTAGAGTTAAAATGACGTTCATAATATATATCACCCAATAAAAAAAATCGTGCTATTTTCGTCACACGAAACAATTTTTCAACTTTTCATAAAATGACAGCTATTTATCTTCTAATTTTGATCCCATATATTTTGCACGTTTTCTTCATGTACATGTTCAGTACTTGCCAGCTACTCCGGAACAATACTCAAACAAAACTGCCAAACTCAGACTGTCCAGTGTCTGAGACCACAACTACTAGTAGTCAGGGCTGTTGGTTTCGAAAATGCAGTAAGTTCCATTATTAGCGCAGCCCTGGTGACAAAAGGGCTTTCAGCCCCTCTTCCCTCATTGTGCACGGTCTTCTTTTGTGCCTTACTATTTACATTCTTGCGATGGCAGCAGGAAGAAAGAGTTGTGCCTCTGCATGGGATGGGATGAATTCAGGTAGGATACGAAGTAGATTGGTTTTTCATTGAGAAACAGAAAAACAAAATGATTTTTATGCATTGCCATTGAAATTCATATTTATTGCATCTAATTTTTAACACTTTACAACAAAGTTGAAAAGTGTTTATGACTTTGTTCATTCTGTCTGTCTGTCTGTCCGTTATCACGATAACTGCCCTAAAAATGACTTGATCAAAATGAAATTTTAGTATGTTGTTCAGACGGTCTGTAGAACCTATGGGAATATAAATGAATAATATCACCCAATTAGTTTTGGATTGAACCCGGGTCGAAGAAATTAAATACATTGAGCCCTATGGGACCTAATTTTTCAAACATTTTTTAAGCGGATTTAAAATTCACAAATTGCTTCGAAAATTTTAGGTAATATTCAAATTGTTCCATAAAATATATAAAAAAAATTCAGCGAAATATATTCAGTAGTTTTATAAATAAAAATTAAAATAATAATTACACCTTTTATATGAAGCTATCACGTGACAATTATATGAAGAGATCACGTGACCCACTTCAAAATAAAATATGGCATCCATCTTGTGTCAAAATCGTGATTTTTAAAATTCTTTTTAATTCATATTTAGTGCTGTATCCGTCCTAAGACCGCTTTATTTTTGCTTAAATTCTGTGCATCTACATACTGAAACAACGCAATGACAATATATTTGAGTTTAAATGCTCATCTAAATTTGATTATTTCTACAACAAAGCCTATTTTTCACCTATATAAAATGTAAACAGCAAAATATATAAAATGAGTTGTATTAGAATTCCTGTATTTTTTTAACACAAAATAATTTAGTCCATGGAGTCTGCATGGCTGATATGAATGAAATATTAATTGATTTCATAAAGAGATAAGGACGATTTTTTTCGATGAAGTTTCAAGCATAGAGTTTAATTTTTTGTAGCTCCATGGTCTTAAACAAAATGTTTAAATAAAATAAATTATTATAGTATTGTGATGAATGAAATGAATGGGAGAAAGTTATGAATGAAATCCTGTTTTTATAGAGAGATCCAGGCGTGTTATTTTTTCTATGACGTCATTTGAATTAATTTCAGTTGTTTTCGATGAAGTTTTCAAATATAATAAATTATCGTAGTATTATGATAATTCTAAAACTATTACCGAGGAATGTACAACATTTTAGAGATGTTTAAACCAGGCAATTTATATTTCAATTTGAATGAAGTTCATTTTTTTCGATGAAGGTTTAAGTTTTCAAATATAATGAATTAATGCAGTATTGTGATAAGTTTCAAAATATTATCGAGGAATGTATTGCATTTTAGACTTGTTTAAATAAAATTGCATTGAAGTGGGAAAGTGTTTCATAATCAATGCTTTAAGCATGATTGATCTTTTTTGTTTTTTATCTATTCTCATACTATAGAGAAGTAGTATTATTTCATTGGCAGCTCTCGAATACGAAATTATTGTGGAAATTTACGTTTAAGACATTCAAGCTTCCGGTACTTTTGTAATTGTGTTTGTGTATTTGCGCATGTCAGTGAAATGCAGGCACAATAACTCGAGAAAGAATGTACATATCAAAATGAAATATATTACTTTCCTTATATACAATAATGTATAAGGAAAGTATTGTGATGGGGTCGAAAATTCGAATTCGAGTTTTCGACGCGAGAGCACGTTTCAAGCATCCCTGATCACGAATCGAACATTTTTGAAGTGATGTCTGTGTGTGTGTGTGTGCCAGTGAGTCTGTGGAGACGATAACTGACGAACGAATGGACAGATTCGAACGAAATCTGGTACAAGAATTGCAATCCATAAACACTGGAAGCCTATTGTTTTTATACGCAATCGAATGTTCAGAACCCCCCATATTTTCGAGTGAAATTTTGAAAAAATCGTCAAAAAATCAAAACAGCTAATAAAGTTACGCAAATAGACATTTCTTATGTAATTTTTCATTAGAAAACGATTGACAGAAATTTTAGAACACTAACATGAACCGTTCTCGAGAAATTGCACATTTTTCAAAAAAATTATCAAAAAATCATATAAAATAAAAAAAAAGTATTTCCTATTGAGAAATATGTTCACTTTTCATATGTAATGAAATGCGATAAATTTGGTGACATCATTCGCGTGGATCTAGCTCGTTCCATTCATGAAAAAAGATACTTTGTGTAATACTTTTGTATTTGAAAGCCAATAGTCATTTATCTGCTGTAAGAATAACTTATTTCTCCGTCCATAACGCTTGGCGAGATTTTTACGACGAATTTGGCGGAATTTCGCCATCTTGGCGACTTTTTTAAATGTTGCCAAATTAACGAAAATCTCGCCAAATGGATAAAAATAACGCCAAATCAATGAAAATGACGACTCATTAACGAAAATTCAATATCTTGGAAAGAATATAAATATCTACTATATATATAATCTATTCTTTTTACTTTCCTTATATACATAATGTATAAGAAAACTATTGTGAATGGGTCGAAAATTCGAATTCGAGTTTTCGACGGGAGGGCACGTTTCAAGCATCCCTGATCACGAATCAAATATTTTTGAAGTGATGTCTGTGTGTGTGTGAAGGTATGTGTGTGTGTGTGTGAAAGTATGTGTGTGTGTGTGTGTGTGTGTGTGTGTGTGTCAGTGAGTCTGTGGAGACGATAACTGACGAACGAATGGACCGATTCAAGCGAAATTTGGTACAAAAATCACAATCCGTAAACACTGAAAGCCTATTGTTTTTATACGCCATCGAATGTTCAGAACCTCCCTATATTTCCGAGTGAAATTTTGAAAAAATCGTCAAAAAGTCTTTTAAAATAAAAAAAATATTTCCTATTGAGAAACATGTTCACTTTTCATATGTAATACGCCATGCGATAAATTTGGTGACATCATTTTCGTGGATCTAGCTCATTCCATTCATGAGAAAAGATACTTTGAGTAATGCTTTTGTATTTGAACGCCGATGGTCATTTATCTGCCATAAGATTAAATTATTTCTCCGTCCATAACGCTTGGCGAGATTTTGGCGACGAATTTGGCGGAATGTAGCCAACTTGGCGACTTTTTTTAATGTTACCAAATCAAAGAAAATCTCGCTAAATGGATAAAAGTGACGCTAAATCAATGACAATAAACGACTATTTGATGAAAGTTCAATATCTTGGAAAAATTATAAGTATCTACTATAAGAATAACCCATTTGTTTTTACTGTAAATATAGTAAACTCATTGCATTATATAAGGAAAGTCATGTGCTGCCCACATCAGATTTTTTTTACTGTAAAAGTAGAACATTCATTGCATTATATAAGGAAAGTCATGTGCTGCCCACATCAGATTTTTTTGGTATTTTATGTTACACAAAATATTTGATTGGTAATTCTTCTGTAATTTGCAGTACAAACATTCGAAATTTAAGATATTAATAAGAGCATCCATTAAGGAGAAATTGAGAAATAATAACTTTTTTCCGGTAAATTAATAGTACTAAAAGTCTATTATTAGTTTTTTGTATCATTTATTTGATATTATTTCGATATATTATTTTATATTATTTTGTATCATATATTTGAACTTTGAAAATAAAAATATTGCCTTAAAAACAACATAAGACAGTTGCTTAAAAGTAGCAACCGATTTAAAAGGAAAAAAAGGGCTTTGTTTGTCTTGATTCATTTAAGCCTTTAAAACCAGTTGATACATTTTATCAACTGTCATACTACAGAAATATTTTTCTTTTTAGATTATTTATAACAGAAGTTTGAGTGAACTTTCATACTATGCATTTTAATTTATTTATGTGTGAAATATTTTTTAAATACTAATAGCAGCATTTTATAGTTGCCACGACGCGACATACATCCGTAACAATGTGACTATATGGCATTGCTGGGACGTCACATTACATTACTGCAACATCACATGTACGTTGCAATCAGTTGTTTGTTTTGAAGGTATTTTATGATGTCACAGGAATTTCTCTGTGCAATTATGCGGTGGGAGTAGCTTGAACCGTCACAATGTGCTGTCCCTGCAACCTAACTTTTATGATATCGCAGCTACGTCATGTTGCGTTGCTGCAATGTCACATCCACGTTACAATAAAGTCACAAAGTATGTTTTAGTAAGTATTTTTTGGCATCACACATTGACTTATTTTCATAGTCACAATGTGATGATATTAATACATCACCATGCAGCAAGAAAGTTTAAACTGTGATTTTTCCACATAAATGGCGATTCACTAAAAGGTAATAGTAAACAATCAATTAGTTTTAAAAATTATTATCATTTTCATAATTTTGCGAAACTAGATGGGGGTAAACAGATCCATCCCTACCTCGCAACCGTTTTCAAATTTCTTAAAACGTAAGCTCAAACTGTACAAGACTGTAGTGGCTGAGTTTCGAATGACAGACAGAACCCGCCTATTGCAAATATTACCAAATTTAAGATCATGTTCCTATTTGTATTTCAGATGACAATTGCAGCACAATCTCTGTAACTCAAACTTTAACCAATTTGAAGTGTGAAATAACGGAATTTGTTGGTTTCCCAAAGAGCGACAAAACTATATTCACACAGTCAGTTTCTTGCTGTGACAGAATTTATCATCCCCATAGAGAGGTAGAATTGCATTCACATGGCCGATTTCTTGCTATGATTGCAAGTATTGGCTATACCATGCTGATGACGATGAGGACGTAAAGAGCCTCGAAACCGGTCCACGGATGCCGTTATCTGCAACAGAAGCATGATCCTAATATGTTCTCTATATCACAATTTGAAGAAGTAAGAATCTTAGATGTGGTAAAAAAGAATTTCAGTGATTTTACAAGTGTGAAAATTCTCCCCTGTCTATCACACCTGCAAAAAAAAAAAAAAAATCGATCTACATCATACCCCACCTGAATTCGTTCACTTTTGATGTATGTAAGTGTACAGCTCTTTCTCTCTGCTGCCATCGCGAGGATGTAAATAGAAGGGCACAAAGGAGTTTCAGGTACAATGGGAGTAGAAGGCAGAAAGCTCTTTTGTCATCGGGGCTGCGGTAACAATGGGGCTCATTGCACTTTCTTGACTTATTGCAGTCCTGGGTTAATACCACTGGTGGTCTCTACGGAGGAAATCTGAGGTATTGACACTGGGTGTTTGTGGGATTCTGTGCTGGTAGACTATCCTGGAAAATACATAGGCGCCAAATACAGTAGATACATAGTTTTAATTTGTAAAACGATTAAAAAGCACTTCCAGTGTGATATAAAAAAAAAGGTTACTTACCCCTTCTTTAACCAAGCAATTTTGCCTTTTAAATTTTATATCATTTTTATATTTTTAAACTTTTAAACTAATTAAAATATTTATGTGGAAATATTTTGTTTGATACAATTTATTGCTAATTTCTTCAACATCTTAGCCTATACTGGTAGAACTCACCTAAAGACAAAATTTTCAAGGCTGGAATTGCACCCTCTTTGCAGATAACTGTATTCATGAACCAGTTTGGAGATTGCTGGTCACTTCAGTATGGAATACCCAATACCTGCGATGACAGCCATGAATACGTTCTACAATTGATTCCTACCTTCGAAACCAGTCCATGTATTCTGTAATCGGAACTGAAGTACGGCCCTATCTTAGTCAATGAGTTTCAAACTTTTATTAAGTCATAATTCTCGACGTTATAAATTAGGATTATGAAGAATTGTTTAAGAAGGGCTCTGACGCTACTTGGAGCAAACCAACAGAAGAGAAGAGGACTGCTCCATGACTATCTTGGTGTTTAAACCAACCCACCACTTAGCCAAAATCTTCTCTTCTAGTAAAATCCAAGCCACAGGAGCACGATGGTTTAAGCTAGGGTCCATTTAAGCTAGGGTCCGAAGAACACCTGTCAGGAGAAGATTCAAGTCACCTACTGCTTTGATACACGGATTACAATGTCCGGACTTTACCGCCATAACAGTTCGTACTAGGTATGATGAATCTACATCTGGTTTCTCAGATAATTCATCAACACAAATCATATTATCCGAATACTATAGGCTCGTCATATGATGGAATTAAAAATGTACAAAGCATTGCCTCCCATTTAGCGTTTTTTTTTTATCAATTTGGTGACATTTTTGTCAATTTGGCAATATTAAAAAAAATCGCCAAGTTTGCAACATCCCGCTAAATTTTTCACCAGGCATTACGGATGGGCGGAGAAATGGGTTATTCTTATAGTCGTTTGTTATTTTATCTCTAAGATATAGAATTTTCATCAATTAGTTGCCATTTTCATTGATTTAGCGTCAATTTTATCAATTTGGAGACATTTTCGTCAATTTAGCAGCATTTAAAAAGACTCGCCAAGTTGGCGATGCCGCCAAAATTCATCGCCAGAATTTCGCCAAGCGTTATAGACGGAGAAATAGGTTATTCTTATAGTAGATTCTTATATGTTTTCCAAGATATTGAATTTTCATCAATTAGTCGTCATTTTTAACAATTTGGCTACATTTTTATCAATTTGGCAACATTTTTATCAATATGACAACATTATTCAATTTGGCATCATTAAAAAAAGCTCGCCAAGTTGGCGATTTTCCGCCAATATCGACACCAAAATTTCGCCCAGAGATAGATAGATAAACAAACAGATAAATCAAGGTGTTTATATTATAAGTAACTTCATCCAGTTTTTCGATAAAACCTTTCTTTAACTTATTGTAATAATCTACGTAATATTTTGTATTTTCATTCTCTATTTATTTATATTTATCGGGACTCCATTTTGACCCTGTTCAAAACCTCAGTTTTGCTTGGCGTCTCATTCTCGACTCCTTGCCTCCATTCACCTGAGTTATATATACAGACAGCTTATCAAACATACTAACACTCAAACAAAAGAACTATAAGATATTTACAACTTAAAGCAAAATGCATGCTATAATCAATAACACACTATAATATTCAAGTAAAATGGATTAAAACATATATGGGACACATAGGAAATGAAAATGCAGATGGTATAGAAAAATTGCCAACCATAGATACCACAATAAAATCAATAAATATTAAATTATCAAAATAATATGCAAATTACAAAATGGCAAAATAACTGAAATATCAAAAAAGACAGAAAACATGCATTTAAATTATTAAGAAAAACAGACAAAACTTTCTGCACACCTTCAAAATATTTTTCATGGTTTCTATCAAACCACGTTCATTTTCCGAAATTTCTCTGCAGAATCAAAAAATCAGATGTGGGCAGCATATGACTTTCCCCGCAAAGTCAAATTCATTTTTTTCTTTATTTCTTTAAGAACTCATTAAATTGAGTTTAATTGCACAAAATGACACTAAATTTGCATTTTTAATTCAATTTCTGCTTTTATTTGGTAATTGGACATTTTTCCAAAGGCGGCATAAAAAATGCAAAAAATCTCAAATATCTCGAGAACGGTTAGTCCTAGAATAATAGAGTTGTTCTTATTCTTTTCCTCGTCAAAAATTACGTATAAAACAAGCATTTAATTGATACATTTGAACATACGTAGTTTTTTTTTAGATATTGGCGATTTTTGCGGGCCATTTCGTAAAAAAAGGCAGGTTGTTCTTTTCCGAATCGTACCAAAATCTAATCAACACCAGAGTATTCCACATGTGATTTATCTACCAAATTTTGTGAAATTTGGTCAATTTTTATTTCAGGTAGAGTGAATACATGAGATTTTTGAGGGCCATTTCGCAAAACAAGGCGAGTTCTTTTTTTTCGAATTATTCCAAAAACTAATCAGCACCAGGGTCACACCCAAGGGTCTTACTTACAACGTTTTAAGAAATTTGATCCATTAGTTTCTGAGTTAGAGTGGATACATACATTGCACAGATACACAGACAGACAAACAGACACACACACAGTGTCACGCTAAAAATAGTTTTTTCGCATTCTAGAAGTATCGAAACGTGTAGATCCGTCGAAAACTCGAGTTGCGATTTTCGGCATGATTCCAATACTTTCCCTATACATTACCGTGTATTGCAGGGAAAGTAAAAAAGCCCCTGAGATAATTGCATATGTGGAATGCTGCGTAATTCAACTAATTACATTTTTGATTGCCCATTAGCAAAAAAAATTTCACTTCAATAAGCCATCCATTAATAATGTGAGTAAATGAATTAAAAACATATCAAAAAGTAAATTTGATATTAATAAAATAAGAAATTTATACGACTTTGTTAAAGAAAATGAAATTAAATTTTGCTCCACAATGTAAGTTTGAATAGTAATTTTATTTATCAACATATAAATCTCATTGAAAATTGTTAGTAATTTCAATAAATATTATTTTATGTTTTTATCTTGTTTCTTATATTGTCACTATTTAGTGCATATGGCAATATTGTTCTGAAGAAATTTAAATATAGGACTTTTATGCCATAAAATATATTATAACATGTTTTCCTATTTGTATTATTATTATTGTATAATTTTATTATATAATGTATATTTTGAAATTTTTCATTATTATATATTGTATATGTTTAGTTTATGTATCGTATATGCTTGTCAGTGTCAAATTCTTTGCAATCTAAATACATCCACGCTTATTACCAGTAATTAATGAATCTCATAGAGGTTTAATGGCAATGGGATTGTGTGAATTGTGGCAATTTTATAATTTAATGTTTGCGTTGTCATATTTTTTCTTGTATAATTAATCTGGCCATTCAATATATGCAAATAATGTTCTTTGTTTTTGACTGGGAATAAAAAGGCCAATGTATCTTCTTTTTTAGCAATTGCCTCTGATGATGGACGTTTAGAGTCTGAAAGTACTCAGATTTTTAATGTGATTTTAACGTCTCTATGATCAAATAAAAGCTTTTATTTTAAAGTGCTTTTATTCTTTAAAATTTAATCGTTTAGACGTGATACCGTATATTTTATTAATTAATAAACACATTATACGCTTCGGATTCATGTTAGTGGAACAAGGCTACAGGGTCAAGGTCCATTACCTCTGAAACGAGCTATGCCTCCACCAAATAGACAGGTCCAAATAAATAATGCGTTTTCAACCTGTTTTGGTTCTGGAATCATTTCAATAACGTATTAATTTTACGAACTTCTTACAACAGTTTTCATCGAAAGTTCTATTAGTCTCAAACCGCCATTCGTCAACGAACCAAGGCCATTGTCCTGGTGTATTTTGCCTCCAATTTAAAGAAAATTACAAGAAAGCTGAATTTTGCATTATAAAATTATACCAGCTGAATGTTTCTTATTAATATTGCACGAGAGAGTGCCTAAAATTTCCCGGAATGGCTGAAAGATAGTATTTGTGGAAAGCATATCATCTTCTCACTTAAATCACCTTCAAAGTACTCTTATTCTTCGACCCAGACCACCAGATCTACCCGAAAGTGTAAGGTATCTCTATGGACCGGCGGAAAGTTCCACCCAATTTAGTCCGGAACCCGATGAGGGGCGGCATCTGCAGGGACTGTACTCTCCTTCCCCTACCACCAGCCTCTCGAAAGGACTTACGGACCCACATATTTAACATGCCCGTATTCCGCGTGAACACGGGGACAGTTTAAGCAGAGCCAGGGATCGAACTCAGGTCGTCCGAAGGCAGGAATTATCCCACCCCTTCAAAGCACTTTATTGAAAAGCCTTAGCACATCTAACAGCGCTTTTCCCACTACTGAAAACAATTTTTAATGCCTCATTTTGGTTAGCGTTTACTTCGCTTCTTTTTACTTGAGAAACATTTGCAAATCTCTTTTGCATCATTAACAGAGTCATTCTAGGAAATAAGTCGTAAGTATTTCCTAGAATTTTCTAGAAGTATTTCCCGAATCTTAAGCATAATCATTATTAGGGGATGCTAGATGATTGACAATTTGTTATACAGTAAAAACTGTTTAACAGACCTTGTTCTGTGTGGGGGCGCTTTATCATGGTGCAAAAGGGTTTACCGGGCGTAAAAATCTCTTTTTCTCGTATTCAAAATCTCGTTTCAGTGCAACGAAAATCCTGGTGAAAAATGTCGTCATATTTTTTTTTTCAAAGAAAAGAAATACATCTGTTCAACAGCTTACATTCTAAAGTATATATTTTTAAAAGCCTCTTTTTCGAAGTTGGAAACAGGTCAATCAAACCCCTGAATAATTAAAAGCACTTAAAGTTACTTATGTTTCATAATACTATTTCGATGCTATATGAATTTGAAATGGATTTGAAATATATGGATTTGAAAAACAAACACTTTCCTAAATGGCTATTCATAGTCCATTTATCAGTATTAAATCTGTTCAAGCCCTAATGCACTTAACTTAGGCTTGTTAAGATATTTCAATACTAAATTCAATTACAAGTGATTAATTTTTCGAAATGTAGAAAAAAATTATTATTTTTACTTTCATTGCAATGCATGGTAATGTATAGGGAAAGTTATTGGAATCATGTCGAAAATCGCAACGTACGTTTTCGACGGATCTACACGTTTCGAGACCTCTAGAATACGAAAAAACTATTTTTAGCGTGACGTCTGTGTGTGTGTCTGTCTGTCTGTCTGTGCAGATTTTGTAACCACTCTAGCTAAAAAACTAATTGACCGAATTTCATAAAATTTGGTAGGTAAGTCATTTGTGGGCGAATTTGGTGCTGATTAGTTTTGATTACGATTCGGGATAAAAGAACCCGCCTTTTGTTGCGAAGTGGCCCTCAAAAGCTTGTATCCCCTATAACTGAAAATCTAATGGACCGAATTTCACAAAATTCGGTAGATATGTCACTTATGGGTCATCCTGGTGCTGATTAGATTTTGGTACGATTCGTAAAAAAATAACCTGCCTTTTTTTGCAAAATGGCCGCAAAAATCGACAAAATCTAAAATAAAAAACTACGTATGCTGAACTATATCCATTAAATGTTTGTTATATGCGTAATTACTAACGAAGAAAAGAATAAGACCAACCCCATTACACTAGGACAAGCCGTTCTCGAGATATTTCGTTTTTTCGTTTTTTCTTTACTCCACCTTTGAGGATGAGTCCAGTTACCAAAGGAAAACGAAAATTCAATTAATAGTGAATTGAATTTAATTAAAATAAAGAGAATGTGTATATAAGTCTGCAGGGAAAGTCATGTGCTGCCCACATCAGATTTTTACTTTCCCTGCAATACATGGTAATGTATAGGGAAAGTATTGGAATCATGCCGAAAATCACAACTCGAGTTTTCCACGGATCTACACGTTTCAAAACCTCTAGAATACGAAAAAACTATTTTTAGCGTGACGTCTGTGTGTGTGTCTGTCTGTCTGTGTGTCTATCTGTCTGTGTGTCTGTCTGTCTGTCTGTGCAGATTTTGTATCCACTCTACCTAAAAAAGTAATTGACCGAATTTCATAAAATTTGGTAGGTAAGTCACTTGTGGGCGAATCTGGTGCTGATTAGTTTTGGGTACGATTTGAGATAAAAGAACCCGCCTTTTTCTACGAAATGGCCCGCAAAAGCTTATATCCACTCTAGCTGGAAAACTAATGGACCGAATTTCACAAAATTTGGTAGATAAGTCACTCGTGGAACACCCTGGTGCTGATTAGATTTTGGTACGATTTGGAAAAAAATAACCTGCCTTTTTTTGCAAAATGGCCCGCAAAAATCGCAAAAATCTAGAATAAAAAACTACGTATGCTCAAATATAGCCATTAAATGCTTGTTTAATACGTAATTTTTAGCGAAGAAAATAATAAGACCAACCCCATTACACTAGGACTAGCCGTTCTCGAGATATTTTAGTTTTTCGTATTTTTCCTACAGCATTTTTGAAAATAAGTCCAGTTTTCAAATGAGAACGAAAATTGAACTAAAAGTGAATTAAATTTAATTTAAATAAATAGAACGTGAATATAAGTCTGCAGGGAAAGTCATGTGCTGCCCACATCAGATTTTTTAATAATAAAGAAAGGAAAATATGAAATATTAATCATGAAATACGTTGTCTTAGAGAAAATCGTTTTGAAGCCGAGTACAAACAACATTCATCACTGATGGCAATGAATTTAAAATTTTATATTTCAGAACAGGATGGGAGCACATTTTATAAAAAGTTTTGTTTGGAGCAAGGGTAGTGATATGTTCGGAGCAATGGGAGAATAGTCAACATCATTGCAAAACACTATCAATTGGTGCCATAAATTTTCCTGAAATTATTATTATTACTAATGTTATAAAAATGTAATCACAATATAAAGTTTCGAATGGCGTTTATTTATTACAAAAAAACCTAATTATAGTTTTTACATTATCTATAAAATTGTCTAACTTTTTTTTTGTCTTTCCAGGTCCTCCAGAACCCACCCACTCTCCCCAGTGACCCCAAAATCAGAATTTAGAAACATTCATTACATAATCATGGGGTAAAAACTAACAGAGCTGGATATTTGTTTCTCTACCAGGGAGCTGAGAAAATGGGTTCCTTCGAAAAGTCTTTCCAGATTCTCAGAAGCCCCTACCTCGATAACCCAGGAGGCCGAAACTTTACGACCACAAAGCAGCACCTACCTGAGCCAATTTTAGATTGAAACGAATATTTCAGACGCTAAGTACCATATATTGTCTTAAAAAATGAAATATTAAAAAATTTGACAACTTAGTTTCTCTGCCAAAATTTCTGCCAAAATTGCCGCCGTGTTCACGCGGAGTACGATCATGTTAAACATGTGGGTCCGTAAGTCCTTCCGAGAGGTTGGTGGTAGGGGAAGGAGGGTACGGTCCCTGTAGATGCCTCCCCCACTGGGTTCCGGTATAAATTGGGTGGCACTTCCCGGCCGTCCAAACGGTTACCTTATACCTTTCTAATAGGTCGGACGGTCTGGGTCTCAACAACAACAACTTAGTTTTTCTGGAAACACTGGGAACACCGCGTGCTGTTGGCACATTTCGGGCGCGGTAGCCCGGTGGTTTGCGCGCTGGATTTGCACGCTGCCACAACTGTCGCCGTGTTCATGCGGAGTACGATCACGTTAAACATGTGGGTCCGTAAGTCCATCCGAGAGGTAGGTGGTAGGGGAAGGAGCGTACGATCCCTGTGGATGCTTTCCCCACTGGGTTCCGGTCTAAATTGGGTGGCACTTCCCGGCCGTCCAAACGGTTACCTTATACCTTTCTGGTAAGTCGGACGGTCTGGGTCTCAACAACAACAACTTAGTTTCTCTGTTAAGAATCTGAGTTTCTTTGTCTTTGACAGGCTTAAATACTATTCAAAATATTAAACTTCATTTTGAAACGTAAATCGTGTTTTAGCGACCATATCTCACAGACACACGTATTCACGGGCATTATTTCAAACGGTTCCAAAAGTCTCAATTATTTAAGACGTCATAAAATGTGTTTTTAAAACAAAACCTTGGATACAAAAAATTTTCCAGAAAACAATGCGAAATTTCAATTTATTTTCGATGTTTTTTCATGTAGAAAACACATTCGTCTCTTTATTTTCCGTACATGTAAATAAAAATCGACCCATCTGATATCCCACTTGAATCCATTCGCGTCCGATGTGGGAGCATAAATATTTCTTTCTAATGCTGCCATCGCTAGGATATAAATAGCATAGCACAAAAGAGTTCAAGTACGATGGGCAGAAAGCCCTTTTCCCCCCAGAACTGCATTAACAATGAAGATCATAGCATTCCTTTTACTTACGAGAGTCACACTGAAATTTTTGAGATACCGTTAAATGGTACAAGTTAAACTTACCAACACTTAGGAGTGTTCAAAGTACTCCCCTCCAACTTCAATGCACTTTTGTAGGCGATGAAAAATCGATGAAAAATGTGTTTTTATAGCCTCATCAATCTCATCTTCGGAATGAAAACGACGCCCACGTAAATTTCATTTAGATTAAAAAATAGCAAAAATTCACACATAGCAACATTAGGGACCACGGTAGCCCAGTGGTTAGCGCAGGGAATTGCACTCGGTAGTCCCGGGTTCGACTCCCGCCACTGCTCAAACTCCTGCCGTATTCACGCGAGGTGCAATCACGTTAAACATGTGGATCCGGAAGTCCTTCCGAGAGGTTGGTGGTAGGGGAAGGAGGGTACTGTCCATGTGGATGCCTCCCCCACTGGGTTCCGGTTTAAATTGGGTGGCGACCAAACAGTTACCTTACTGCTTTCTGGTAGGTCAGACGGTCTGGGTCTCAACAACAACAACATAGCAAGATCAGGAGAATAGGGTGGATGTTCTATCACTTTGATGCTTTTTGTTCAAGAAATTCGACTGTCATTCTTGATGAATGAGAAGATGCATTGTCATGCTGAAGCACGAGTCCCCTAATATTCACTTCCTGAAGAATTTCTAGAAGACACTTAGTGGTGTACCAGTTAGCTACTGTCTTCTGTCCCTCTAGCTTTATGGCTTTGACCAGGCCTGTACTTCTGAAGAACACCGCATACATTACTTTTTCCATTGCTCGTTGTCTTTTCACCATTGTTGATTTGGGGTCATCTTCAAAGACCCATGCTTTATTTTCTTGACGCGTTGGAGCGTCAAAAACGGTATGTACGTTTAATCACCAGTTATGATTTTAGAAATAATGCTGTGTCCACCACTATTAAGTAATTTTCGGCTTCTTTACTGATTCTAACAAGCTCCTCATTTTGTTGTTCTGTTAAATTATGGGGGACCCAAAGACAAAGTAACATTTTCATATGCAGTTCTTCATGAATAATTTTACGTATAGCTGCGGATCCAATGAAGTTCCTTCTGTATCATTTGGTAGGTACAGCGATTTTCCTCAATCAACATTTTTTGAATAGCCGACACATTTTCTAGGACTACAGCTGACAAAGGTCTCCTTGTGTGATCTTCATCCAGGAGATAATTTTGACCTCTTCTAAACTCTAAACCATCTGAATACAGTGGCACGAGGTGGACCATCATTTCCATATGCTAATTGTAGACGTTGAAGACATTCTTCTTGATTTAGCCCCACTTTAAAATCATAGAAAATCATAGCTCAATAATGCTCTCGCGTCAACTCCATTTTCTTTTCTTTCAAAATTTATTTTACGATAGCTAAATTGTAATTGTTGCCACAAATTATCATCTGCGGACATAAAAGAGTTCAAATTTATATATCCGACCAATAATTTTTTTTTCTCAAAAATTTCAGTGTAACCCTCGTATTACAGCCCTGGGTATAAGTGGTGGTCTCCGTTAGAGACGGAGCAGTCTGGGGTATTGTTTTGGGGGTGGCTGTAGGAGGCTGCAGTGGTAAAGTGTATATAGGTATTTATTACATGAAGGCACTAGGTAGGAAGAGGTTAAAAGGTTTTATTGCATGTGTAAAAACGACTTTGAGCGAAATTCTTCTTCGACCTAGACCATCTGACCTACACAAAAGTGTTGTTGTTGTTGAAACGCAGACCGTCCGACCTACCAGAAAGGTGTAAGGTAACTGTTTGGACGGTCGGGAAGTGCCACCCAATTTAGACCGGAACCCAGTGGGGGAGGCATCCACAGGGACCGTATCCTCCTTCCCCTACCACCAACCTCTCGGAAGGACTTTCGGACCCACATGTTTAACGTGATCGTACTCCGTATGAACACGGCGGCAGTTTTGGCAGTGGCTGGAATCGAACCCGGGCCTACCGAGTGCAACTCCAGCGCGCTAACCAATGGGCTACCGCGCCCCTACACAAAAGTGTGGGGTATCTGTTTGGACGGCCGGGAAGTGCCACCCAATTAAGACCGGGACTCAGTGGGGGGCGGTATCTACAGGGGCCGAACCCCCCTTCCCCTTCCAGCAACCTCTCAAAAGTACTGACGGACTCACATATTTAAAGTGCCCGTACTCCGCGCGAACACGGAGACAGTTCGAGCAGAGCCGGGAATCGAACTTGAACAGCCCGAGTGCAATCCCCGCGCACTAACCACTGGGCTGTCCTACCCCTGTGAGCGAAATGGAACAACTTCTAAAAATCAGTATAATATTAAAATACAGTTGATCTGTTGAACATAAAAATTTATTTACTTATGAATTCCATAAGCCGCCAATAATCAGGTTCGAATACTGCTCTGAGACTATGGTAAACTCAAAGTCATGCACCTAAATTAAAATGGCAATGATAGGTGAATTCAGAATTTAATTCACACACGCATAAGTTATAGTGAAGAAAGAAATACACATTTAAATGCTACCAAAATTTTGGATTTATTTTCACACATCAACAATAAGTAATGAAATTTCAAAACAAAATAAAATAGATAATTAACTTTATACTCAAGTATTTGTTGAGGAACTCCAAAACTAATGAGCAGGCAATGAGAGTTTATTATCGGAGTTTGAAAGTTTACGTTGGATTTATTTCCATGGACTTTAATTTAATATTCAGTTCTAAACTTGAGCTCACACATATAAAGGAGGAAAACAGACAAAAGTATTTACGTCCAAATGCCGCATGATGAAAACAAAAACGATTAATTCATAAAGAAATTATCACCACTTATAATTACGTAGGTGGTTCAAAAAGTAAGGTAACAAGAGCTCTCACGGATGCACAAATTCGACGTGCGAATTATTTGAATTGAAAATGAAAGGCGTCGTGTTGTTGCACGATAATGCCCGACCGCATGCGGCCTGGGTTACACGTGATTTGGTACAGCGTTTCCGATGTAACGTTTCCGAACTGGACCCTGATTTCTTCTATGCCGGTTTCGATAGATTGGTTTACCGATGGAACAAATGCTTCGACAACCATGGTGACTATGTGGAAAAATAATATGGCCAGTGCCTTGCTAACTTTGTATATCTCTTTGATTTCGTGAATAAACCTTTTCTCTCACAGGACTTGCTACCATAATTTTGAACTACCCTCGTAAAATGAGCACACGCTTTTACAACGCTTTGACACTAGACACATAACATGCAGGCGCACATTGGCAACAACATTAATTCAGAGCATTTCTCGTTGTGAGTAATGTAATGGTGTTATTACACGGGCTATTTTTATTGCCGAATTTGGCTATTCTGCCCGTCAATCATACTTTAGGCTACCCATGCTGATGTGTGTATAATATACACAAAACAGATCCATGGATGCTGGTATCTGCAATGGGAGCATGATTATTATGGTGTTATTACACGGGCAATTTTTATTGCCGAACTTCGGCAATTCCGCCCGTCAATCATACTTTAGGCTCCTCCTCTTTAACAGTTTCCTTCTCTCTAATCTCGACGATTTCATTTCCGAAAGCATTCTTTGGTGTGTTTTTCGTATAATTTGAATCTTTTACATCCTAAAGGTGTCTGTAATTTGTTAAAAGTTCTATTATTATTTTTCCATCTCCAGACTTTAGAAATTCCTCCCGGCAATGATACTTTAGGCCCCGCCTTTCTAATACCCTCGAGTTCATACCAAGAAGCATTATTTAGTGGGTTTTTTCGTATAATTTGGATCTCTTATATGCCACAGGTGTCTGTAATTTGGTAAAAGTTCTATTATTATTTTTATATCTCCAGACTTTAGCAATTCCACCCGGCAATGATACTGTAAGTCCCTCCTTTTTAACAGGCTCTCCCTGTTTAGTGCCGCCTATTTAAGGAAGCATTCTTTAGCGTGGTTTTTCGTATAATTTGGATATTTTATATCTCACAGGTGTCTGTAATTTGGTAGAAGTTCTATTATTTTTTCCATCCCCAGATTCTAAAGTAATTGAGCTGCTTCGACGTGTTTGCATTACAGTCGCCATTGCCATCTTGAATGCAAATGAGAAGAGGAAAGGCGGAACGTAGTGACGTCCAATTTTATCGTCCTCTGATTGAGTCGCCGCTTAGAAATTGAGCAATTTTTATTGCCGAGTTCGAACGAATTGCGGCAATTCGGCGGCAAGATTTCTTCCCATTGAAATGTATGGTGTTGCTGAAAAATTGCTGGAAGGAATTGCTCCGTGTAATAACACCATAAGCACGATCAAGCAGGAGCAATCCGGAGGAGGTTGGTTGCCCTCGAGTACGAAAACTAGCTTTGCATCCTGTGGCAGTTTTCTCAGACGTAGATGAAAAGTATGACGATATTTTAAAGACGTAATTTAGATAGATCACTCCCCAAGCAATTTTGTGAATTACCCTCATCTCTTCTTGACAACAAGTTGAAAAGCAGACACACTTAGCATACCACAGCAAAAACTTGTAGAAACTTGAAGACTGGGTCCTTCTAGGGTGAGAACAGGGTGATGTAAATTTTGAATCAAATATTTTGAGTACAATATCAGCCTATAAACACCTTAAAATTTATTTTACAATTTTGGGCAGAATTTGAATAATCGTTGAAATCAAATAGATATCGTCATGGCAACATGAATCCATTGGACCTCGCCCTTATAAAAAGCCAAAGTAAGGCTAAGAAAAAAAAACCTGCTCAGGAGCATAGTTTTAAGATTCGACAAAGTGTTTTAAAGTTATTCAGATTGTCATGAAAAGTATTTTTAAAATAAAATTTCGGATACAAAATTTTCCAGGAAACAATTCGAAATTTCTGTTTAATTCCCCTGCTTTTTCATACAGAAAATACTTTTGCAGCTTAGTTTTCCGTACATGTAAATAAAAAAAAATCGACCCACTTCATTCCCTGAATTCATTCACGTCCAATGTGGGAGAGCAAGTCTTACTCTCCGCTGCTGCCATCGCGAGGATGTAAATAGCAGGGCACAAAAGAGTTAAGGCACAATGGGAGAATGGGTAGAAAACCCTTTTTTCCTGGAGCTGCATTAACAATGATGATCATTGCCCTCCCTTGACTTATTACAGTCCTAGCGGTCGTCTGACTTAGAGACATATCAGTCTGGTATACTGTTTTGGGAGTGGCTGAGAGGCTGCAGTGGTAAGGTGATTATCAGTTTTGAAAAGTACATACAAAGTGGGGAGAGAATAAAATATTTTGCTATATGAAAAGTTAAAAAAATAATTCCAAGAGCTATATCAAAAAGTGTCAACTGTTCTTTCTTTTATTATCGCGAAATAATTTTATTATCAAATTTTATACAGCTTTTTCTATTATTGGTGGCAAAAATTTTGCCACTCTACACTGTAAAACGTTTGCAAGCATGTTACTGAAAGTTTCAGGGGAATCGGATATCCGTAATGGGGAGTAAGGTTCCTGATAGTTATGATATATATATATATATATATATTGATCTTAGACATATATAATAAATTACAAAGTTGCGTAAAGACAGGAGCAGAATTTTATGAAATCGATTAAAATTTTCAAGGGAATTAAATTTTAAGAAATACAAAATTTAAATTTTTATACGGCCCTCGTACAAAAACATTTCCAATGAGTAAAATGTGCGTCATACACTGATAAGGTGATGTACAAAATTTCAACATTTTATCATAAAAAGTCCCAGATATATGAGAAGAAGAAAATGCTGACTTAAACCACTTTTCGATGCATCAACACGGGTTTTCAGAGTGGAAAAATCATGTCGGCAGATCGCGTTTCAGGGGTCATACATAAATTACGAAAGAAAACAATGCTTACACAAATAAATAATAATTTTGCTATTTGTTGGTACAAAAGTATCTACATTGTGTAGAAATAATAACTTTACACAAAGATTACAAAGCTTGTTCAAAATGTTTTCCATTCATGCCAAAGATCCATTAAAGATAAGAGGCAGATATTATTTGCTTCTGATGCATTTCTGTGTTGCGTCATTTCCACTCTTGCTGTAAACATTTACATTTTAATGTGTGATTAATCCTTCACCAACTTTGTTTAAACATATCTCTGGGACTTTTTATGATAAAATGCTGAAATTTTGTACATCACCTTATTAGTGTATGGAGCACATTTTACCCATTGGAAATGTTTTTGTACGGGGGCCGTATAAGAATTTAAATTTTGTATTTCTTCAAATTTAATTCCCTGAAAATTTTTATCGATTACATAAAATTCTGTATCTTTTATTAAGCAACTTTGTAATTTATTATATATATCTAAGATCGATATTTAAGGAATAACAGCCGAGGTCAATGTTTTTGGGACACCATATATATATATATATATATATATATTTACAATTACAATGAAGTTTCCAGGACATTAAACTCCGATGACCTTACATCATGTGTATGCAGCAATAAAAATCTTGCCCCTTATGTCAACTCCTCTCATGGACACATTATTACTGGGGATCTCAGTATAGTTCAGGATGATATACTTGGGGATATTATGAATAAAGGGTCTAAATTTCGCATTCTATTCTGCCATCACCCTAAACAACTTCTTCAGTCTATATCATTTGATTTTGATAAATTCATATATCAACTTGCTTGTTCACATTCCATTCCTATTGAAGCATTCCATCTATGGAAGTATACTACCTTACATCTACTTAAAAATGTTATTATAAACATTAAATTAACGAAGCCTAGGCATCCTTTTAAACAACTCCTATCTGCTATTAAAGAACTACAACAACATTTTGTCATAACTTATGTAGATATAGCTTCTAATAATTATGCCATCATTTGTAAAAAATATTATGTTTCTCTGTTACAGAATTACTTAAAAAATAATCAAATTTTTAAACCCATTAATAATCAGTCTATCAAAATCAAAACTAAAATGCTAAAATTATATGCACAATTAAATATTAATTGTAAGTTTTTTTAATTTCCTTATGTTACTTTGGTTCCTAAATTCCACAAATCACCTCTCAGTTTTAGAACGGTCACTTGTGGACATAATACCTTTACCACTACAGCTAGTAAGTACTTGCTTAACTGTTTAAATAGAATTAATGAATCTCTTAAATTTAGGAATTCAGGATATTTCATTTTGAACAGTAGTTTTGATTTAGTTAATCACCTTAGTAAGCTTCCACAAATTTTTGGTTTCCAAACCTTTGATTTTAATGACCTATTTAATAACATTGCCATTAAAGATTTATATAAAGTTATTATCGTTCTTTATCATGAATATATATCTTCCAATCATGTTGCATTTAATGTCAAAAATTTTCCTATGCTCTTGCACTATGTGTTATATAACAATTATATTATCCAAGGTGATAACATTTATTTACAAACATCTGGTGTACCACAAGGTGGCTGTAGTAGTAGTATTCTCGCTAACTTATATCTTTATTATTATGAATGTCATTTTAACTCTAATTCATATATTATATATAGATAGGTTGACGACTTAATTGGTATTATCATTGATGATTCCTATCCCATTAATATTGATTTTTACCCATCTAACCTAGAATTAATTCCTAATGAGCCTAGCGTTAGTCAAACTGTAAATTTTTTAGACCTTAATTTAGATGCCATCAATAATCATGTAATCACCAATATATATGATAAAAAAAAGATTCTTACAATTTCACTATCATAAAGCTGCTATCATATCATTCTTGTAATTCTATTCAATTGTTTAGAAACATCATCTTAAACCAGCTATTTCGAATACGTCGACGATTAGATTATATTAGTTCTGAAGTAAAATTTTGTGTTTCATGTTGTATTGATGGATGTTAATTTGAATCAATTTATTCTGGAATAGTCAATGTGTATATGTATATTTTTCCACTATCTATCCTAGTTTTGCTTATTCCTAAGCATTTATTTAATCCGGGTCTTAATGTGTCTACACATTAGTTTATATATTTTCAAAGTGTTTTAGATGATCTATTAGTTTGAAAAATAATGGTACCTTTCTTATGTTGTTATTGTGTCTCCACCTTTGTAATTGAATTAAGGTGCATTCTTGGCTAAAGAGTCTCTTTTTTTAATGCAAGTGCCTTTATTTTAGGGAAATAAAGGTTACTATCATTCCCTATTACATGATGTCTTATTATAAAAAATTAGCGACTGGCAACTGGATGCTTTCTGACATCCAAGCTCGGTATTCGAGAACTTGTTGGGGTTCTCCTAGATCGTTATCCAGCTACCAACAATATCCTTTATCCTCTATGACTATTCCATCTTCATTCGGTACATCCAGCCAGTATTCTTTGTTCACTTCATATAACTTTCAATCGTACAGCCATGCATCACTAAATAACACACTTAAATTTAAATCTTGTAATTCTAATAGATGTAAAACTTGTCCGTTTGCTAATAGTAATCAGATCAATTGTAACAATAATCTTGTATTCTGTAAAA
This sequence comes from Amaurobius ferox, assembly GCA_951213105.1. Taxonomy (NCBI): domain Eukaryota; kingdom Metazoa; phylum Arthropoda; class Arachnida; order Araneae; family Amaurobiidae; genus Amaurobius; species Amaurobius ferox. Next base: position 60,199,289 of record OX578150.1, on the reverse strand, counting down.
CATATAATTGTATCTACCAAATTGAATGTAAAAAATGTAATATGTCATATATAGGTCAAACCAGCAACCCTCTGCATCTCCGAATTAACGTACACAGGAATCACATAAAAAATTTTTCAAATAATGCAACTTCCTTTAATGAATCAAAATTTGAATACGAACATTTTTCTAAACATGGGTTCGACAACATTGAAATTAGTATTCTGTGTATTCAAAAAAATTACTATGACAGATTGTTTCTTGAAAATGAATTCATTTGTGCACACAAAACCATCTTTCCATATGGACTCAATCAAATATTTAACCATCATAATATAGTTAAAAAGTCCTTTAATTCTCCTAATGAAGACCATAATATTTATAATTCCTTCAACAATCATAAAAGTAAATCAAAAAGAACTAAAAGAGCAAGTAAATATAATAAAAAATTGCCATCATTATCTGAACTAAAAAATGCCATCCTTCAGCAACATGCAAATTTTAAAATTACTTTTGATTGGAAACAATGTAAAAACTGGATTTTCGCAATTAAAAAACAGCAATTAAATATGGTATATAATCTTTTTCTAAGTACTGCATTTGATAACGTTCATTTTAAACATTTATTCTATGATTTGCTCATTACCAGAAGTAAAAATATTAATAGTTATTTTTATGTCACAGACTTAAACTTTAATGACGAATCAAAACAAAATACTAAAATCAATGAATATTGTACCTTGAATTTTACTAATTCTGTATTAAATAATCTGAAGATAAATAATTTTTTAAAATCGGTTTCCAATTACTTTCCAGTCAAACATGTAAATCCTAAAATTGCATATAAATATGATAAACCGCTAGGACGTTATATTTTCAACTATAATCAAATTGCCAAATCAGTAGATATTAATCAAAACTATGAATTGGATAAAGAGTCATATTGCCACTGTCATTTAGAAAAATACAAAGACTTCGTAGATAAACACCATGGGCATGTTATAACGGGAAATCTAAATATTATTAATTATGATGCACTAAGATCACTGATGTTACTGGGTACTAAGTACCGTATACCTACTAAATTTAAACATAAATTAATATGTAAAGGTTTATTTCTTGACTTAAATAAATTTATTTATAAAATCAGTTATAAATATCAAATCCCTGTAGAAGCCTTTAAACCTTGGAGAGTCTTAATAGAGCAATACTTAAATCATTATATATATAATCAGAAAATTAATAATTCATATAAACTTAATTCAATTAAAAATGATATTAAAGAAATACAAAAGGATTTTGTCATTACATATGTCGATAAGGCAAGTGGAAACTACTCAATTATATGTAAATATTATTATAAAAATACCCTTCAGTCACACTTACTTAATAATCATATCTATAATTTACATAAAACTAACCTTAAAATCTTATACAATAGAATATCAGCCAAATATAAGCAAATCCATCTAAAAAATAGTTGTAATAACATTCCATATATTGTTTTAGTACCCAAGTTTCATAAATCCCCTGTTGCTTTTCGAACCATTACCAGTGGGCATAATTCTTACATTACTAATGCTGGAAAATTATTATTAAAGATATACTACATGAAGTATCCTTGTCAGATGAAATCTCAAATAATTGTCATATTGTAAAAAACAGTTTTGAAGTAGTTAAGAAATTGAAAACTCTTACTAATATTCGTAGTATTTATACCTTTGATTTCAAAGATTTGTTTAATAATATTAATATAAATGATCTGTATAGAATTATTTTAGGAATTTTTGAAAAATATAATATCAACCTAAAATATTCAAATTTTCTTTTTAAAAAATTACTTAACTTCACCCTTTATGAGAATTATATTCAACATGGTGGTACTATTTTTAAACAACAGGTTGGTATCCCACAAGGGGGGTGTGCCTCATCATTGTTAGCTAATCTGTATTTATTCTTCTATGAAAAAAACATTAATCCAAGCTTGCATAATATGCACATGTTTAGATATATAGATGACATTTTATGTGTATCCCCAAATAATAATATCCCTATAGTATTAAACTTTTATCCAAAAAATTTACAATTAAATGCAAGTAATAATGACACTAATGTTGCAAACTTTTTAGATTTAAATTTAAATTTACAAAATTGTAATATGGTTATAAACTTGTATGATAAAAGACAGGATTTTAAATTTAATACATCAAAAATTCAACATTTTGACTCTTGTCTGCATATATCTGTATTTAGAAATATTATAATAAACCAGGCTCTTAGAATCAATAAAATTTGTGATGAATATTATAAATTAGCGCACTTTATGGAATTATTGAGTACAGCGACTAATAATGCATATCCCCTCAATTTTGTTATTAAAATTATCAACTCAGTGTATCAAATTTCACTCGATAACATCCTAGAAAACATTCCCATTTTTAGTGACTAACATACAGGAGAGAGAGAGAGAGAGAAAAAAAAAAAATAAATAAATAAATAAATAAATAAATATATATATATATATATATATATATGTTTGTATGTTATATATAGTTATTTATTAATTATATAAATAGATAAAAATGAAAAATAATAAACTAAGTCAAAAACATTAGAAAAATCGGAAAATAAGATGCATTAACATTAATGTTTTGAATTTTATTTTCGCAAAAAAATGTAACTTTTGTCAGTATTGAAACTACGTTTTGTGCGCCCTTATAATGGTGTATAGTGGCATTCTCGATTATCCAGTTTTCCTATGAATTCTTGTTTAGTAGGAATTTTCATCTATGATTCATATTCATATTCTGTTCTGCATGTTTGGGAAGTTGTATTCTGAATTGCTTGTCCAGTCTTCAGCTTAGACTCACTGGACGGGTTTGGGATTATTTCCGTGAACGTTCGTACTGCCTCCCTGGTAGAATTTCGACTTGTTCATTCCGGTGCTTCTAGATTAAGTTGTTGAGGTTGATCGTGTATACACGTGGTAGAAGAGGAATGATTCATGCCGCATGGTAATACAATTTTCGTAATGTATCCTTTTTTCATTTTTTCATTTTTTGATGCCTGTAGTCTGAGTTTAAGCATTTATAGTAATGTACTATTGCTTAATCTGAAACAGGCATTTGTCTGGGTTAATTAGAATTAAATACTCAGACCTGAAGAGGAATTTAATTCTGATTAATCATCGAATTTGGGAAGGTTCTGTTCTTTTCTCTTATCGGCATTATGGCCGTGAATTTGCTTCTATGGTGATGTTAATATTACTTGAATTGTATTTTTATTATTTTTTATTTTTACATAATTCTTATTATTACATTTCAAATATTTATCTATATACTTGTCTGCTGCATTATGCGCGTATTGTATATTGGTTTCTTATTTTCTGTCTAGTTGTTTACGAGTTTCTGTGGTAACATTCATTTTTAATTAGTTAGAACTGAATTACACTAAAGTTAGCTGCATTTGCGCTGAATTGGTGTCAAATTTTAACTTCATTTTTATCTCATTATCCCTTATCTTATCATTTTAAAATGTCTGGTAATTGTAATTCCTAGGTAATAATTCTATTCTTAGCCATTGTTTTTGTGATCGATCTTAGTTTTTCATATATTGAATATCTTATTGTTTTTGTGATCGTACGTAGCCTTTCATACATTGAATCTCTGAATTGTTGAACCATTAAATAAATGCATATTTTTTGGAAGAATTTGAATTCTGTATTTACAGCAATGGTTGTATTATTATTAGATTATATTAGTTCTGAAGTAAAATTTTGTGTTTCATGTTGTATTGATGGATGTTAATTTGAATCAATTTATTCTGGAATAGTCAATGTGTATATGTATATTTTTCCACTATCTATCCTAGTTTTGCTTATTCCTAAGCATTTATTTAATCCGGGTCTTAATGTGTCTACACATTAGTTTATATATTTTCAAAGTGTTTTAGATGATCTATTAGTTTGAAAAATAATGGTACCTTTCTTATGTTGTTATTGTGTCTCCACCTTTGTAATTGAATTAAGGTGCATTCTTGGCTAAAGAGTCTCTTTTTTTAATGCAAGTGCCTTTATTTTAGGGAAATAAAGGTTACTATCATTCCCTATTACATGATGTCTTATTATAAAAAATTAGCGACTGGCAACTGGATGCTTTCTGACATCCAAGTTCGGTATTCGAGAACTTGTTGGGGTTCTCCTAGATCGTTATCCAGCTACCAACAATATCCTTTATCCTCTATGACTATTCCATCTTCATTCGGTACATCCAGCCAGTATTCTTTGTTCACTTCATATAACTTTCAATCGTACAGCCATGCATCACTAAATAACACACTTAAATTTAAATCTTGTAATTCTAATAGATGTAAAACTTGTCCGTTTGCTAATAGTAATCAGATCAATTGTAACAATAATCTTGTATTCTGTAAAACATATAATTGTATCTACCAAATTGAATGTAAAAAATGTAATATGTCATATATAGGTCAAACCAGCAACCCTCTGCATCTCCGAATTAACGTACACAGGAATCACATAAAAAAATTTTCAAATAATGCAACTTCCTTTAATGAATCAAAATTTGAATACGAACATTTTTCTAAACATGGGTTCGACAACATTGAAATTAGTATTCTGTGTATTCAAAAAAATTACTATGACAGATTGTTTCTTGAAAATGAATTCATTTGTGCACACAAAACCATCTTTCCATATGGACTCAATCAAATATTTAACCATCATAATATAGTTAAAAAGTCCTTTAATTCTCCTAATGAAGACCATAATATTTATAATTCCTTCAACAATCATAAAAGTAAATCAAAAAGAACTAAAAGAGCAAGTAAATATAATAAAAAATTGCCATCATTATCTGAACTAAAAAATGCCATCCTTCAGCAACATGCAAATTTTAAAATTACTTTTGATTGGAAACAATGTAAAAACTGGATTTTCGCAATTAAAAAACAGCAATTAAATATGGTATATAATCTTTTTCTAAGTACTGCATTTGATAACGTTCATTTTAAACATTTATTCTATGATTTGCTCATTACCAGAAGTAAAAATATTAATAGTTATTTTTATGTCACAGACTTAAACTTTAATGACGAATCAAAACAAAATACTAAAATCAATGAATATTGTACCTTGAATTTTACTAATTCTGTATTAAATAATCTGAAGATAAATAATTTTTTAAAATCGGTTTCCAATTACTTTCCAGTCAAACATGTAAATCCTAAAATTGCATATAAATATGATAAACCGCTAGGACGTTATATTTTCAACTATAATCAAATTGCCAAATCAGTAGATATTAATCAAAACTATGAATTGGATAAAGAGTCATATTGCCACTGTCATTTAGAAAAATACAAAGACTTCGTAGATAAACACCATGGGCATGTTATAACGGGAAATCTAAATATTATTAATTATGATGCACTAAGATCACTGATGTTACTGGGTACTAAGTACCGTATACCTACTAAATTTAAACATAAATTAATATGTAAAGGTTTATTTCTTGACTTAAATAAATTTATTTATAAAATCAGTTATAAATATCAAATCCCTGTAGAAGCCTTTAAACCTTGGAGAGTCTTAATAGAGCAATACTTAAATCATTATATATATAATCAGAAAATTAATAATTCATATAAACTTAATTCAATTAAAAATGATATTAAAGAAATACAAAAGGATTTTGTCATTACATATGTCGATAAAGCAAGTGGAAACTACTCAATTATATGTAAATATTATTATAAAAATACCCTTCAGTCACACTTACCTTATAATCATATCTATAATTTACATAAAACTAACCTTAAAATCTTATACAATAGAATATCAGCCAAATATAAGCAAATCCATCTAAAAAATAGTTGTAATAACATTCCATATATTGTTTTAGTACCCAAGTTTCATAAATCCCCTGTTGCTTTTCGAACCATTACCAGTGGGCATAATTCTTACATTACTAATGCTGGAAAATTATTATTAAAGATACTACATGAAGTATCCTTGTCAGATGAAATCTCAAATAATTGTCATATTGTAAAAAACAGTTTTGAAGTAGTTAAGAAATTGAAAACTCTTACTAATATTCGTAGTATTTATACCTTTGATTTCAAAGATTTGTTTAATAATATTAATATAAATGATCTGTATAGAATTATTTTAGGAATTTTTGAAAAATATAATATCAACCTAAAATATTCAAATTTTCTTTTTAAAAAATTACTTAACTTCACCCTTTATGAGAATTATATTCAACATGGTGGTACTATTTTTAAACAACAGGTTGGTATCCCACAAGGGGGGTGTGCCTCATCATTGTTAGCTAATCTGTATTTATTCTTCTATGAAAAAAACATTAATCCAAGCTTGCATAATATGCACATGTTTAGATATATAGATGACATTTTATGTGTATCCCCAAATAATAATATCCCTATAGTATTAAACTTTTATCCAAAAAATTTACAATTAAATGCAAGTAATAATGACACTAATGTTGCAAACTTTTTAGATTTAAATTTAAATTTACAAAATTGTAATATGGTTATAAACTTGTATGATAAAAGACAGGATTTTAAATTTAATACATCAAAAATTCAACATTTTGACTCTTGTCTGCATATATCTGTATTTAGAAATATTATAATAAACCAGGCTCTTAGAATCAATAAAATTTGTGATGAATATTATAAATTAGCGCACTTTATGGAATTATTGAGTACAGAGACTAATAATGCATATCCCCTCAATTTTGTTATTAAAATTATCAACTCAGTGTATCAAATTTCACTCGATAACATCCTAGAAAACATTCCCATTTTTAGTGACTAACATACAGGAGAGAGAGAGAGAGAGAAAAAAATAAATAAATAAATAAATAAATAAATAAATATATATATATATATATATATATATGTTTGTATGTTATATATAGTTATTTATTAATTATATAAATAGATAAAAATGAAAAATAATAAACTAAGTCAAAAACATTAGAAAAATCGGAAAATAAGATGCATTAACATTAATGTTTTGAATTTTATTTTCGCAAAAAAATGTAACTTTTGTCAGTATTGAAACTACGTTTTGTGCGCCCTTATAATGGTGTATAGTGGCATTCTCGATTATCCAGTTTTCCTATGAATTCTTGTTTAGTAGGAATTTTCATCTATGATTCATATTCATATTCTGTTCTGCATGTTTGGGAAGTTGTATTCTGAATTGCTTGTCCAGTCTTCAGCTTAGACTCACTGGACGGGTTTGGGATTATTTCCGTGAACGTTCGTACTGCCTCCCTGGTAGAATTTCGACTTGTTCATTCCGGTGCTTCTAGATTAAGTTGTTGAGGTTGATCGTGTATACACGTGGTAGAAGAGGAATGATTCATGCCGCATGGTAATACAATTTTCGTAATGTATCCTTTTTTCATTTTTTCATTTTTTGATGCCTGTAGTCTGAGTTTAAGCATTTATAGTAATGTACTATTGCTTAATCTGAAACAGGCATTTGTCTGGGTTAATTAGAATTAAATACTCAGACCTGAAGAGGAATTTAATTCTGATTAATCATCGAATTTGGGAAGGTTCTGTTCTTTTCTCTTATCGGCATTATGGCCGTGAATTTGCTTCTATGGTGATGTTAATATTACTTGAATTGTATTTTTATTATTTTTTATTTTTACATAATTCTTATTATTACATTTCAAATATTTATCCATATACTTGTCTGCTGCATTATGCGCGTATTGTATATTGGTTTCTTATTTTCTGTCTAGTTGTTTACGAGTTTCTGTGGTAACATTCATTTTTAATTAGTTAGAACTGAATTACACTAAAGTTAGCTGCATTTGCGCTGAATTGGTGTCAAATTTTAACTTCATTTTTATCTCATTATCCCTTATCTTATCATTTTAAAATGTCTGGTAATTGTAATTCCTAGGTAATAATTCTATTCTTAACCATTGTTTTTGTGATCGATCTTAGTTTTTCATATATTGAATATCTTATTGTTTTTGTGATCGTACGTAGCCTTTCATACATTGAATCTCTGAATTGTTGAACCATTAAATAAATGCATATTTTTTGGAAGAATTTGAATTCTGTATTTACAGCAATGGTTGTATTATTATTAGATTATATTAGTTCTGAAGTAAAATTTTGTGTTTCATGTTGTATTGATGGATGTTAATTTGAATCAATTTATTCTGGAATAGTCAATGTGTATATGTATATTTTTCCACTATCTATCCTAGTTTTGCTTATTCCTAAGCATTTATTTAATCCGGGTCTTAATGTGTCTACACATTAGTTTATATATTTTCAAAGTGTTTTAGATGATCTATTAGTTTGAAAAATAATGGTACCTTTCTTATGTTGTTATTGTGTCTCCACCTTTGTAATTGAATTAAGGTGCATTCTTGGCTAAAGAGTCTCTTTTTTTAATGCAAGTGCCTTTATTTTAGGGAAATAAAGGTTACTATCATTCCCTATTACATGATGTCTTATTATAAAAAATTAGCGACTGGCAACTGGATGCTTTCTGACATCCAAGCTCGGTATTCGAGAACTTGTTGGGGTTCTCCTAGATCGTTATCCAGCTACCAACAATATCCTTTATCCTCTATGACTATTCCATCTTCATTCGGTACATCCAGCCAGTATTCTTTGTTCACTTCATATAACTTTCAATCGTACAGCCATGCATCACTAAATAACACACTTAAATTTAAATCTTGTAATTCTAATAGATGTAAAACTTGTCCGTTTGCTAATAGTAATCAGATCAATTGTAACAATAATCTTGTATTCTGTAAAACATATAATTGTATCTACCAAATTGAATGTAAAAAATGTAATATGTCATATATAGGTCAAACCAGCAACCCTCTGCATCTCCGAATTAACGTACACAGGAATCACATAAAAAATTTTTCAAATAATGCAACTTCCTTTAATGAATCAAAATTTGAATACGAACATTTTTCTAAACATGGGTTCGACAACATTGAAATTAGTATTCTGTGTATTCAAAAAAATTACTATGACAGATTGTTTCTTGAAAATGAATTCATTTGTGCACACAAAACCATCTTTCCATATGGACTCAATCAAATATTTAACCATCATAATATAGTTAAAAAGTCCTTTAATTCTCCTAATGAAGACCATAATATTTATAATTCCTTCAACAATCATAAAAGTAAATCAAAAAGAACTAAAAGAGCAAGTAAATATAATAAAAAATTGCCATCATTATCTGAACTAAAAAATGCCATCCTTCAGCAACATGCAAATTTTAAAATTACTTTTGATTGGAAACAATGTAAAAACTGGATTTTCGCAATTAAAAAACAGCAATTAAATATGGTATATAATCTTTTTCTAAGTACTGCATTTGATAACGTTCATTTTAAACATTTATTCTATGATTTGCTCATTACCAGAAGTAAAAATATTAATAGTTATTTTTATGTCACAGACTTAAACTTTAATGACGAATCAAAACAAAATACTAAAATCAATGAATATTGTACCTTGAATTTTACTAATTCTGTATTAAATAATCTGAAGATAAATAATTTTTTAAAATCGGTTTCCAATTACTTTCCAGTCAAACATGTAAATCCTAAAATTGCATATAAATATGATAAACCGCTAGGACGTTATATTTTCAACTATAATCAAATTGCCAAATCAGTAGATATTAATCAAAACTATGAATTGGATAAAGAGTCATATTGCCACTGTCATTTAGAAAAATACAAAGACTTCGTAGATAAACACCATGGGCATGTTATAACGGGAAATCTAAATATTATTAATTATGATGCACTAAGATCACTGATGTTACTGGGTACTAAGTACCGTATACCTACTAAATTTAAACATAAATTAATATGTAAAGGTTTATTTCTTGACTTAAATAAATTTATTTATAAAATCAGTTATAAATATCAAATCCCTGTAGAAGCCTTTAAACCTTGGAGAGTCTTAATAGAGCAATACTTAAATCATTATATATATAATCAGAAAATTAATAATTCATATAAACTTAATTCAATTAAAAATGATATTAAAGAAATACAAAAGGATTTTGTCATTACATATGTCGATAAGGCAAGTGGAAACTACTCAATTATATGTAAATATTATTATAAAAATACCCTTCAGTCACACTTACTTAATAATCATATCTATAATTTACATAAAACTAACCTTAAAATCTTATACAATAGAATATCAGCCAAATATAAGCAAATCCATCTAAAAAATAGTTGTAATAACATTCCATATATTGTTTTAGTACCCAAGTTTCATAAATCCCCTGTTGCTTTTCGAACCATTACCAGTGGGCATAATTCTTACATTACTAATGCTGGAAAATTATTATTAAAGATATACTACATGAAGTATCCTTGTCAGATGAAATCTCAAATAATTGTCATATTGTAAAAAACAGTTTTGAAGTAGTTAAGAAATTGAAAACTCTTACTAATATTCGTAGTATTTATACCTTTGATTTCAAAGATTTGTTTAATAATATTAATATAAATGATCTGTATAGAATTATTTTAGGAATTTTTGAAAAATATAATATCAACCTAAAATATTCAAATTTTCTTTTTAAAAAATTACTTAACTTCACTCTTTATGAGAATTATATTCAACATGGTGGTACTATTTTTAAACAACAGGTTGGTATCCCACAAGGGGGGTGTGCCTCATCATTGTTAGCTAATCTGTATTTATTCTTCTATGAAAAAAACATTAATCCAAGCTTGCATAATATGCACATGTTTAGATATATAGATGACATTTTATGTGTATCCCCAAATAATAATATCCCTATAGTATTAAACTTTTATCCAAAAAATTTACAATTAAATGCAAGTAATAATGACACTAATGTTGCAAACTTTTTAGATTTAAATTTAAATTTACAAAATTGTAATATGGTTATAAACTTGTATGATAAAAGACAGGATTTTAAATTTAATACATCAAAAATTCAACATTTTGACTCTTGTCTGCATATATCTGTATTTAGAAATATTATAATAAACCAGGCTCTTAGAATCAATAAAATTTGTGATGAATATTATAAATTAGCGCACTTTATGGAATTATTGAGTACAGCGACTAATAATGCATATCTCCCCAATTTTGTTATTAAAATTATCAACTCAGTGTATCAAATTTCACTCGATAACATCCTAGAAAACATTCCCATTTTTAGTGACTAACATACAGGAGAGAGAGAGAGAGAGAAAAAAATAAATAAATAAATAAATAAATAAATAAATATATATATATATATATATATATATATATATGTTTGTATGTTATATATAGTTATTTATTAATTATATAAATAGATAAAAATGAAAAATAATAAACTAAGTCAAAAACATTAAAAAAATCGGAAAATAAGATGCATTAACATTAATGTTTTGAATTTTATTTTCGCAAAAAAATGTAACTTTTGTCAGTATTGAAACTACGTTTTGTGCGCCCTTATAATGGTGTATAGTGGCATTCTCGATTATCCAGTTTTCCTATGAATTCTTGTTTAGTAGGAATTTTCATCTATGATTCATATTCATATTCTGTTCTGCATGTTTGGGAAGTTGTATTCTGAATTGCTTGTCCAGTCTTCAACTTAGACTCACTGGACGGGTTTGGGATTATTTCCGTGAACGTTCGTACTGCCTCCCTGGTAGAATTTCGACTTGTTCATTCCGGTGCTTCTAGATTAAGTTGTTGAGGTTGATCGTGTATACACGTGGTAGAAGAGGAATGATTCATGCCGCATGGTAATACAATTTTCGTAATGTATCCTTTTTTCATTTTTTCATTTTTTGATGCCTGTAGTCTGAGTTTAAGCATTTATAGTAATGTACTATTGCTTAATCTGAAACAGGCATTTGTCTGGGTTAATTAGAATTAAATACTCAGACCTGAAGAGGAATTTAATTCTGATTAATCATCGAATTTGGGAAGGTTCTGTTCTTTTCTCTTATCGGCATTATGGCCGTGAATTTGCTTCTATGGTGATGTTAATATTACTTGAATTGTATTTTTATTATTTTTTATTTTTACATAATTCTTATTATTACATTTCAAATATTTATCTATATACTTGTCTGCTGCATTATGCGCGTATTGTATATTGGTTTCTTATTTTCTGTCTAGTTGTTTACGAGTTTCTGTGGTAACATTCATTTTTAATTAGTTAGAACTGAATTACACTAAAGTTAGCTGCATTTGCGCTGAATTGGTGTCAAATTTTAACTTCATTTTTATCTCATTATCCCTTATCTTATCATTTTAAAATGTCTGGTAATTGTAATTCCTAGGTAATAATTCTATTCTTAGCCATTGTTTTTGTGATCGATCTTAGTTTTTCATATATTGAATATCTTATTGTTTTTGTGATCGTACGTAGCCTTTCATACATTGAATCTCTGAATTGTTGAACCATTAAATAAATGCATATTTTTTGGAAGAATTTGAATTCTGTATTTACAGCAATGGTTGTATTATTATTAGATTATATTAGTTCTGAAGTAAAATTTTGTGTTTCATGTTGTATTGATGGATGTTAATTTGAATCAATTTATTCTGGAATAGTCAATGTGTATATGTATATTTTTCCACTATCTATCCTAGTTTTGCTTATTCCTAAGCATTTATTTAATCCGGGTCTTAATGTGTCTACACATTAGTTTATATATTTTCAAAGTGTTTTAGATGATCTATTAGTTTGAAAAATAATGGTACCTTTCTTATGTTGTTATTGTGTCTCCACCTTTGTAATTGAATTAAGGTGCATTCTTGGCTAAAGAGTCTCTTTTTTTAATGCAAGTGCCTTTATTTTAGGGAAATAAAGGTTACTATCATTCCCTATTACATGATGTCTTATTATAAAAAATTAGCGACTGGCAACTGGATGCTTTCTGACATCCAAGTTCGGTATTCGAGAACTTGTTGGGGTTCTCCTAGATCGTTATCCAGCTACCAACAATATCCTTTATCCTCTATGACTATTCCATCTTCATTCGGTACATCCAGCCAGTATTCTTTGTTCACTTCATATAACTTTCAATCGTACAGCCATGCATCACTAAATAACACACTTAAATTTAAATCTTGTAATTCTAATAGATGTAAAACTTGTCCGTTTGCTAATAGTAATCAGATCAATTGTAACAATAATCTTGTATTCTGTAAAACATATAATTGTATCTACCAAATTGAATGTAAAAAATGTAATATGTCATATATAGGTCAAACCAGCAACCCTCTGCATCTCCGAATTAACGTACACAGGAATCACATAAAAAAATTTTCAAATAATGCAACTTCCTTTAATGAATCAAAATTTGAATACGAACATTTTTCTAAACATGGGTTCGACAACATTGAAATTAGTATTCTGTGTATTCAAAAAAATTACTATGACAGATTGTTTCTTGAAAATGAATTCATTTGTGCACACAAAACCATCTTTCCATATGGACTCAATCAAATATTTAACCATCATAATATAGTTAAAAAGTCCTTTAATTCTCCTAATGAAGACCATAATATTTATAATTCCTTCAACAATCATAAAAGTAAATCAAAAAGAACTAAAAGAGCAAGTAAATATAATAAAAAATTGCCATCATTATCTGAACTAAAAAATGCCATCCTTCAGCAACATGCAAATTTTAAAATTACTTTTGATTGGAAACAATGTAAAAACTGGATTTTCGCAATTAAAAAACAGCAATTAAATATGGTATATAATCTTTTTCTAAGTACTGCATTTGATAACGTTCATTTTAAACATTTATTCTATGATTTGCTCATTACCAGAAGTAAAAATATTAATAGTTATTTTTATGTCACAGACTTAAACTTTAATGACGAATCAAAACAAAATACTAAAATCAATGAATATTGTACCTTGAATTTTACTAATTCTGTATTAAATAATCTGAAGATAAATAATTTTTTAAAATCGGTTTCCAATTACTTTCCAGTCAAACATGTAAATCCTAAAATTGCATATAAATATGATAAACCGCTAGGACGTTATATTTTCAACTATAATCAAATTGCCAAATCAGTAGATATTAATCAAAACTATGAATTGGATAAAGAGTCATATTGCCACTGTCATTTAGAAAAATACAAAGACTTCGTAGATAAACACCATGGGCATGTTATAACGGGAAATCTAAATATTATTAATTATGATGCACTAAGATCACTGATGTTACTGGGTACTAAGTACCGTATACCTACTAAATTTAAACATAAATTAATATGTAAAGGTTTATTTCTTGACTTAAATAAATTTATTTATAAAATCAGTTATAAATATCAAATCCCTGTAGAAGCCTTTAAACCTTGGAGAGTCTTAATAGAGCAATACTTAAATCATTATATATATAATCAGAAAATTAATAATTCATATAAACTTAATTCAATTAAAAATGATATTAAAGAAATACAAAAGGATTTTGTCATTACATATGTCGATAAGGCAAGTGGAAACTACTCAATTATATGTAAATATTATTATAAAAATACCCTTCAGTCACACTTACCTTATAATCATATCTATAATTTACATAAAACTAACCTTAAAATCTTATACAATAGAATATCAGCCAAATATAAGCAAATCCATCTAAAAAATAGTTGTAATAACATTCCATATATTGTTTTAGTACCCAAGTTTCATAAATCCCCTGTTGCTTTTCGAACCATTACCAGTGGGCATAATTCTTACATTACTAATGCTGGAAAATTATTATTAAAGATACTACATGAAGTATCCTTGTCAGATGAAATCTCAAATAATTGTCATATTGTAAAAAACAGTTTTGAAGTAGTTAAGAAATTGAAAACTCTTACTAATATTCGTAGTATTTATACCTTTGATTTCAAAGATTTGTTTAATAATATTAATATAAATGATCTGTATAGAATTATTTTAGGAATTTTTGAAAAATATAATATCAACCTAAAATATTCAAATTTTCTTTTTAAAAAATTACTTAACTTCACCCTTTATGAGAATTATATTCAACATGGTGGTACTATTTTTAAACAACAGGTTGGTATCCCACAAGGGGGGTGTGCCTCATCATTGTTAGCTAATCTGTATTTATTCTTCTATGAAAAAAACATTAATCCAAGCTTGCATAATATGCACATGTTTAGATATATAGATGACATTTTATGTGTATCCCCAAATAATAATATCCCTATAGTATTAAACTTTTATCCAAAAAATTTACAATTAAATGCAAGTAATAATGACACTAATGTTGCAAACTTTTTAGATTTAAATTTAAATTTACAAAATTGTAATATGGTTATAAACTTGTATGATAAAAGACAGGATTTTAAATTTAATACATCAAAAATTCAACATTTTGACTCTTGTCTGCATATATCTGTATTTAGAAATATTATAATAAACCAGGCTCTTAGAATCAATAAAATTTGTGATGAATATTATAAATTAGCGCACTTTATGGAATTATTGAGTACAGAGACTAATAATGCATATCCCCTCAATTTTGTTATTAAAATTATCAACTCAGTGTATCAAATTTCACTCGATAACATCCTAGAAAACATTCCCATTTTTAGTGACTAACATACAGGAGAGAGAGAGAGAGAGAAAAAAATAAATAAATAAATAAATAAATAAATAAATATATATATATATATATATATATATGTTTGTATGTTATATATAGTTATTTATTAATTATATAAATAGATAAAAATGAAAAATAATAAACTAAGTCAAAAACATTAGAAAAATCGGAAAATAAGATGCATTAACATTAATGTTTTGAATTTTATTTTCGCAAAAAAATGTAACTTTTGTCAGTATTGAAACTACGTTTTGTGCGCCCTTATAATGGTGTATAGTGGCATTCTCGATTATCCAGTTTTCCTATGAATTCTTGTTTAGTAGGAATTTTCATCTATGATTCATATTCATATTCTGTTCTGCATGTTTGGGAAGTTGTATTCTGAATTGCTTGTCCAGTCTTCAGCTTAGACTCACTGGACGGGTTTGGGATTATTTCCGTGAACGTTCGTACTGCCTCCCTGGTAGAATTTCGACTTGTTCATTCCGGTGCTTCTAGATTAAGTTGTTGAGGTTGATCGTGTATACACGTGGTAGAAGAGGAATGATTCATGCCGCATGGTAATACAATTTTCGTAATGTATCCTTTTTTCATTTTTTCATTTTTTGATGCCTGTAGTCTGAGTTTAAGCATTTATAGTAATGTACTATTGCTTAATCTGAAACAGGCATTTGTCTGGGTTAATTAGAATTAAATACTCAGACCTGAAGAGGAATTTAATTCTGATTAATCATCGAATTTGGGAAGGTTCTGTTCTTTTCTCTTATCGGCATTATGGCCGTGAATTTGCTTCTATGGTGATGTTAATATTACTTGAATTGTATTTTTATTATTTTTTATTTTTACATAATTCTTATTATTACATTTCAAATATTTATCCATATACTTGTCTGCTGCATTATGCGCGTATTGTATATTGGTTTCTTATTTTCTGTCTAGTTGTTTACGAGTTTCTGTGGTAACATTCATTTTTAATTAGTTAGAACTGAATTACACTAAAGTTAGCTGCATTTGCGCTGAATTGGTGTCAAATTTTAACTTCATTTTTATCTCATTATCCCTTATCTTATCATTTTAAAATGTCTGGTAATTGTAATTCCTAGGTAATAATTCTATTCTTAACCATTGTTTTTGTGATCGATCTTAGTTTTTCATATATTGAATATCTTATTGTTTTTGTGATCGTACGTAGCCTTTCATACATTGAATCTCTGAATTGTTGAACCATTAAATAAATGCATATTTTTTGGAAGAATTTGAATTCTGTATTTACAGCAATGGTTGTATTATTATTAGATTATATTAGTTCTGAAGTAAAATTTTGTGTTTCATGTTGTATTGATGGATGTTAATTTGAATCAATTTATTCTGGAATAGTCAATGTGTATATGTATATTTTTCCACTATCTATCCTAGTTTTGCTTATTCCTAAGCATTTATTTAATCCGGGTCTTAATGTGTCTACACATTAGTTTATATATTTTCAAAGTGTTTTAGATGATCTATTAGTTTGAAAAATAATGGTACCTTTCTTATGTTGTTATTGTGTCTCCACCTTTGTAATTGAATTAAGGTGCATTCTTGGCTAAAGAGTCTCTTTTTTTAATGCAAGTGCCTTTATTTTAGGGAAATAAAGGTTACTATCATTCCCTATTACATGATGTCTTATTATAAAAAATTAGCGACTGGCAACTGGATGCTTTCTGACATCCAAGCTCGGTATTCGAGAACTTGTTGGGGTTCTCCTAGATCGTTATCCAGCTACCAACAATATCCTTTATCCTCTATGACTATTCCATCTTCATTCGGTACATCCAGCCAGTATTCTTTGTTCACTTCATATAACTTTCAATCGTACAGCCATGCATCACTAAATAACACACTTAAATTTAAATCTTGTAATTCTAATAGATGTAAAACTTGTCCGTTTGCTAATAGTAATCAGATCAATTGTAACAATAATCTTGTATTCTGTAAAACATATAATTGTATCTACCAAATTGAATGTAAAAAATGTAATATGTCATATATAGGTCAAACCAGCAACCCTCTGCATCTCCGAATTAACGTACACAGGAATCACATAAAAAATTTTTCAAATAATGCAACTTCCTTTAATGAATCAAAATTTGAATACGAACATTTTTCTAAACATGGGTTCGACAACATTGAAATTAGTATTCTGTGTATTCAAAAAAATTACTATGACAGATTGTTTCTTGAAAATGAATTCATTTGTGCACACAAAACCATCTTTCCATATGGACTCAATCAAATATTTAACCATCATAATATAGTTAAAAAGTCCTTTAATTCTCCTAATGAAGACCATAATATTTATAATTCCTTCAACAATCATAAAAGTAAATCAAAAAGAACTAAAAGAGCAAGTAAATATAATAAAAAATTGCCATCATTATCTGAACTAAAAAATGCCATCCTTCAGCAACATGCAAATTTTAAAATTACTTTTGATTGGAAACAATGTAAAAACTGGATTTTCGCAATTAAAAAACAGCAATTAAATATGGTATATAATCTTTTTCTAAGTACTGCATTTGATAACGTTCATTTTAAACATTTATTCTATGATTTGCTCATTACCAGAAGTAAAAATATTAATAGTTATTTTTATGTCACAGACTTAAACTTTAATGACGAATCAAAACAAAATACTAAAATCAATGAATATTGTACCTTGAATTTTACTAATTCTGTATTAAATAATCTGAAGATAAATAATTTTTTAAAATCGGTTTCCAATTACTTTCCAGTCAAACATGTAAATCCTAAAATTGCATATAAATATGATAAACCGCTAGGACGTTATATTTTCAACTATAATCAAATTGCCAAATCAGTAGATATTAATCAAAACTATGAATTGGATAAAGAGTCATATTGCCACTGTCATTTAGAAAAATACAAAGACTTCGTAGATAAACACCATGGGCATGTTATAACGGGAAATCTAAATATTATTAATTATGATGCACTAAGATCACTGATGTTACTGGGTACTAAGTACCGTATACCTACTAAATTTAAACATAAATTAATATGTAAAGGTTTATTTCTTGACTTAAATAAATTTATTTATAAAATCAGTTATAAATATCAAATCCCTGTAGAAGCCTTTAAACCTTGGAGAGTCTTAATAGAGCAATACTTAAATCATTATATATATAATCAGAAAATTAATAATTCATATAAACTTAATTCAATTAAAAATGATATTAAAGAAATACAAAAGGATTTTGTCATTACATATGTCGATAAGGCAAGTGGAAACTACTCAATTATATGTAAATATTATTATAAAAATACCCTTCAGTCACACTTACTTAATAATCATATCTATAATTTACATAAAACTAACCTTAAAATCTTATACAATAGAATATCAGCCAAATATAAGCAAATCCATCTAAAAAATAGTTGTAATAACATTCCATATATTGTTTTAGTACCCAAGTTTCATAAATCCCCTGTTGCTTTTCGAACCATTACCAGTGGGCATAATTCTTACATTACTAATGCTGGAAAATTATTATTAAAGATATACTACATGAAGTATCCTTGTCAGATGAAATCTCAAATAATTGTCATATTGTAAAAAACAGTTTTGAAGTAGTTAAGAAATTGAAAACTCTTACTAATATTCGTAGTATTTATACCTTTGATTTCAAAGATTTGTTTAATAATATTAATATAAATGATCTGTATAGAATTATTTTAGGAATTTTTGAAAAATATAATATCAACCTAAAATATTCAAATTTTCTTTTTAAAAAATTACTTAACTTCACTCTTTATGAGAATTATATTCAACATGGTGGTACTATTTTTAAACAACAGGTTGGTATCCCACAAGGGGGGTGTGCCTCATCATTGTTAGCTAATCTGTATTTATTCTTCTATGAAAAAAACATTAATCCAAGCTTGCATAATATGCACATGTTTAGATATATAGATGACATTTTATGTGTATCCCCAAATAATAATATCCCTATAGTATTAAACTTTTATCCAAAAAATTTACAATTAAATGCAAGTAATAATGACACTAATGTTGCAAACTTTTTAGATTTAAATTTAAATTTACAAAATTGTAATATGGTTATAAACTTGTATGATAAAAGACAGGATTTTAAATTTAATACATCAAAAATTCAACATTTTGACTCTTGTCTGCATATATCTGTATTTAGAAATATTATAATAAACCAGGCTCTTAGAATCAATAAAATTTGTGATGAATATTATAAATTAGCGCACTTTATGGAATTATTGAGTACAGCGACTAATAATGCATATCTCCCCAATTTTGTTATTAAAATTATCAACTCAGTGTATCAAATTTCACTCGATAACATCCTAGAAAACATTCCCATTTTTAGTGACTAACATACAGGAGAGAGAGAGAGAGAGAAAAAAATAAATAAATAAATAAATAAATAAATAAATATATATATATATATATATATATATATATGTTTGTATGTTATATATAGTTATTTATTAATTATATAAATAGATAAAAATGAAAAATAATAAACTAAGTCAAAAACATTAAAAAAATCGGAAAATAAGATGCATTAACATTAATGTTTTGAATTTTATTTTCGCAAAAAAATGTAACTTTTGTCAGTATTGAAACTACGTTTTGTGCGCCCTTATAATGGTGTATAGTGGCATTCTCGATTATCCAGTTTTCCTATGAATTCTTGTTTAGTAGGAATTTTCATCTATGATTCATATTCATATTCTGTTCTGCATGTTTGGGAAGTTGTATTCTGAATTGCTTGTCCAGTCTTCAACTTAGACTCACTGGACGGGTTTGGGATTATTTCCGTGAACGTTCGTACTGCCTCCCTGGTAGAATTTCGACTTGTTCATTCCGGTGCTTCTAGATTAAGTTGTTGAGGTTGATCGTGTATACACGTGGTAGAAGAGGAATGATTCATGCCGCATGGTAATACAATTTTCGTAATGTATCCTTTTTTCATTTTTTCATTTTTTGATGCCTGTAGTCTGAGTTTAAGCATTTATAGTAATGTACTATTGCTTAATCTGAAACAGGCATTTGTCTGGGTTAATTAGAATTAAATACTCAGACCTGAAGAGGAATTTAATTCTGATTAATCATCGAATTTGGGAAGGTTCTGTTCTTTTCTCTTATCGGCATTATGGCCGTGAATTTGCTTCTATGGTGATGTTAATATTACTTGAATTGTATTTTTATTATTTTTTATTTTTACATAATTCTTATTATTACATTTCAAATATGTATATATATATATATATATATATATATATATATATATATATGTATATATGTATATATATATATATATATATATATATATATATATATATATATGTATGTATATATATATATATATATACATATATATATATGTATATATATATACATATATATATATATGTATATATATATATATATATATATGTATATATATATATATATATATATATATATATATATATATGTATATATATATATATATATATATATAGGGTGTATCTCTTCCATGCTTGGTTCCATCTTTGCTTTTGTGTCCGTTCGGGTGCTTTTGTCTTTGCACATGTGGGAGATTGACCATTGAGTTACATTGGTGCCGTGAGCGTTGCCCGGGTCGTAAAAGCTGTTTTAAGCGGGAAAGGGGTGTCGCAATCCACCCCTGCCATTCTATGCAAATCATATGGTCACTCCTGTTCTCGCTTATTTTTTCTTCTTGTTTATATCCTTATATGCCACTCTGGATGCAGAGCTGCTAAGCGCCACATCCTCTGTAAGGTTTCTGTTTTCTCCTTTACTTAAATAGGAGTTCCGTTCGTGATATACTTATTTTTATATGTATCTGCGATCCTATCACCATGAAGTCTTATCGCGCATGTGCGACTTTCCCTTATAAAATGTTGTGTTTTCAAGCTGGATTGTAGGGTGTATCTCTTCCATGCTTGGTTCCATCTTTTCTTTTGTGTCCGTTCGGGTGCTTTTGTCTTTGCACATGTGGGAGATTGACCATTGAGTTACATTGGTGCCGTGAGCGTTGCCCGGGTCGTAAAAGCTGCTTTAAGCGGGAAAGGGGTGTCGCAATCCACCCCTGCCATTCTATGCAAATCATATGGTCACTCCTGTTCTCGCTTATTTTTTCTTCTTGTTTATATCCTTATATATATATATATATATATATATATATATATATATATATATATATATATATATATATATATATATATATATATATTACAAGTAATCATAAAAAATCTTCTATTATATATATATATATGTATATGCCGATCCTGTGGTCGAGCGGTCAGGGGCATGCGTTTCCGTCTGATCGCTGGATTGCCGGGTTGTGGGTTCGAATCCGCCAGCAGGCATGGATATTGTGTAGTCGAGGCAAAATCAGTCTTCTGCCCTTTAGTGTGAGGTTGTGCCATATGGTAGTGGCTTGTGGTCAGGACCCAATTAACGCACGGGTTCCTGGGCTACCAAATTTTAAGAAGCCTTTAAATTGTGTATACGATAAAAAAATTTTAAGCAGAAATCCATCTTCAATTAATTTATAACTGGTAATAATAGTTATTATTTTAAATTATAAAATATGTTAATAATTTTAAATATTACATACATATTACTTTGAAGCAAAAAGTTTCTACATCAAATGAGTCTTCTGGGCTATGATCCTGAGCCCCAAATTTGTTACATGTGACAGTTTAGCACGTGCTTGATATGCCATGAAAGTACAGGACCCCAAATTAACACCAGGACCCCTGGGCCCCACTTTGACTTGATCACGCCCTCCTTGTGGCCCCTGCATCAAAACATTTTACTTTTCCATGGTGGCAGTAATTAGGTTTTATTATTTCAAACTGGTATGGAAAAGATAGAAGAAAATACATAGATAGATTGTAATAGTAACAGGATTTTCATGCTTATTTGAAACTAAATAAGCGAACAAAATTACTATGTCATTTCAACAACCTCAATCACGCGTTTTAGAATTTCACATCAGAGAAATCCCCTTTTGTTATGCGAGCTACGTACAAAAGACACCCTCCCCATCATACACTCATACCTTCCTCCCACCCTTATTGCAGCAGCACTCTTTTGTTCACCACCATATACATCTCTATAATGGCTGCAAGGCTGGGAAAAGAAGACTTGTACACCTACACGGGAGATACATGGAAATGTTCAGGTGTGGAAATTCTAAAGGTAGAAAAATCTATCATTATTTAGGATTTATGGAATTCTTATAAATAGAACGAGGGAATTTTTCCAGTAGAATTTTATCAAGCGATATGTGATAAGATTATTACTGTCCGGCTTCAATACATGGCACTGTATAGGGAAAGTATTGGAATCGTGTCGAAAAATCGCAACTCGAGTTTTCGGCGGATGTACGTTTTAAGACCTCTAGAATGTGGGCAGCACATGACTTTCCTTATAAAATGCAATGAATTTAATACTTTTACAGTAGGATAAAAAATAGATTATTTTTATAGTAGATATTTATATTCTTTCCAAGATATTGAATTTTCGTCAATGAGTCGTCATTTTCATTGATGTAGCGTCATTTTTATCCATTTGGCGAGTTTTTCGCTAATTTAGCAACATTTAAAAAAGGCGTCAAGTTGGCGACATTCCACCAAATTCGTCGCCAAAATCTCGCCAGGTGTTATGGACGGGGAAATAAGTTATTCTTACAGCAGATAAATGACTATTGGCGTTCAAATACAAAAGTATTAATCAGAGTATCTTTTTTAATGAATGGAACGAGCTAGAATCACGACAATGATATCACCAAATTTATCGCATGGTATTACATATGAAAGTGAACATGTTTCTCAAAAGGAAATTTTTTTTTTATTTTATATGATTTTTTAATAATTTTTTTGAAAAATGTGCAATATCTCGAGAACGGTTCATGTTAGCGTTCTAAAATGTATGTCAATCATTTTCTAATGAAAAATTACATAAGAAATATCTATTTGCATAACTTTATTAGAGGTTTTGATTTTTTGACGATTTTTTCAAAATTTCACTCGAAAATTTAGGGGAGTTCTGGACATTCGATCGCATATAAAAACAGTAGGCTTCCAGTGTTTACGGATTGTAATTTTTGTACCAAATTTCGTTCGAATCGGTCCATTCGTTCCTCAGTTATCGTCTCCACAGACTCACTGACACACACACACACACACACACAGACATCACTTCAAAAATGTTCGATTCGTGATCAGGGATGTTTGAAACATGCTCTCCCGTCGAAAACTAGAATTTGAATTTTCGACCCCGTCACAATACTTTATTTATACATTATTGTATATAAGAAAAGTAAAAATATGTTTAGAGTGACTTCTGTGTGCCTGTGTCTGTGCGATGTATGTATCCACTCTAATTCAAAAATTAATGGACCAAATTTCATAAAATTTTATAGGTAAGTCACGTGTGGATTTTCATGGTGCTGATTAGACTTTAGTATGATTCGGGATAAAAAAAAACTGACTTTTTGCAAAATGGCCCGCAAAAATCGCATGTATCAACTGAGGCCACAAAAAATAATTAACCGAATTTCACAAAACTTAGTAGATAAGTCATTTGTGGGTTGTTCTGATGCTGATAAGATTTTTGTACGATTCGGGAAAAAGAGCCTGCCTTTTTTTTTAGAAATAGCCCTCAAAATCGTCAAAATCTAAAATAAAAGACCACATATGCTCGAACGTATAAATTAATTGCTTGTTTTATACGTAATTTTTGACGCTGAACAGAATTAAATCAACCCCATTACTCTAGGACTAACCGTTCTCGAGATATTTAAGTTTTTTTGCATTTTTTTACGCCGATTTTGAAAATATGTCCAGTTACTAAATGAAAACGAAAACTGAATTCAAGGGATAAATTCATTGTCATTTTAAATAATTATACGTGTTGTTTAGTGCAATTACACTCAATTTATTGAATTTTCAATGAAATAGAGAGAAAATGAATAAGTTTGTAGGAAAAGTCATGTGCTGCTCACATCAGATTTTTTTAAATGCTCCCAAAGCTGATTAAATTACCATCATTATTTCAAATTTGATATGTAAGTCTTGAGGCTTAACGGAAATAGTTATAAGCAATTTCTATATTGACTATTAAAGTCTTCAATTTACAATAATGAATCTAATTAGTTTCTCCTCAAACTAGAAAATGCAATCGGCGTTGCATAGAAGCAGGGATTAATTAAATTAATTAATTCGAATTTTCAAAAGTTGACTGGGCTAAGCAAGGAAATGAATTTGGTTTAGTTTTAGCAATATGCAATAGATGCAACGTGTAATTTTCTCTTAAAGATATATTTAATATAATTCATATAAAATATGAAAATAGCATAAGAATTTGCTCCACCACCACAATCTAATCGTTTAAATTTCGAATTTTAAGTTCACAACTTTAATTTTTATTTTAATATCAAAACGTGCTTTTCAGAGAGTTGGAAAATCTAGGAGTAAGGGAGGACAATTTTTTGCAAAATTTGTTAATATTATTTGTAAATTAAAAGTCCATTTATTCATGTTTACTTAGTTGATTAAGTAATATAAAAGTTAATAAAATGTGGGTTTCAAAGAAATGGAAAATCCCTTTGAAACCCGCATATTAATTTACAAAGTAATGTTATTTGAAAATTAAAAGTCCATTATATCGATTTAGGTTTACTTAGTTGATTAAGTAATATAAAAGTTAATAATATGTGGGTTTCAAAGGGATGGAAAATCTCTTTGAAACCCACATATTAATTTATAAAGTAATATTATTCTTAAATTAAAAGTCTATTACATCTATTTATATTTACTTAGTTGATTAAGTAATATAAAATTTAATAATATGTGGGTTTCAAAGGGATAGAAAATCGCTTTGAAACCCGCATATTAATTTACAAATTAATATTATTTGTAAATTAAAAATCCATTACAAATATTTATGTTCACTTAGTTGATTAAGTAATATAAAAGTTAATAATATATGGGTTTCAAAGGGATGGAAAATCCCTTTGAAACCCGCATATTAATTTACAAAGTAATATTATTTGTAAAATAAAAGTCCATTACATCGATTTATATTTATTTAGTTGATTAAGTAATATAAAATTTAATAATATGTGGGTTTCAAAAGGATGGAAAATCCCTTACAACTTTAAATGGAAATTATGCTGGAGAATAACTGAGTTTTCGTGAATTTTTGACAATAATAAACTTTTCTTGTCTTAAAAATAATTGAATTTAGAAGTCCGACATAGAAAAATCCACTGACAATCCGATATTCATAACTTAAAGGGAGCTAAATTGAATATTGCACCCCTTTTACAAAGCAAAATTTGTTTCAGGTGTCCTCCGTTCATTAATTATGATTTATTTAGCTTAATTATTATTCATTAATTAGCTTAATTCAAGATTCATTAGCTTAATTATGATTCATTAATTGTGATTTATTAGCCTATTTTTACCTTTAAATTAAAATAAAATAAAAAATTGGTTTGACAGATTTTGAGAAATACTTAGACAAAATACAGCTGGTGTTTTAAATATATAGCTAGCCATCAACAGCTGATGAGTGATATAAGAATTATGGGTATCCATTGCATGTATGACAAAAATCAAAGGACACATTGAGCTTGGAGGAAAAGAAGCCCCAGTATATAATAAAAATTATTTTATATTAATCTCAACCAAATTGGGCTTTAAAAAGAAAAATGCGTGTCTGGGATACAGCTTCCGTATCTTGTTCCATACGCTTTGGAATCACTACAAATATTTTTGAATTCCGTACTATTCAAAGTACTCTACTATTGAATTTCAGACGCATAATGTGGCAAAAAATACTTTAACACCATTTATTAAAATCAAATTTTCTCTGAAATTCTTAGTTTTATTTATCTATTTGCAGTAATTTGTGATTACATAAACAGGGACAAAAATTTTATGTCGCCATAATTTAACAACTTGAAGTACGTCAGTACCATTCAAAGTACTATACTATTGAATTTCAGAAAACATGATGTGGCGAAAAATAATCCAGTACTGCTTATTTCAAATCAAAATTTCTCTGAAATTCTTAGTTTTATTTATCTATTTGCACTAATTTGTGATTACATAAACAGAGACAAAAATTTTATGTCACCATAATTTAACAACTTGAACTACGTCAGTACAATTTAAAGTACTCTACTATTGAATTTCAGATGCATAATGTGGTGAAAAATACTTCAATACCGCCTATTTTAAACCAAATTTTCTCTGAAATTCTTAGCTTTATTTATCTATTTGCACTAATTTATGATTACATAAACAGGGATAAAAATTGTGTGTCACCATAATTTAACAACTTGAACTACGTCAGTACAATTCAAAGTACTCTACTACTGAATTTCAGACGCATAATGTGGCGAAAAATACTCCAGTACTGCTTATTTTAAATCAAATTTTCCCTGAAATTCTTAGTTTTATTTATCTTTTTGTACTAATTTGTGATTACATAAACAGTGACAAAAATTGTGTGTCACCATAATTTAACAACTTGAACTACGCAGTCTAAGATTTGTTAAGACATGAAAGATGCCTTTGCAGGCTCCTTTTGTTGGTCACATACAATAGAAAGCCCCCTCCCCTCATCCCCAGGAACCCCTCTATTGTGACGGCACTCTTTTGTTCACCCACATTTACATCTCTATAATGGCAGTAAGATGGGGCTGTAGAAAGGTTGTACACCTACACCGGAAGTAAATAGAAATGCCCAGGTGTGGGTGTAAGAAATTTTGAGTCCTGTAGGGAAATGTTTATAGTTATATGGGATTTAAGGAATTTTTATAAATAGTTTCAAAAAATGTGTCTTTGTTTAATAGACAAATTTATGGTTATTGTGACCTCAAATACAATGTACCATCCTTAAAATGAAGGATGGTAATTCCAGGATGCAGCATACAACATTGATGCTGAGTAAAAAATACTAAAATCCTGAGAGTTGTGTTATTAACACTTTCCAACATAGTTGAAAAGTGTTTAAGACTTTGTTCATTCTGTCTGTCTGTCCGTTAGCACGATAACTGCCGTAAAAATGACTTTATCGAAATGAATTTTTAGTATGTTATTCAGACGGTCTGTGGGACCTATGGGAATAAAATTGAATAATATCACCCAATTAGTTTTGGATTAAACCCGGGTTGAAAAAATGAAATACATTGAACCCTATGGGACCTAATTTTTCAAACATTTTTTTAAGCGAATTTAAAATTCACAAATTGCTTCGAATGTTTTAGGAAATAGTCAAATTATCTCATAAAATATATGAAAAATCTTCAAAATTTGTTCGACAGTTATTAAAATAAAAATTAAAATAATAATTACACTCATATTATATGAAGAGATCACATGGCCCACTTTAAAATAAAATATGGCATCCATCTTTTTTTCTCAGTGTAAAAATCGTGATTTTAAAAGTTTTTCTAAATATTTAGTGTTGCATCCGTCCTAAAACCGCTTAATTTTTGCGTATTTTATGTGCATGTATATTCTGTACCAACGCAATTTTTGAGTTTAAATGATCATCCAACTTTGATTATTTCAACAACGAAGCCTACTTTTAATGGATGCAGAATGTAAACAAGTAATTGTAAGATGAGTTATATAAGGATTGCCTGAATTTTTTTCTCGCAAAATTATTTAGCTCTGGAGTCTGGAATAAAAGTGATATGAATAAAATATTCATTATTTTTACAAAGAGAACCAGACGATTTATATTTCGACGACGTCGTTTGAATAAAGTTCATTTTTTTCGATGAAGTTTGAAGTTTTCAAATATAATAAATTATTGCAGTACTGTGATAATTTTAGCGCTGAATGTATCGCATTTTAGAGATGTTTAAATAAAATTGCATTTCAGTTGGAAAGCGTTTCATAATCAATGCTTTATGCATGATTGATCTTTCTTGTTTTAATTTATGAAATAATTCATTCCTCAAGTTGCATAATTATATCAAAATTATTATAGAGTGCAATGCCATCGATGACTTAAAATGTTTTACTATACCTGGCTGTTGTGTAGTGATATTGTGAGATAGTTATAGAGCTATTTGCTGTATATTGTTCTTGTTTACACTGCGCTTGTAAATGAACGTGTTAGTTATACAGAAATTTGGATTCATTTCTATATCCTGAGTGTACGTCCACGATTCCAGAATATACGTCATTACAATATTTTGGACACCTTTTTTCAGTATAAGATAGACAAACAAACCCGAAGTAAAAAAAAAAAAACGAAATGGGCACAAATTAGGAAACAAAGGAATATACAATACCCAAGTCATGGATTGACAGTCCACCTGAGAGAGCCAATCAGAAAGCAAAACGAAGACCACGGCAGACAATCTCAAACAGGGAACTAACACACAAGATTGGACTGCTCCAAAATACAACAGAAATGTTCAAACAAGACAAAACAAGATGAAGAGAGTACCAACAATGGGAACATATAAGATGAATTGACGCATAAGAGTTACCGTAAGCAAAGAAGTTGACAAAAATAGAAAAAAAAAATAATGAAAAAGAATAATACTTACAAGGCACACAGCCACACAGGGGAATAAAAAGTACTGGATAAGTCATTAACCAAATTACTAGAATTTTTTTGAATATGAAAGGCTTAAAAAAAATCAAGCAATGAGTACACATCATGAGTATACAGATTTTGAGTACTTGAGTGTTATAGTTTGCACACTAGTTCGAAACACAAGGGGATTAAACACAATGATACGTGTACACAAGTGGGAATAACAACTTATTTTTTCTTCCACCCAGACCGCCTGACCTACCCGAAGGTGTAAGGTATTTGTTTGGGCCGACGCAGTGGTCGAACGGTCATAACAAGCATTCCCTAGCTATCGTTCGACTATCGGATTGTGGGTTCGAGTCCCACCTTCAGGCATGGATGTTGTGTCGTTGGACACGGTGTGTTTCGACCCTCACTGGTGTGCCGGGGCAACGTCATGTGACGGCTAAAAGGTTCACGGTTCTGTACGGTGTATAGGCGAATGATGATATATCAAATGCTAAGGTATTTGTTTGGACAGCCGATGAGTGTCACCCAATTTAAATCGGATCCCAGTGGGAGAGGGGGGGGGGAGACAACCACAGGGAGCGTACTCTTCTTCCCCTACCACCAACCTCTCGGAAGGACGTATGGATTCGCACTTTTAGTGTACCCGTACTCCGCGTAAACACGGGAACAGTTTGGGCAGAACCGAGAATCGAAAGCAGGTCTCCCGAGTGCAACCCCCACGTCCTAACCACTGGGTTCCACCCACCCACCCCTGGGAATAACAACTTGATGCATATACACAAATGGGACAAAGTTGCATTTGAACACAATTAGGGTGGAGGCAAATAAGACTACATTTCTAAAAAATATTTCCGCTTAAGGTCCCTGCACTGGCCAAATCTGTCTGAGTTGCAAATTAAGTAGAGGCATTTCGTCGAAACTTCAACTCAAATGAGTTGAATAAAAATGCGATAACAATGGAATGCTTCGTTAAAAAGAAGCAGTACATAAAAGCTACTATTTTTTAAAGTGTACCCCTTATAATTAACTTTGAATAATGAAATGCATTTCCAGAACGAAATTGAAAAAAATCCGACCACACTGCGTATTTGCAAGATAATGACAAATTAAGCATTAAAATTTATATTTTTTTGATGCACATTGAATGAATAGGAGCGACGAAAAAACTTCCGTAATTGTGGAGCTGCGTTTATATTAAACTACTAGAAAAGCTATTATAATAGTGGAGCTGCGTATACACTACCTGCTACATAACACTACCAGAAAAATGATTGGATACTTTAATAAAGGCAAGTTTATGAAAATTTAATGACCATTCTTTTAAGGGTTTCGTTATCCTGCTGTTAAAAATGCTTTGTTAGTAAATATATGCACGTGCAACCTGGTTTTCCAACTTGATGAAATATTTTTTGAGATTGTAGTCGACTTATGACAGATATTTGGCATTCATTGTTATACATTCGTCAGTTTCAATAATGGAAATATGAAACTAAAACTGCATTCACGTAGAATTTTTACTTCCTCATGCTATAGAATATAGAGAAATGATTGTTTCTGGGGATAGGATTGATATTTTGATGTCAATATATGTTTTAGGACCTTCTGAATACGTTTTGACTATGTTTAGAGTAATGTACGCCTGTCTGTCTATTTGTGATCGATTTTTAACACTTTACAACAAAGTTAAAAAGTGTTTATGACTTTGTTCATTCATTCTGTCTGTCTGTCTGTCTGTCTGTCTGTCTGTCCGTTAGCACGATAACTGCCGTAAAAATGACTTAATCAAAATGAAATTTTAGTATGTTGTTCAGACGGTCTGTAGGACCTATGGGAATATAAATGAATAATATCACCCAATTAGTTTTGGATTGAACCCGGGTTGAAAAAATGAAATACATTGAGCCCTATGAGACCTAATTTTTTAAACATTTTTTAAGCGTATTTAAAATTCACAAATTGCTTCGAAAATTTTAGGTAATAGTCAAATTGTTCCATAAAATATATAAGAAAAAATTCAGCGAAATATATTCAGAAGTTTTTTAAATAAAAATTAAAATAATAATTACACATTTTATATGAAACGATCACGTGACCATGATATGAAACGATCACATGACCCACTTCAAAATGATATATGGCATCCATCTTGTTTCAAAATCGTGATTTTTTAAAGTTATTTTTAATTCATATTGAGTGTTTCATCCGTCCTAAAACTACTTTATTTTTGCTTAAATTCTGTGCATCTACATACTAAAACAACACAATGACAATATATTTGAGTTTAAATTCTCATTCAAATTTGATTATTTCTACAATTAAGCCTATTTTCACCTATGTAAAATGTAAACAGCAAAATATGTAGAATGAGTTGTATTAGAATTACTGTATTTCTTTAACACAAAATAATTCAGTCCATGGAGTTTGCATGGCTGATAAGAATGAAATATTAATTGATTTTATAAACAGAAGGACGATTTTTTTCGATGAAGTTTTAAGCATAAAGTTTATGAATTGTAGCTCCATGGTCTTAATTTTTAAATAAAATAAATTATTATAGTATTGTGATGAATGACATGGAGAAAGTTATGAATGAAATCCTGCTTTTATAGAGAGATCCAGGCGTGTTATTTTTTCTATGACGTCATTTGAATTAATTTCAGTTGTTTTCGATGAAGTTTTCAAATATAATAAATTATCATAGTATTATGATAGTTTTAAAAATATTACCGTGGAATGTATTGCATTATAGAGATATTTAAACCAGGCAATTTATATTTCAATGCCGTCATTTGAATGAAGTTCATTTTTTTCAATGAAGGTTTAAGTTTTCAAATATAATAAATCAATGTAGTATTGTGATAAGTTTTAAAATATTACCGAGGAATGTATTGCATTTTCGACTTTTTTAAATAAAATTGCATTGAAGTTGGAAAGTGTTTCATAATCAATGCTTTAAGCATGATTGATCTTTCTTGTTTTTTGTATACACGATAGCTTCCACACATATTAATGGATTTTCACGAAACTTTATATCCGGCTTTGCTATCGAAAAATCTAAAACTACAGAGAATATTTGAGAATTCGAGCGAAAACTTCGAAATGTATACGAAATTTTATATTTAATTTATATGGCAGCATAGGACAAAATTTGACATAATTGTGCATAAAAGGGGTAATTAATGACTTAAGTATCACGAATCTTAACAGTTTCAATCATTGTAGTGAAAAATAGCCGCAATAGAAATTTTGTGTTTGTGACGTCATTTGCCCCGCCCCCCCCCCTCACCCGAAGGTGCATATTGCCTAATTTAGTATCAATTGGGAATACTTTTCAATCCCTTTAAAATAAAAAGTAATATGTTGTAGTTGAGATAATTTAGACCAACGATACAGTTTTATCAAACTTTTCCTTGCTAAATTTGAGAGAAAAAAAAATCTCAAGCTACTTAAAACTTGTCTTTACATAGCTGAAATCAACACAATTAATTTCATGTATTCTATTAAAATGCATTAAAATGTTTCCAAAATTAAATATGGTCGGATCTGCTCGACCTGACTTTGTTAAAGCCTGAGCATTAGTCCGACTCAGTCCGAGACAGTGATTAAAAATTCAAGGCCGACCCATACAAACCGGCTACAGTTGAATATAGTAACGCTACCATTAGTACCGCTAAATTCCAGTTCTCTATTAGTACTAGAATTACTGTCTACCTCTCCAATAGAGTAACACTGCCAACAATTTCAGCATACCATTGCCAACCACTTCTGTGCAAACCTCTAGTCTGAATCCAAAATAATACAGGTGCAAATGTCTTCTTAGGCATTTAGTCGAGGCGTCAGAGCTTAGACCCGAAAAGTGTTGGTTCGAGTCCAACCTTTGCCGAACCAACTGCAAACCCGAAAATTGCTGACTTGACCCCAATCCTTACCGAACTAATGCCTTTTGAAAATAATTATTTTCTGTAATGTTTTGTATCTAATTAATTAATCCATGAACTTTTAACCAGATAAATCCATGAACTTTTTCAAATTCTTACATATAATATATATATCGGCAAATAAATTTTACTGCCATGCGTTATAAAAGTACAAAGTTTGTTGCCACAAACTCGTAATAATTGCTGTAAATTCTCACACTGTATCACTGATAAATTCTAGATCTCTATTAGTGCCGCTATACTAGATCCACTGTTCACTACTCCAGCAACGTACCACTGTTAACCACTCCAGCGTACCACTGCCTACCAGTTCAGCATACCACTGCCAACCACTACAGCGGACTATTACTAACCATTTCAGCATACCACTGCCAACCACCACAGCGGACTACGGCCAACCATTTCAGCATACCACTGCCAACCACTACAACGGACTACCGCCAACCCTTTCAACATACCACTGCCAATGCCAACCACTCCAGCATACCACTGCCAACCACTTCAGCGGACTAATACCAACTATTTCAACATACCTCTGCCAACCACTACAACGGACTACTACCAACCATTTCAGAATACCACTGCCAACAACTGCAGCGGACTATTACCAACCATTTCAGCATACCATTGCCAACCACTACAGCGGACTACTGCCAACCATTTCAACATATCACTGCCAACCACTACAGCGGACTACTACCAACCATTTCAGCATGCCACTGCCAACCACTACAGCGGACTACTACCAACCATTTCAGCTTACCACTGCCAACCACTACAGCGAACTACTACCAACCATTTTAGCATTCCACTGCCAACCATTTCAACATACCACTGCCAACCACTACAACGGACTACTGCCAACCCTTTCAACATATCACTGCCAACCACTCCATCTTACCACCCCCTATCACTCCAGCACACCACTGCCAACCACTCCATACCACTGCCAACTATTCCGTACTACTAAGACTCCTAAACATAAGGCTGGGGGCAACAGTCGCCGTTTTAACTTCCATCTGGACGATGGTTTTACATGGCAGAACTGTCCTGTCCCTTTGTCGGGATCTCGAGATAATCAAAATATTCAAGACAACTTTCTTGAATGATTGGTAAAACTTTGGAAACAGCTAAATTGCTTATCAAATATCAGCAGTGTAACATGCTCGCACCATTGAAATAGTACATGTAGACTATAACTGACTGAACCCATTAGAGTCAAAATGGCGGTTACGTCAGCCTGTATTCCTCCCAGGGGGGACCACTCCTAGAGGTTGGTGTATGGATCTTAACTCCTTATGGCTTTGATCCTCCTTTTCCTAGGGGTACACAAATCTGCTCTGTTCCCACGAAGCAGGCTCTTTACAGGTTGCGGGCAGGGGCAGACTTTTAGGTATATAGCCCCAGATCCGTAGGCGACTGGAGTCGAGTCTCCTCGGGACCACCTTCCGGCTCCCGTCCGGTGAATAGTTCAACTAACTTTGCTCCCCGGGTCGTTGTCTCGCCTAATTTTGGATACAACTCCCTTGACCCTCATCCCCCAGTTGGAGTAAACCATTCAAGGTTATCCGGAGGTGATCACCTGTATAATTAGGAACCTCAATACTGCCAACCACTCCTGCGCACTATTGTCGAATTCTAGAATTTTTTGCTTGGGGAGAAAAACATCATACTACTACTCGGTATTCCATCCTTCTGTGATTTTTCCTCTATATATTTCATATTAAAGAGACAATTCTAAAACGACTAATATTAAATATAAAATATAAATATGCTTTTATAAAATATAAATCTCCCCAAATATTTCATACGAAGACTTCTTATAAGCTCCAAAACACACACAAAATAAAATTCAGAAAGAACAAAAAAAAAAAAACCCTGATGTCGTAAAAGCGTGTCATAGTTTCATACTGCTGGTTTTCAAACACAACAATAAAAATCACTCAAACCTTACATTTATAAATAAATACACCACAATATTTCCTATCAGGTCATCCTTTCCCGCCAAAATAACAAAATGTAAATAAATTCTATCGTTGACGTGACATAAAATAAAAAGTTCACTTTAAGGTTGGGCGAGCATCAAAAATAATAACGCGTTAAAAAAGAATTGCTCCAGAACGGGTCTGTATGCTACTGAGCACCCATGCTGTGGATTTAAACGGTCGGTTCTGCTGGTCATCCATAAATTTTTGACAACTAGACCGAGATGGAATGTCCAGGCATAAATCACGCACGGGATCAGTCAATGGAAAGGTTCAAGTGGTCAAAGGTGTTTGTCCGTCACCCTTTCGAAAATGTTGAATAGAATTCTTTAAAATCTTAAAGTGTGTTTTTATTGCAGCAAATTGTACATTTTATACAAAACATTTGATTCCCTAAATTGGTACTAGAATATCCTCTAGAACAAGCAAAATATGTTTTCAAAGTACAGTCAACTTCTATAATCTGGCACTTCTGCAATGCTGGAATATAGATTAGTCAATGGAAAGGTTCAAGTGGTCAAAAGTGTTTGTCCGTTACGCTTTCGAAAATGTTGAATAGAGTTCTTTAAAATCGTTTAAAAATGTGCTTTTATTGCAGAAAATTGTACACTTTTATTCAAAACATTCGATTCCCTAAATTGGTACTAGAATATCCTCCAGAACAAGCAAAATATGCTTTCAAAATACAGTCAGCTTCTATATAATCTAGCACTTCTGCGATGCTGGAATATAGATCAGTCAATGGAAAGGTTCAAGTAGTCAAAAATGTTTGTCCGTTACGCTTTCGAAAATGTTGAATAGAGTTCTTTAAAATCGTTTAAAAATGTGCTTTTATTGCAGAAAATTGTACACTTTTATTCAAAACATTCGATTCCCTAAATTGGTACTAGAATATCCTTCAAAACAAGCAAAATATGCTTTCAAAATACAGTCAGCTTCTATATAATCTAGCACTTCTGCGATGCTGGAATATAGATCAGTCAATGGAAAGGTTCAAGTAGTCAAAAATGTTTGTCCGTTACGCTTTCGAAAATGTTGAATAGAGTTCTTTAAAATCGTTTAAAAATGTGCTTTTATTGCAGAAAATTGTACACTTTTATTCAAAACATTCGATTCCCTAAATTGGTACTAGAATATCCTTCAAAACAAGCAAAATATGCTTTCAAAATACAGTCAGCTTCTATATAATCTAGCACTTCTGCGATGCTGGAATATAGATCAGTCAATGGAAAGGTTCAAGTAGTCAAAAATGTTTGTCCGTTACGCTTTCGAAAATGTTGAATAGAGTTCTTTAAAATCGTTTAAAAATGTGCTTTTATTGCAGAAAATTGTACACTTTTATTCAAAACATTCGATTCCCTAAATTGGTACTAGAATATCCTTCAAAACAAGCAAAATATGCTTTCAAAATACAGTCAGCTTCTATATAATCTAGCACTTCTGCGATGCTGGAATATAGATCAGTCAATGGAAAGGTTCAAGTAGTCAAAAATGTTTGTCCGTTACGCTTTCGAAAATGTTGAATAGAGTTCTTTAAAATCGTTTAAAAATGTGCTTTTATTGCAGAAAATTGTACACTTTTATTCAAAACATTCGATTCCCTAAATTGGTACTAGAATATCCTTCAAAACAAGCAAAATATGCTTTCAAAATACAGTCAGCTTCTATATAATCTAGCACTTCTGCGATGCTGGAATATAGATCAGTCAATGGAAAGGTTCAAGTAGTCAAAAATGTTTGTCCGTTACGCTTTCGAAAATGTTGAATAGAGTTCTTTAATATCGTTTAAAAATGTGCTTTTATTGCAGAAAATTGTACACTTTTATTCAAAACATTTTATTCACTAAATTGGTACTAGAACATACTTTAGAACAAACAAAGCATATTTTCATAATGCAGTTAACTTCCGTTAACCTGGCACTTCTGCGATGCTGGATTATAGATCGGTCAATGGAAATGTCCAAGTGGTCAAAAGTGTTTGTCCGTCAGCCTTTCAAAAAAGTTGAATAGAATTCTTTAAAATCTTCTAAAAGTGTATTTTTATTGCAGCAAACTGCACACTTTTTATTCAAAACATTTGATTCACTAAATTGGTACTAGAATATACTTTAGAACAAGCAAAAAATGTTATCGAAGTACAGTCAACTTCCGATGATCCAGCACTTCTGCGATGCTGGATTATAGAATATAAAACAAAAATCTGATGTGGGCAGCACATGACTTTCCCTGCAGACTTATATTTATGTTATCTTTATTTTCATTTAATTTCATTTACTTTTAATTCGCATTCATTCATTTACTTAACGTTTCATTTACTTAACGTTCGCATTTGGTAACTGGGTTTATTTTCAAAGGTGCCGTAGAGAAAATACGAAAAAGCTAAAATATCTCGAGAACGGCTAGTCCTAGTGTAATGGGGTTGGTCTTATTCTTTTCTTCGTTGAAAATTACGTAGAAAACAAGCATTTATTGGATATATTTGAGCATACGTAGTTTTTTATTTTAGATTCTGACCGGTTTTGCGGGCCATTTGGCAAAAAAAAAGCAGGTTATTTATTTCCGAATCGTACTAAAATCTAATCAACACCAGAGTGACTCACAAGTGGCTTATCTGCCGAATTTTCTGAAATATGGTCCATTAGTTTTTCAGCTAGAGTGGATACAAGCTTTTGCGGGCCATTTCGCAAAAAAAGGCGGGTTCATTTATCCCGAATCGTACCCAAAACTAACCAGCACCAGATTCGCCCATAAGTGACTTACCTACCAAATTTTATGAAATTCGGTCCATTAGTTTTTTAGTTAGAGAGGACACAAAATCTGCACAGACAGACAGACAGACAGACACACAGACACACAGACGTCACGCTAAAAATAGTTTTTTCGTATTCTAGAGGTTTCGAAACATGTAGATCCGTCGAAAACTCGAGTTGCGATTTTCGGCATGATTCCAATACTTTCCCTATATATTACCGTGTATTGCAGTGAAAGTAAACATTGATTAAAATATACCAAACATTAATTTAGAACAAAATAATGGATAATTAATATGTTTTTATTCATTTTACACCCTTTACCACACTTATCAGTATACCCTTCTAAGGTCGTGTTCGGTAGACAAAGCAATAGAAGACCAGTTTCATCCGCGTTATAAATTTGACAAGCAGTCAAATTTATTATTCTGTTATTGCTCAGTAACAATAGATTAAAATACTTCCTTATAGTTTGATTTCCTGCTTGGATATCAACAGATTTAAATTCACCTAAAATGCCAAAGTTACAAATGCCATGCCGAGTTTTAAAGTTCCAGAACCATATTTCGGACATTTTACACTTAACTTCTGGTTAGTCCATATCAATATAGAAACTGTGTAATTTTTACTTTCCCTGCAATACATGGTAATGTATAGGGAAAGTATTGGAATCATGCCGAAAATCGCAACTCGAGTTTTCGACGGATCTACACGTTTCGAGACCTCTAGAATACGAAAAAACCATTTTTAGCGTGACGTCTGTGTGTGTGTCTGTGTGTCTGTCTGTGTGTCTCTGTGTCTGTGTGTCTGTCTGTCTGTGCAGATTTTGTATCCACTCTAACTAAAAAACTAGTGGACCGAATTTCACAAAATTCTGAAGGTAAGTCACTTGTGGCCGGGGCTGGTGCTGATTAGTTTTGGGTACGATTCGGAATAAAAGAACCCGCCTTTTTTGTGAAATGGCCCGCAAAAGCTTGTATCCACTGTAGCTGAAAAACTAATGAACCGAATTTCACAAAATTCGGTAGATGAGTCATTTGTGGGTCACTCTGGTGCTGATTAGATTTTGGTATGATTCGGAAAAAAATAAACTGCATTTTTTTGCAAAATGGCCCGCAAAAATCGTCCAAATCTAAACTAGAGAACTACGTAATTACGTATGCTCAAATATATCCATTAAATGCTTGTTTAATACGTAATTTTTAGCGAAGAAAAGAATAAGACCAACCCCATTACATTAGGACCAGCCGTTCTCGAGATATTTTAGTTTTTCGTATTTCCTCTACGCCACCTTTGAAAATAAGTCCGGTTACCGAATGAGAACGAAAATTGAATTACAAGTGAAATAAATTTAATTAAAATAAAGAGAACGTGGATATAAGTCTGCAGGGAAAGTCATGTGCTGCCCACATCAGATTTTTTTAATAACCATAGGCCCTAACACAGGTTTGCGCTTTCCGATCAGAGCTTGTCTTAGATATTTTTCAGAAGAGTAAAAATACTCCCTGACTTAATTTCAAGGAGTGTTTTGCTTTCCAGAGAAGTAATTTTCAACAAATGAGCAATTACCCTCAAATTTCCAGATATTATAAAAATGTCAAGGTAGCCCAACAGATGAAATTTCGACTTTCCTATGTTTTAAAATAAAAGATTTAAAAAATATACTCTCTGTATAAGCTGAAAATATTTTAACAATTATATAAAATATACTGAAAATCGAGTACAAATTTAGTTCGATTTTTGCTGCACTGCTGTAAAATAAGCTTTCATTTATTTCATTAATGATATGTTTGAAAAATAGTTTTTTCTATACAAGGTGTCCAGTGCTATCGGTGCCCAATGGCTATTATCGCCGTGACTATCTCTGTGACTATCCCCAACCGTTAGTCACAGAGATACACTTCCAATTGCAAAATTGTTTTAAATTTTAAAATCTATTATCTTAGAAACAGTTTAAATCAATAAATGCATTTCTGAAAGAAATACGAAATATAAATTTTTATACAGTCCCCCGGTCCTACCAATTATATTTAGGAAAATCATCCTCAAACAATTTCATGCAAAATAAAAAAAAATCTTCCTTTTACGACCAAAATTCACCGAGTTATGAAGCATTAAACTTTATGACTTATGTCGCTTTTCCACGCATAAAAATGTCCCGTTTCAGGCAACCGACCAATCAGGGACCGTATTGACCATTTCTCTAGGCAACCAACCAATCAGGGACCGTACTGACCATTTCTCAGTACAAAAAGTGCTCCAACTTTAAACAGCTATAAGTCTGTCAATTTTGGTCGTAAAAGGATGATTTTTTTTTTATTTTGCATAAAATTGTATGAGGATGAGTTTCCTAAATGTAATTGGTAGGACCGGGGGACTGTATAAAAATTTATATCTCGTATTTCTTTCAGAAATGCATTTATTGATTTTTACTTTTTCTAAGATAATAGATTTTAAAATTTGAAATATTTTTGAAATTAGAAGTATATCTCTCTGACTAACGGTTGAGGAAATAGCCATTGGGCACCGATAACACTGGACACCCTGTATAATATGAAATTATTATAACAAATTTTAGTCGATGCAAATTGATTTAAAAAATGGGAGAACGATAATCATTGGTCATCTCTTCTTGCGTTGTGTAGAATTTCGGGCTCGGGGGGGGGGGGGGGGGGATTCGGGCTCTATTTTATGTTGAGTAGTTCGGGCGCGAGCTCAACTACATCGGGCGAGCTTGGGCTCTCTAAATTGAGCCCGAACTCATCTCTAGTCAGGGCCGTAGCCAGAGACAAAATTGAAGAGGAGCTGGAGGAAAATTCAAGGGGGGCTCAACAGTCTTAATGGAGGGTCTCACAAAAAACTACATTTCATCATTGGCATTTATAAACCGTAATAGTTACTTTTATATATTTCAATTCATATAAATTATTAACAAATAATTGCGTATTTATAGTTGCAAGCTAAGAGCTTATTATTGATATCCATATCGTTACTATACATCAATATTAATATATAGTAATTGCAATTGATTTTGATGTAAGCATTAACTTGTCATAAAGCTATTAATAATTTGTAAGAACATTGCGAAAATTAATACAAGTTAATGTTTTATAGTAATGATTTTGATTCTGTAATGTATAAAAATGAACCCCACAATAATACAAAAGTATCCTAAATACTATTGTCATAATTTTTAAATATTTTTAAATTAAATATATAAATAAATGGATCATTAGTATAATCACAACTTCAGCTAAATTAAAAAAAACTTTAAAACGAAGTAATTTATAAAAAAATCTCAAATTTTTTTATGCAAAATTTAAATGACATTTTATATGAAATTTCATATCACTACTAAAAATGTAACATTTTTATCAGGGGGCTGAATATATCTATTGGGGGGGGGGCTGAGCCCTCTCTGGCCACCTGGTTATGGTCCTGTCTAGTGTGAAGTGACCTTTGCCAGCGCAGAGAGTAGGAGGCGCAACTTACCGATGGGGGTTGACGAAACGTAACAATCAGGGGGCAGAGCCCCTTAGCCTTTTAAATAGGCGGTAATAATTTTGCCATGTACACAAACTATTCAAAATATTTTTAATTGTGTACAAAAAGAAAGCCCCTAAAACACTGAAAATCGGACCTAAAAATATAACTTTGAACAATTAATAAGTTTCGTATTAATTTAGATTAATGAATAATAAGGTTCGCTATACAAAAGCGTCCTTGAGGGGTATTTTATCGTCCGTAAATCTTGGTGTTTATCATAACCTGGGACATTACACCGGCGAAGTGTACAGCATGTATGTTAAACTGTGTTTTTATCTATATTTTTAAGTAGAACACAGAAAGAACATTTTCAAACACAAGCTATTTCACAAATCAGTGCTCTTCACAAATCTAATTTTTACTTTTTCTATATACATAGTTGTTGTTGAGATCCAGACCGTCCGACCTACCAGAAAGGTGTAAGGTAACTGTTTGGACGGCCGGGAAGTGCCACCCAATTTAGACCGGAACCCAGTGGGGGAGGCATCCACAGGGACCGTACCCCCCTTCCCCTACCACTAACATCTCGGAAGGACTTACGGACCCACATGTTTAACGTGATCGTACTCCGCGTGAACACGACGGCAGTTTTGACAGTAGCGAGAATCGAACCCGGCAGAGTGCAATTCCCGCCCGCTAACCACTGGGCAACCGCACCTTCCTATATACATAGTACAATGTATATAGGGAAAGTAAAAATTTCCCTATATACATAGTGTAATGTATGTAATGTATAGGGAAATTATTGTAATTTCGATTGTTTGAATGTATTGTAATTCGAAAATTCAAATTCGAGTTTTCGACGGCAGAGCACGTTTCAAACATCCTTGAACTCGAATCGAACGTTTTTGAGGTGGTGGTGGTGGTGGTTGTGGTGGTGGTGGTGGTTGTGGTGGTAGTGGTGGTGGTGGTGGTGTGTATGTGTGTGTGTGTGTGTGTGTGTGATATTTCACGAAAGAATGAACCATTTCGAACGATATTTGGTACAAACATTACAATCAGTGAATGCTGGAATACTATTGATTTTAAACCCAATAGAATGTTCAGAACATTACCAAATTTTCGAATGAAATTTTGAAAAAAAAAAAAAAACATTAAAAATCAAAATCTTCAATAATATTACACAAATGATCATTTCTCACGTAACTTTTTATTAAAAATGTTACAAACGTTATAATGCTAGCATAAACCGTTCTCGAGATATTGTACAGTTTTCAAATAAATTTATCAAAAATATCACGGAAAATTAAAAAGAAAGGTGTACGTTTCACACATAATATTATGCGCGATAAATCAGTTAACATCTTTCTTGTGTATCTAGCTAGTTCCATTCTCAATGGTAGATTCTTTGGGTAATTGTTTTATATTTTGATGCCTAACAATTCACCAGCAGTCATTTGTAAGGAAAACTTTGCTCTCCGTTTATCTGTACCGCTTGGCGATAAATTTGGCTAACTTGGGGACTCATTTAGTGAAATATGGCAAACGTGGCGATATGTCCGCCCTAGATTGACGAAAATATGG
The DNA here is from genome assembly GCA_951213105.1 of Amaurobius ferox. Lineage (NCBI taxonomy): Eukaryota > Metazoa > Arthropoda > Arachnida > Araneae > Amaurobiidae > Amaurobius > Amaurobius ferox. The sequence goes on along the minus strand of OX578150.1, from coordinate 60,156,251 downwards.
TCGAAATTTCAAAAATGACGCCAAATTAACGAAAATGATGCCAAATTGATGAATTAATTAATAAAATATTTTGAAAAATATGATATCAATATTAATAATTGTCAATTTAGAGTTATGCGAAATATAAGTTTATTGAGTTCTTTGGAATAGTTTTACATATTGTCATCCGAAAAAGCGCCCATGTACAATTCAACGATAAAAACACAGCACAGTGGATCTTATACATTATAACTTTAAAAGTAGTAAATCCATTGCCGTGAATCTTATACATTTTTTTTTTGTCTATAAAAGTATTAAATTCATTGCATTATATAGGTAAAGTCACGTGCTATCTACATCAAATTTTTGTCTTGTTGTTGATTATTATCGGCAATAGAAATCAGAAGAAACACCTTCTTTACATCACCTCTATTTCTATACATAGGTACAGTCAATATAATTTATTTTCCCAAATACCAAATTATGTTAATTAATATCACGTTTTATAAACATAAATATTAATTTGAGAGCAATATTTTACTTTCATAGTTTAGTAAAGGAAATGCTAGTTTTTTAATGTCACGGTTGAGATACAGACAGACGATTACAAATAATGATATGAAATATGAAAACAATATTGTCTCACTTTAATAGTGCTACGACATATTCTCTGGAATCATGAGTGTTCTTTCAAGATACAAGAATGAGTCCCAATTTCTGGATAAGTAACACTTTTATTTAAAAGCACTAATAAGCGTAAACAGCAACAATATTCAGCTAACAGCTTGATAACTGTCTTACAAGATAGCTAAACAACTGCCAGATACAATAAAACAGCAATTAAATGTCCAGCTAATCCAAAAAAATAGCTAATACTGTTCTCAAAACACTGGCGCATCTCACAATTCAATTCAGCTCTTATCACGTCAACTACTTTCCAACTGAGCGGTGACTCTTTTTATATACTCTCCGTAGACACTTCCAGAAGAGGCTCGTATTCCCCAGATTACTCGTTATTTCGAGAAAGTTCTAGTACATTCGAAAAGTCGCCAAGTTGGAGATAATCCGCCAAATTTGGAAACCCGACATAATACAAAGTACCGTACTTAGTAATAATTAATTTAAATATTTTATCGTAGAGCAATTTATATAAAGAATAAAATTTAATATTTTAGTGGATTTCCCTTCTCCCCCCCCCCCCCCCCCCCCCCGTTTAAGACTGTTCAACCTCTTTTGAACTTAACTTCAGCCCTTCTTGGATTTCATTTCTTTCTATGTCCATGCCCGGAAGTCCGAAGTACAGCTGGAGAGACACTAATTCGTTGTCACTATTGTCAACCATGATTTATGAATTAACTACAATTTGTCATACTTAGATGATAATGGTGTCATCGTTGTATAGCAGAGTATGAGACGCATAGCGCCTTAAATTTTCAGTATCATTTTCTGTTGCTTTCATGGCGATAAATCGCCAAATCTGGAAACCCCGACCCGACCTAATACAAAGCACCGCACTTAGTAATAATTAATTAAAATATTCTTTCACAGAGCACTTTATATAAAGACTAAAATTTATTTTAGTGCATTTCCCTTCGCCCCCCCCCCCCTTTAAATAGTCTCTGGTAAGCCTCTCCTTTAGGACTGTTCAGCCTCCTTTGAATTTAACTCCAGTCCCTCTTTGATTTTTTTTCTTTCTATGTCCATACCCGGGGGTCCAAAGACAGCTCAGGAGGTCAAAGCTAGAGAGACACTAATTCGTTGCCACTAGTGTCACCCATGATTTTTGAACCAACTACAATTTGTCATACTTAGTATTTTAACTCAGTAATTTTTTTGTAACCGTCAAAGTCAGTCTATTTTATGTGTCTAATAATCCTCTCTTGTTACAAATTTAGACATTTTGCCAGCAATCGCAGGCAGCTTTATCCTTTAAGTTCCTGACTAAACTTCCGTGACTTAACACTGGGAGTTCTATCCCACCTCTTTCATGTTAACTTGGATTATCTCCTGAAACCCAATTAACGTCTAATAACCTTTTCAGATTCATAATTCCCCGAAATTCGAGTTTATCGAGGTGTTGAATCGTTTGCAACTGTTTAATTACGTCATCGTCAGATCTGGGGCTTTCTCTCTTCACTTGGCTTCAAAACGCAACATCGCTCGATAACGAAGCAGAGCGGATTGTGTGGTCGTGTAATTCTTTTCCAACATTTTGCGTGTCACGCATGCTACACAAAACCCACGAAGCCAAGCGGTTCAATGTCACGTGATCCTAAAAGTTGCACCCCCTGAGTTATGAACCAGAAATTCTTTATGCTCTGAATCCATACACTTTTGCTGAAAAATTAGCTCTTTGAGATGGTGGGGAGAATCTCTTCAGCCGTAAATTATACTTTTCTCCAGAAAAGAACAAACATTCATTTTTAAATTTATATACAGTGAAATTTTTCAACTTGGATATGGGCACCTGTGTATCTTGGGCATTTCCAAATGTTCGACACATTTCTAAATGTTGGAGACATTTCCAAATGTTGGCGATATTTCCAAATGTTGGACACATTTTCAAATGTTGGACACATTTCAAAATGTTGGACACATTTCGAAATGTTGGACACAATTCCAACTGTTGAACACATTGCCAAATGTTGGATGCATTTCCAAATGTTGGCCACATTTCCAAATGTTGGACACATTTCCAAATGTTAGACACATTTCGAAATGTTGGACACAATCCCAACTATTGGACATATTGCCAAATGTTGGATGTATTTACAAATGTTGCACACATTTCCAAATGTTGGACACATTTCCAAATGTTGGACACAATTCCAACTGTTGGACACATTGCCAAATGTTGTATGCATTTTCAAATGTCGGACACATTTCCAAATATTGGACACATTTCAACATGTTGGACACATTCCTAACTGTTGGACACATTGCCAAATGTTGAATGTGTTTCAAAATGTTGGATACATTTCCAAATGTTGAACATAATTCCAATCCAATATTTGGAAACGCATCCAACATTTGGCAATGTGTCCAATAGTTGGACACATTTCCGAATATTGGACACATTTCCTAAGAAAGAAATTTGCGAATATCATTAATGCAAATATCATTCTATAACACGGGCATTTCTCTAACTAAAGTCACCCATGCAAATTGCTGTTTTACAATTTCCCCCACGATATTCGACTTTTCCCTCTTTGTAAATCTTTCATCTCTTCCCCTCCCTTAAAAATGAAAAAACATTAGGGAACTGCCCCAAGCGCACGCTTCCCTACTCAAATGGCATTCGCCCCCCACCCCCATGGGCGGCCCTGTTCTAAGAGGGACAAATATTTGGGATTTTTAAGTTACGAAGGTTGTACTATACTTAATAATTACCTTCGTGAAGAATCAGGCAACTGATTAACTGATTTATTTATGCTTATATACATTATACAACAAGTTAAGGCTCTTAAATATACTGACTGGCTCCCATCTTGACTAGGTGCGAGACACTTTTTGAACCCCCCAATAATTTCGTTGTGGGTTCCTCGAATTCCTAATATTTTTGTGCGTATTTAGTGGGGGAAAATGTACGCATACATGCATAAATTTTATTATTAATTTATCATCATTCATTCCCTGTTTACTATAAAGTGTGTGTAGAAATTTACCCCTTGGACTGCTTATTGCATTCTAAATACAAGATTTTAACTCAGAAATGAATTAAAGAGAATTTTTTTTTTTTACATTTGCAGCATTTGTAAAAATACCTATTAATAAATATTACATTCTTTGCTACTTTCATAAAGATAATTGAGCTGGAAATTAACCTAATGTTGCGGCTATGAAAGCAAAATAAATGAAATAAATAATTATTTAGAGAAAAAAATATTTTTCTGTACTTAATTATAATTTGCTTCATTTTAGTATTTCAGACGTTTTATTGCACCAGATAATCTGACGGAATGAAATTTTATATTAGACTTAAATCTCTTGTAAAATGCATGGATCATTTGATTTAAAATTTTGGAAGCCCCAATAATTTTTCAAGTAGGCGCCTATAAAACGATGGCTGTACATGGCGAAAAGATTGTTACTTTTTTGTCCTTTCCTGGGGAGCTCAAAGAAAACAAAACATTCTAAACAATTTTTTGAATAATTGGTACAATTTTTGGAAAGCAGAAACACCTATTTTACAGCTAAATTGCGTATCAAATATTAGCCATGTAACCTGCGCTCGTCATTGAAATAGCACAGGCAGACAATAACTGACTGGACTGGTTAGAATCAAAATGGCGGTTGCGGTAGCCTGTATATTTTGGAGCCTTACAGTAAGTGCTGGAAGGTATACATGCAAGATTTTGCAGGTATGCACATGGGGGTATGCAGGATTTTTTCGTATGGGCGTATGCAGGAATGCATTCAAAATATAGAGATTACTATCAACCTTGAAATATGTATTGTTGCAAAGTAAATTTTAATTGATGGTATGAGCATCACATTTTAAAAATTAGTGGGTATGATTCTTTTAATAATTAGTATGCACCAATTTTTAAAAATTAGTGTATACCACCTTTAAAAAATATTCCCCCATTCATAACAGAATTCGAACCATCCTGGAGACAGAGCAGCTAAACTAATAAATTGAAAATTCATAATCATAAAACATACCAAATGCAATAATCCAAGGTTTTCTATTTAGGTATAAATTTAATTTGTTTTTATTAATATACACGTGGTAGAAAACACACAGTTATGGTTAAAGGTTTTAATTCCAAAAAGCATTTTTCTTATATTTTTTCCTCATATTGGTTTTTAATTAAATGAATAATTTTCCAGGGGGGGGGGGGCTTTAACCCTCCCCCCCTCCGACCCATTCCTAAATACCATGGGTATGCGCGCAAATTTACATGCAAATCATCAAAATCTTCCCAATACTTTTCGTTTTCAATATTTCATTAACAAGGTAGTGAAAACTCAACGAACCATACTCGGCAACAAGCTTATGGCGTTATATGCAAATTATCTTCTTATGAAGGCTTATTTAACCGTTTAGCTATCGATGTTCACACGTGTTTACATAACTACTCAAAATCTTCAATTACATTTGCAACATCCATAATTACTTTGCATTTACATTTACAACCATGATGTTCGTCCGTATTTCAATGTCGGAATTGTTTTAGTAAAAGCTGCGATTTCTAAGCTGTGCATCTTCAAAATTAGTATTAGTTAAATATAGAAAAAAAAAACTGATTTCTTTTTTCCAAAATGGCCAGCAAAAATGGTGTATATATATCCACTTTAGCTGAATAACTAATTGATCAAATTTTGCAAAATTTTGCAGATAATTCGGTGGATTACAGTGGTTATAACTTCGATATTTTAATATTTTGACTTATTCAAGTTTTCCAATGGGAGGAAAAGCTGTCACGTTTAAAATGACAGGAGTGTTACAGGCCAATACGCATCTTCTTTGGTGAAATATTGATGCACAAGAAAAAATATTTCGTTCTGTTTTAAAGAAATACGAAAGTGAAGTGACTTTGGAGATTCTAAAGATGTTTAATGATTGAGGAGGTTTAAAAATAATAAATTAAAGTATGAAACTCTAATATATATTTCGTGCCTTCAGGCAAGTTTATAGATTTACCAGAATCTTAAAACTCGTCAATATTGCATAATTTTAGTTTGTACGCCATCAAGCAAATTGGTAAAATAATTCTATATTTTGACCTGCAGTCTTGGAGTATCCAGCTAAAATCGGGGCGAAATTAAAAGCTTTCAACAGTTTGCGAGTAATTTGTAGGTCTTTAAAAACCTTATTAGGATATATTTATAATTGGATCTTTTATCAGGTTCTTAGATATTGAAATAGTAATTATAATTTCGATATTTTAATATTTTGAACTTTTTTGAAAACGTAGTTCTAGTTTTGAGATTTTAATAATTTGAACTGTTTTGGGAATGTCAAAAGAAGACAAGGATGTCAAAGACGGATGTTATTCACGCAAGACCATTTCGGCTCCATCGGACTGGAGCCGCTGCCGATTTTTTTTTTTTTTCTTGTTCCGGAAAGGAAAGATTTCAGAAAATATAAAAACAAAAAAGAACCACAGACGGGAATACCCGGAATCCAGACGATTTCTAATGAATAACCTTTGACCAATCCTGTCCTTTATTATTCAATAATGGGGATTTGCCATTTCCACGTCCTTCATCGAATTCGTGCATTCTGAAAAGACTCTTTCTACAAAAGAAAACGACAAATTGAGGACATCACTTTCTAAAAGAGCAATTATACAGCCACAAAAGAAAACAAGAACATATGAAAAGAACAACGGAGTCCAGACGGACAACAATGGACTCGGCCTCGACCCCGACAATGGCGGGCGGGACGCATCACAGCAAAGGCCCCGGGGCGTAAACATGCGACTGTAGCCCTTGTGTGAAAAATAACAAATCTACCACGCGCCATTTTATTTCTCACTACAGAGAAACAAAACTTATGCCTTGTATTTATTGTTTTCCGTGTAAACCAAGGTTACCAAATTAACTTACCTCAGGAATAGGATCGCGCTACCATTGCAGATGACAACATCCACGAACCAGCTAGGCACTACGCTTATCAGTATAGAATAGACCAGCGGTTTTCAACCAATGGTACGCGTACCACTGCGGTGCGCAGGAAGATGGCTGTTGGTACAGGCATAATTTGTGCGATATACAGTATAAAAATTTTGCCATTCAAAAGTAATTACAAACAAGTAATTACGAATCGAAAAAATATTCTCTCTAAATATTACCTTTATTCTAAAGAAAAATAACAACTTACTGATTTTTAAGGGGACAGAAATTTAATGGATGATTTTAAAAACGAATTTACAATCAACTTTAGAATTAAATAAACGAAAGCTTTTAAAGGCATATCAGAAAGAACAATTATAATTTTAATGCCATTTTGTTCAACGCACTAATATAAATCAGAATTTTCTTCAGTGTTGTACTTAAAACAGAAATATAGAGCAAAACTCGACTTGGAGCTAAATTCACGTTTAAAATTAAGTAATATAGAATCGGATGTAAAGAAACTAATTTCCAAGTACCACAATCATACTCATAATCAATAATATTATTCATTAATCATATTGTGTGTGTACTCATTCCCCCGTGGTGAAGGGGCGCCTACGCACCACGTCCACAACACCCCCCAGGGTGTCCCATGGCGAAGGGGAGGAGATTTGTAGCTTCACTTTTATGGAAGTCCCCCGAAGGGTGGAAGTCTGACTTGGCTTCGACATGACAACATTCATGCCTGCTGGCGGGATTCGAACCCGCAACCCGGCAATCCAGCGATCAGACTGAAACGCATGCCCCTGACCGCTCGACCATCGGATTGGCTTAATCATATTATTAATCTTATTAGCTAATATTTATTATTTTCGTCCATTTTTTTTTACTTGAAACGAAATATAAATGTGGGTCAATAACTTAAATAAGTGTATAATAGCCAACTTCCTATTTATATATAAGACATAATGTTGTTGGTGGTACTAAAATTTCAGAATTTTGATTTTGGTGGTACAATTTTATGCAAAGGTTGAGAACCCATAATAGACGATATGTGCAATAATACTAGGCCCACAACTTTTACAAACCAAGACAGGGCTGTAGCCAGAGACGACAGTTTTAAGGGAGGGCTCACCAAAAATACAATTAATCATTGACATTTATAAACCATAATAATTACTATTATATATTTCAATTCATATAAATTATTAACAAATAATTACGTATTTATATTTGCAAGCTATGAGCTGATTATTAATATCCATATAGCTACTATACATCAATATTAATATATAATAATTACAATTGATTTTAATGCAAACATTAACCAGCAATAAAGTTGTTAATAATTTGTAGAAACATTCTGAAAGTTAATACAAGTTAATACTTAATATTAACTCTTGCCTACTTATCAGTTGATTTTGACTCTATATAATCTATGCCCACAATAATGACTCTATAATGCGAACTTCACAGTAAATCAAAAGTATCCTATATACTATTGTCATAATTTTTAAATATTCTTAAATTAAATATGTAAATAAATTGATCATTAGTATAATCACAAATTTATCTAAATTAAATCTTTAAGTAATTTTTAAAACGAAAATTTAAGCAAAATTTGACTGACATTTTATATGAAATTTCATATCACTAGTAAAAATTTAATATTTTTTATCAGGGGGGGGGGGGGCTGAGTATACCTCTTGTAGAGGGGTAGCCCCTCTGGCCCCTGGTTGGCTACGACCCTGCTATAGAAACCAACAAATGTCGTCTTGCCACGTAGCTGTCCTCGAAATCGAACACGAGCTACGGATCTGCAACGGTCAAGTTCACATTCACAAAACCAGCCTTTTCTATAGTTAAGACCATGCTTCCATTGCAATTAATAACATCTATGGGCCGGTTTCGCACTTATATGCACATCAGCATGGCGTTGTCGGTATCTGCAATGGTACCAAAAAAAAAAAAACTTGACATGTGCTACAATTTATACGGACCTCTATGGGAAGTGATAAATTCGTTCCTACCACGTAGCCAGCTTCAATGAGCTCAGGCTACACCAGGCTGCAACGGCCAAGTACATACTTACAGAACCCTCCTATAGGGAGCATTCCCTTAGTTGGAATATCGAGTCTGAACCGCACCATCATTTTAATTCGCAGCCCAGCATTGGTCTTAAAGCACTTCAAAGTAAGTTAAATCATTGGCGAACTTCCTCATAGGCTCGTTAAGCCTGTGCATGTTGCGGCAGATTTTAATGGAAAATTTATAAACGTGGAAAATTTTGTGACTAAAAATTATACAAGAGTAATTTTAATAGGACAAAAATGGCGGTGACTGAAATCCGATGGAGCCAAAATGATTTTGCATGAATAACGTTGTGGCGAAACCGGTTTTGCTCCTTGCAACAATCGACCGTGCTGAGCAGCAATACCTGAATTATATAGTTCGGATCTAAAACTAGCTTTTGGTCTAACCTTATACGGTTGGCTAGGCCGCACTGGATCCCCGGTTGAAACCGTCTACAGTTCAAACCATAGACGTAAAAGTTATATATGTCTATGGTTCAATACAAGATATATATGTATATGGTTCAATATGGTATTATATATGTGTATGGTTCAATACAAGATATATATGTATATGGTTCAATATGGTATTATATATGTGTATGATTCAATGCAAGATATATATGTATATGGTTCAATATGGTATTATATATGTGTATGATTCAATGCAAGATATATATGTATATGGTTCAATATATATTATATTTGCGTGTGGTTCAATACAATATATATATGTATATGGTTCAATATATATTATATTTGCGTGTGGTTCAATACAATATATATATATATATATATGTATATGGTTCAATATGGTGTTATATATGTGTATGGTTCAATACAAGATATATAAGTATATGGTTCAATATGGTATTATATATGTGTATGGTTTAATACAAGATATATATGTATATGGTTCAATATGGTATTATATATGTCTATGGTTCAGTACAAAATATATATGTATATGGTTCAATACAAGATATATATGTATATGGTTCAATATGGTATTATATATATTTATGGTTCAATACAAGATATATATGCATATGGTTCGATATCGTATTATATATGCCTGTGGTTCAATATAAGACATATATGTATATGGTTCAATATAGTATTATATATGTCTATGGTTCAGTACAGAATATAAATGTATATGGTTCAATACAAGATATATATGTATATGGTTCAATACAAGATATATATGTATATGGTTCAATATGGTATTATATATGTCTATGGTTCAATATAAAATACATATGCATATGGTTCAATATGGTATTATATATGTCTATAGTTCAAACCTGAAGGAGGCCAAAAACTGTCGGTCTCCACAACGTCTTAAAAACAGAACGGTAATGGAGTTCAATAAGTTTATTTGTTTTTAGTATCATTTGTTTCTTTTACAACAGATACTATATACCTATGGTTACTAAAGTGAGATATTTACTTGAAACAGCTTCATACTTCTAAGTTACTATAGAGGATATCAAGTTTAAACAGTTTCAGCTGCGCTTAATAGATTTTACAGTATTTGAAAAATGACAACCACTATATTTCGAAAAGTAAGAGCCGAATCTAAAATCCAATTATATATCCTTGTGGGACTTTCAAAGGGCTATAAACTATTTTCTTTCTATTTATATATGGTTATTTTAGTTTTCGAGATATAAGTATTGCAAACCTTAACAAAATAGAAAATGTCCCGCTAAAACAGAAAATGTCCATTCTTCTTCAAATGGTGGGACAGCTCAGTGGTTAGCGCGCGAGGATTGCACTCGGACGACCCGATTTTGAGTCCCGGTTCTGCCCAAACTGTCCCCGTCTTCACGCTGAGTACGGGTACGTTAAATATGTGGTCCGTAAGTCCTTCAGAGAGGTTGGTTGTAGTGGAAGGAGGGTAAGGTGCCTGTGGATGCCGCCCAGACTGGGTTCCGGTCTAAATTGGGTGCACTTCCCGGTCGCCCAAACAGATGCCTTACACCTTCGGGCAGGTCGGGTAGTCTGGGTCGAAGAAGAAGAATCTTCTTCAACTTTGCAAGACAATTGCTCAAAAACTATGTTTTGTAAGAAGAAATGATTTATCTAGAAAGTAGATTTCTTACAGAAAATTTTTGTTGGTTACATCTAGCTTTTACAGTTTAGAGAGTATTTCGATTGAAAGTAAACAGAGTAGGGCGAAAACTCCCCAGGACAAGAACTATTTTTATATTAAAAAAGAGTATTTCAAAATATCAAAACAAATTTTGTATATTCATGAATGAAACCGTATTTTCGATAAAACAAGCATACATTATTTATATTGTTATCTATAAAGTTTAGAGATTTGGAGTTGGAAGTATTTACATTTTTGTAACGCTGCGATTTCAGCCAGACACCATGACTATAGACGTTATTCATGTCGAAACAGGTATGTTTCATGCCTACAAGCATGGGGGCCCATAAAAATTTTTCCAGGGAAGGGCAAACTCAAGGATAAAATGTAGAATATCGACTATCTTGATGCCTACCTTTTTCATGTTGAACGTCCAGAGATGCATATGCCCCCTCTTGTCCTCCCCTATGGACGCCCATGCCTACAAGTCATTCTTTTGAATTATTAACTAAAAGTTTGTAAGGCCTACTTCGACGATAACAGCTAAGAATTATTAGAGCTATTTCCCTTAAATGTGAACATATTATTCCCCTTAAAATATACATACTGAGTAAAGGTAGCAAAATTTTAAACACAGGGGCGTAGCCAGGCGGGGGTCAGAGAGACCTGAGTCCGCAAGGGATATGCATGTCCCTCCCCTCTGATAAATTTTCTTGGGCTACTAACTAATAGGCCTACTTCGCTACTAGTTAATTCTTATGATAAAACCAATTCTAATTATTGCATCTTAATATTGATGTATCGTAGCTAAATATGGAATTCCACAATCAACTATTACCTAACTATGCAATTCACTATTTGTTAATAACTTTTATAGTATCTTATATAGATTAAAATATATTACAACTATTGGAATTTACAGATGCTAATGATTAACAGGCTTTGGTGTACATAGACTCAACATCACATAATAATAGTGGTTCATAATCATAAAAAATCTGATGTGGGCAGCACATGACTTTTCTTTCAGACTCATATTCACGTTCTCTTTATTTCTCCAATAATTCATTAAATTGAATTTAATTGCACAAAATAACAGCCATAATTATTTTAAATTACGCCGAATTTGCACTTTTAATTCAATTTTCGTTTATATTTGGTACCTGGACTTATTTTCAAAGGTGGCGTAGTGAAAATGCGAAAAAAACTAAAACATCTCTAGAACGGCCAGTCCTAGAGTAATGGGGTTGGTCTTACTCGTTTCGTCGTAAAAAATTACGCATAAAATAAGAATTTAATTGATATATATATATATATATATATATATATATATATATATATATATATATATATATATATATATATATATATATATATATTAAATTATTTTTGTGGGCCATTTCGCAAAAAAAGGCAGATTCTTTTATCCCGAATCGTACCAAAATCTATTCAGCACCAGGGTCACTCACAAGGGACTTACCTACCAAATTTTATGAAATTCGGTCAATTAGTTTTTCAGTTAGAATGGATGCAAAATCTGCACACACTTACATAGTAAAAATAGTTTTTTCGTATTCTAAAAGTCCCAAAACTTGTAACTTCGTTGAAAACTCGAGTTGCAATTTTCGATCCAATACTTTCTTTATACCTTGTATTGCAGGGAAAATAATAAAAGTACTGTATAGTCAGTTTAGTTATAATTAATAAAATATTTCTAATAGAGCGATTTATTTAAAGACTAACAATTAATATTTTAGTGCACCCCCATCCCCCCCGGCCATGGCAGGATTGTTGATTTCCCATCCCTTGAATTTCGCTTCAGTCACTCTTGGATTTCGTTTCTAAATACGACCCTGATTTCAAAACTTAGAAAATGTCGAACAGTTAGAAACAAAATGGCGTAGAAGTAAGTTCAGTTTCAGCTGCCTTCCATATGACAGAGTACCGCTCTAATTGGCAGCTTGTCAGCAAGTTGTCATGGCAACGGTACAGAAGCCCATCAAAAAGTTCTCTTGTTTGAATACGAGATCTTTTGTCGTAGCACGCTTTTGTGGGGGTATCACTCAATGAGCGACAAAATGGAAGGCAATATTCCATTGTTACTCATGTTCCGTCTATCGTCTCATAACTCAAAGATTCGTCTGTTAAGCTTTTGATCGAAGCAGATTTACATTTAAATAATCCGAAATCTCGCTCATTAGTAGACATTTCAATAATTACTGCTGGGTTCTCTAAGTGAGTTCTTTAACTATTTGTTTAGATTTAGATTTTTACTTTCCTTAAATACACTTAATGTGTATGGAAAGTATTGTCATTGAAGACGAAAATTCGAATTCAAGTTTTCGACGAAAGAGCACGTTTTATGCATACCGGAACTTAAATCGAACGTTTTGAGGAAATGTCTGTGTATGTATGTTAGTGTATGTGTATGTTTCGTGTGTATGTATGTTAGTGTATTTGTATGTCAGCGTGTGTATGTATTAATTAGTATATGTGTATAATTTTATTATATATGTATATAATATATATTATATATGTATATATTATATATGTATATTATATATAGTATATTATATATATTATATATAGTATATAGTATATATTATATATGTATATAATATAAAAATATTAGTGCATGTATGTTGGTGTATGTGTATGTTTTTGTGTATGTATGTTAGTGTATTTGTATGTTAGCGTGTGTATGTATGTATGTATATTAGTGTATGTGTATGTATGCTAGTGTATTTGTATGATAACGTGTGTATGTTATGTATGTCAGTGTATGTGTATGTTTCGTGTGTATATATGTTAGTGTATGTGTATGTTTTTTGTGTATGTATGTTAGTGTATTTGTATGCTAGCGTGTGTATGTATGTATGTATATTAGTGTATGTGTATGTATGTTAGTGTATTTGTATGATAACGTGTGTATGTTATGTATGTTAGTGTATGTACATGTTTCGTGTGTATATATGTTAGTGTATTTGTATGTTAGCATGTGTATATCAGTGTATGTATGTATGTTAGTGCGTATGCATGTTAGTGGGTGTGCATGTTAGCGTGTGTATATATGTGTATATTAGTGTGTGTATGTCAGTGTGTTTGTATGCATGTTAGCGTGTGTAATGCATGTTAGTGTATATGTATGTTAGCGTGTTTATGATAGTGTGTGTGTATGTATGTTAGTGTGTGCTCATGTTAACGTATGTATGTATGTTAGTGTGTGCTCATGTTAACGTATGTATGTATGTTAGTGTATGGGGATGTTAGAATGTGTATGTCAGTGTACGTGTATGTATGTTAATGTGTATGCATGTTAGTATATGTGCATGTTAGCGTGTGTATGTATGTTAGTGTATGTGTATGTTATCGTGTGTATGTTAGTGTATGTGTATGTATGCTAATGTGTATGCATGTTAGTGTGTGTTAATGTTAGCGTGTGTATGTACGTAAATATCTGTGTATGTTAGCGTGTTTATGACAGTGTATGTGTATGTATGTTAGTGTGTGTCCATGTTAACGTGTGTATGTTAGCGTGTGTATGTCAGTGTATGTGTATGCATGTTAATGTGTATGTATATTAGTTTGTGTGCATGTTAACGTGTGTATGCATGTGTATGTTAGCGTGTGTATGTCAGTGTACGTGTATGTATGTTAATGTGCATGCATGTTAGTTTGCGTGCATGTTAGCGTGTGTATGTATATCAGTGTGTGTATAGATGTTAGTGTATAAACATATTAGTGTGTGCATGTATATTAGTGTGTGCATGTATATTAGTGTGTGTGCCCGTGAAATTGTAAACTTGATAGGAATAAAAGGAACGTTTCGAAAATAATTTGGCATACAATCAGCTAATAAGAAACCTCATTCATTTTAAACGCAATCGAATGTTCAAAATAGCCCCCCCCCCCCCCCCCAAATTTTCGAATGAATTTTTAAAAATATATCATTTAACAACCTTCACTGATTCTAAATAAATGATTTTAGACACAATTTTTCATTCGAAAACGAAAACTGCAAATTTTAGAATGCTAGCACAAACCGTTTACAAGATATTGCACGAATTACGAATAAATTTTTGACGAAATTTTTAAAAAATCAGGACATGTTAAATAATCAATCATTTCATACTTACTTTCCCATTATAAAACGAAATACACGAACTTTAGAACGCTAGCATTCTTAAGTTATCACACGTTTTGCAAAGAAATTTGTTTGAAAACGACATAAAATTAAAATAAGTAGTTAGTGTGTATCATCCGATACAAATTCACATTCCATCTGCAACATAATGCAAATCTGTTAATATCATTGTCGTTGATCTAGTTCATTCCATTCACCAGAGCCATAGGATACCATAGGATACTAGAGGAGGATAGGAGTTCCATAGGATACTGTTACCGAGTATCCTATGGAATCGTAGGTGTACTTTTAGGATACAAAAATGAATCAAATTTCTGGATAACTAACACTTTTATTTAAAAGCACTAATAAGCACAAACAGGAACAATATACAACGAATAGTTCGATAACTAAGATCACTAAACAAATATCAGATACAATAAAACAGCAATTAAATGCTCTTTCACAAAAATAGCGGATATAATTCTTAAAACACTGGCGCATCTCACAATTTATTTTAACTTGTATCGCGTCAACAACTCTCCAACTAAGCGATGACTCCTTTTATATACTCTCTGTAGACATTTCCAGAAAAAGTTGGTATCCCTCAGAATATTCGTTATTTCGAGAAAGTTTTAGTACATTCGAAAAGTCGCCAAATAAATCGCCAAATCTGAAAACCCGACATAATACAAAGTACCGTACTTAGTAATAATTAATTAAAATATTTTATCGTAGAGCAATTTATATAAGGAATAAAATTTAATATTTCGGTGGATTTCCCTTCGCACCTTCCCCCTCCCCCCTCTTAAGACTGTTCAGCCTCCTTTGAACTTAACTTCAGCCCCTTTTTAATTTCATTTCTTTCTATGTCCATGCCCGAAAGTCTGAAGTACAGCTGGAGAGACATTAATTCGTTGTCACTATTGTCAACCATGATTTTTTAATTAACTACAATTTGTCATACTTAGGTGGTCAGGGTGTCATCGTTGTATAGCAGAGTATGAGACGCATAGCGTCTTAAATTTTCAGTGTCATTTTCTGGTGTAATCATCATTTTTTGACATTATTTCAGTGACCACTATGTGGGTTTATAAATTTATTTAGCCTAATACTCTTGTGACATTATAATAATGCGGCATTTTGATACCCATTTGAGGTTAGGCAGGTTATGGTCAACAACGGGGTGATGCCTCTTTTTATATACTCTCTGTAGAAACGTCCAGAAGGGGATCATATCTCCAAGAATATTCATTATTTTGAGAGTTCTGGTACATTCGAAAAATCACCAAGTTGACGATAAACGGCCAAATCTGGCAACATCGCCTAGAAGTTCATATAAGCGCGATCAACATTAAAAAAAAATCAGCCAAATGAATCCAATTATGAAGGAAGGGACGAATAGTGTTTTAAAAAACACTTAACTTGTTTTAAAAAGTTAGAATAAAATCAAACTTTGCATTTAAAAATATGTTGACTCTCTGATTTTTTTTTTTCTCTCTCTCTCTCTTTTGGGACTAGAAAGAAATACCCGACGTTGCCCGCACTCTGCTTAGACATTTACAGAATTGCCTCTTTAAACCGCCTCAATTTCTATGCTCCGTAACCGGGGAAAACAAAAATGAAATAAATAAATAAATTAAATAAATTAGTAACGGAATCCTTTCTCTAGGAGAGAAGGCGTAGCCTAAATTTCACCATGAGTTCCAAGGTTACACAGGCATGCACAGAAAAGACCACCGGGGAAAGAAGCGCTTTGCGAACGGAATCAAAAATCTCAATTTTTATGCATTTACTTAAAAAATCACAAAAAATAATATAATGTAGTAATTAAAAAAATGTTTTTGTCAGAAGGCGAGGATATACACACAATTTTTGGCAAACTATAGAATTGTGATAATCTTCTTTTTTCGGATGAGGCGAAATAAACATCAGACAACGTAAAAAATGTAAATTTCGATGTTTTTAAAAATAAATAAATAAACATAAAGGAACTATCAAACGAATTTGGTTTAAAAATTGTTGGAAAGGACCTTTTTATATCTTTCCGATGGTGTCAAGATGGAAACTATGTGATAATATTTTCGGTCGCTAAGGAATCGAATTGTGTGACAATCGCTCAAAATCATACTAAAACATAAAAAAACTAAAAAAGTAATTCGAATTTTAGAAAAATATCTCGCTGAGGTGTATCATCCTGTTTCCTGAAGTGCCTCTGTACCAAGTTTTGTCGCTGTGTGACGATTAGATTTTCCTCTACAGACGACACAGACTGACAAACACACGACACATACACATACATTGGCACACACACACTGACACGCACACATACGCTGACACACACACACATACACAGACACACATACAAACATACACACACGCACACTGACACACACACATTTTTTATTGTATAAGATAACATATAAATTATACGGATTATTTTTTAAGCAAGTAGATTTTGTAGTGACAAGTCCCCTTAAACACCGCAGTTATGCATGTTTTGCATCACAATCAATCTTTCACTTCTCTCCAAAAATTGAGCGTGCAGGCATGACAGTTAAAATGGACGTGAAACCAAAGCAACAATGTTGCAATCGCAGACCACGAACGTTCGGCCAAAGAAAAAGAGACGCAGCATGGGGCTACATACAATCGATCATATGGGAAACGACTGCGTTAAAATAGCGATAACGGGGAACGTAAGAGGAACAGGTATTGCTTATGCGAGAATCAGAAAAATATATAAATACACTGTCCATTCATATTTTGTAGTTCGTTATTATACAAGCATGTCATAGGTGAACTAATAATGGGAAAACTTATGCGATATATCTATACGGCGATTCGATATTGATATGTCAGCGATGTATCGATACTGTGTCAATATCGCCCTAATTAAATCGATACTGTATCATAGACATAATCAATATTCTGCTACACGTAAATCTTGCGTTTTGCAACTTTGAAATGGGAATATCCGATTAAAAACAAACTTAAAAAATCTGATGTGAGCAGCACATCACTTCCCCTACAGATTTAAATTCATTTTCTCTTTATTTCAATAATAATTCATTAAATGGAGTTTATTTTCACTAAATAACAAGCATTATTATTTGTAATTGCACTGAATTTACACTTTTAATTCAGTTTTCGTTTTAATTTGGTAAATGAACGTATTTTCGAAACCTGCGTAGCAAAAATGCAACAACTTAAGTATCTCGAAAACGGCCAGGCCTAGAGTAA
The DNA here is from genome assembly GCA_951213105.1 of Amaurobius ferox. Lineage (NCBI taxonomy): Eukaryota > Metazoa > Arthropoda > Arachnida > Araneae > Amaurobiidae > Amaurobius > Amaurobius ferox. Next base: position 60,138,172 of record OX578150.1, on the reverse strand, counting down.
TAGGCTTGATCTTATTATTTTCATCGTCAAAAATTACGTATAAAGCAAGCATTTAATTGATTCATTTGAGAATACGTAGTCTTTTATTTTAGATTTTGAAGATTTTTGAGGACAATTTCGCAAAAATAGGCAGATTCTTTTTTGCCAAACGAACCAAAATCTTATTTGTACGAGGATAACCCACACGTGACTTACCTATCAAATTTTTGTGAAATTTGGTCGATAAGATTTTTAGCTAGAGTGGATATATGCGATTTTAGTGGTCAATTTCCCAAAAATATGCGGTTTCTTTTACCCCGAATTGTACCAAAATCTAACCAGAACCAGAGTCAAATAACTTACGTGTAAAATTTTATGCAATTTGGTCTATTGGTCTACACACAGACGTCACGCTAAAAATAATTTCTTCGTGTTCTAGAGGTTCCAAAACGTGTAGATCCGTCGAAAACTCGAATTGCGATTTTCGGCATGATTCCAATACTTTCCATATACATTACCATGTATTGCAGAGAAAACAAAAAAAAAAAGGTCAAGTTCTTTAACTTCCTTCACAAAAAGTATCAGAAATAAAAATGATTGAGATGAAGAAGTTTATCCAACTCCATGGGTGAGAAATATAGAGATGAAAATTTATTAGATGTATTGCGTAATAATCTTGGCAAATCTACCAATACAGAGATCAAGTTCAAGTTGTATCACCCCATCTCCTTTGAATGTGTATTTAAGCGTATTGCAGCAAGAAACGACTTTGGATCGAAGAGATACATTGACAAAGTTTATTATGAAATATATCTAATAACTTTCGTCTTAGATTTGCACATAGATGTACATCTTCTCATGAAACAAATTGCTAATTATTTATGCGCAATTCAAAGCCAAAAATATGTGTGCAGAGTATGTCTTGTACATCATTATTTCTCTGTAAATATGAAGTAGTAAAGCAATTACATAATGTAGAGAAAGTCATTTACTGCCCACATCAGATTTTGTACTTCGGTGGAATTTTTAGATCTAATTCTATGACAGCTGTACTTTAACTTGTTCGTTTTTTAATTTTTCAGCAAATTCGATACACGTTTAAATTACCTGCAATAAGACAAAATTGGGATTAAAATACTCTACACGAGCAGAGCATTTGTAAAATTTTTAACGACATAACTCTGTAAATAACAATTTAATTGGCTCAAAGTTTTGCATTTCGACTGACAATATTTTCTATATTTTCTTCGGCAAGCCGAAGTGTACCAACTCCATTTCTCAATTTTTTTCTTTCAGTTGCTTCATCAACAGTTTCATTGTCACTCCATGTCCTTCTGAGTGCGCATTACGACAAACATAAATAATTTCCATTTTTAAAGCCATTTCGAAATCAATTAGAAATGCTAAATTATTTTGACTTTAATTCAATAACAATAGTTATTTTAAAATGTGTAGTTAACTCGATGCCATTCGGCAAGAGTGTTTAGAAAGCTTCGTATAAAACAGCATATCATAATTTTCTATGCAACTCCATATAATTCAAGTAATATTATTTAACTAAGTAGACAAAATATTTTGATAAAGTTTGTAAAGAAGATTGCTATCCCAACCGGGAATTGAACCACGGATCATCGTATTGACCAGCCGACGCCTTACCGTTGAGGTACTGGGACGAAATTGCAAGCGCTTATCGCCGAAGTGGACTCTACATTCTCCACCTTCTACTATCAGATTGATGCGCATCTGGTAATCTGACTGACCACCTCAAGCTAACCCTATTACTGTAGGACGGGCATCCCAGAGATATTCAGGTTTTTTAGTGTTTTGGGGAGAAGACGACGTTTTAAAATGCCCAAAGTTACCATATGAAAAAAGAAAATGCGTTAAAACTGCAAAATGGATACATTTTTCAAATAAGTATCCTCTGCCAATTTGGGCACTAAAACTCAATAGAATATGAAAATGGAAACGAATTTGAGTCTGTAGGGAAAGTCATGTGCTGTCCACATCAGATTTTTTTACTCAGGTGGACTTTCTTGACCTAATGTCTAATTCTTTGACAGCTGTTTTATAACTTATTCACGAATACATTTTTTGTCAACGCCACGTGTAAATTCGAAACACGATTTAAATTACCTGCAGTAAGACCAAATTCGGCTTGAAATACGTGCACAGCAAAGCGTACGATTAATACGCAATAAATTCATAGAACAAATAAAGACAGAATATAAAATAAAAAAACAAAAAACCTTTTCTCGCCTCTATTAAAATTGCCACCTGCTAAGTTTTGTTAACCTCACAAACCCATTTTTTTTTCTTTTTCGAATGCAAAAAAATGCCGCAGTATTATTTTGTCTGTTACTGTTTATTTATATCATATAACTGAAAACTTTCTTGTCATTAACGTTCACATATAGAATAAACAAGAGTTATTCGAAATTCGAAATATTTTTTTTTTCTTTCCGTCAGTAACGATGGATGATTTATTTATAAAATAATGATAATAATAGTGAAACAAATCTAGAGGTCACATTTAAGCGAATAAACTTCAAAGTGTAAATTAAGGCTGATGAAATTGCATACGATCGGGAAAGTGTGTAATAATGCATCTTTTGCTTAAAATATTGCGTTTGTTACCGTAAAATAGTTTTATATGTGTTTCTCCAAGAAATTTGTTTATTTGCGTTATATATCAATTTAACACTTCTCCTATGAAGTTAGAGAGAAAAGAACATGAATTAAGCAATATTACTGTCTTTATCTTTAGCATAGTTGATGTATGCAACACTGCTCGTAATTCAAAATTTGTGCACATTCTAAAAATATTTTAAGGAGATTCAGGACAAAAAAAAATTATTTCTGTTATTTATGAATAATTTTGTTCAAAACTTTCTACACAAATGTTTTTATTTTATTTTGTGTAAATGTGCTATGTGAAATAAATACAAAGAATAAAAATATTTTCAAAAATAAATTAAAAACCTTGAAAAGTTGTTTAATATAATATAATTATGAATTCAAGTACTTTTTTTTGCAAAGTAAAGATATTTTTTTGACGAAAAGCATGCTTTTGAATTTTTCTTCAGGTTATTTTGATAAACTGATCAGAAGAAATAAAAAAAAATGTTTTAATTAAAAACTCTATTTTTATATGAGTGACTTATGATACATAAGTCACTCATATAAACACTGGAATTTTAAATTTACAATTTTATGCATAAATCTCGGAGATAAAAGTTAACATCATAAACAAATTATGTTCCAAATTTTATAGTTCTAGCTCAAATTTCTCTTGATTTATATCAATTTAAGTATTGAACTGAATTCAATTTTTGAGAAAGAAAAACGGTTTTAAAATTTTGTTAGTAAGTATCAGAAATATTTTCAATGTTTAGCTTATAGTTTAAAGTTTACTTAAAGTTTAAAGGTGATCTGCCAATTGATCTAATAAAAGACGATTTAGCAAATGATCGTCATGGCTTGTCAAGACGATTTTGGGATGGTTTTGGGGGAAATGAGAAGTTAACTAAAGGGAGTTAGTTTTATCCGGAACGAAAATTTAATTTTACCTTAAAACTCCCAATAAGTAAAAGAGTGAGAATAAATATATTTATATTCTTGATTAACTTTTTATTTTAAGTGTAATTCAGGTAATAAAATAACACAGTTGAAATAATTTCGATATTTTAGTATTTTAACTTAGATTTTCCAATGGGTGGGAAAGCTATACTTAAAGTGTCACAATTACTGCAGCTCAATCTATTTACTTACTTCTTTGTGAAATGGGTGCACAAGCACGAGATATTTTATTTTGTTTAAAAGGAAATTAGAGCGTTAAATGAACTTCGGGATTCTAAAGATGTTTAACGATGTTTTAAATTCAATAGATAAAAATATACATATTTATGTGCCACCAGGTAAGTTTATAGGTTAATTGGCATTTAAAATCTCGTCAGATGTACAAGTTTAATTTATCTACAGCCAAGCAAATTAGTAAAATAATTTGATATTTTGAAGTCTATTATAGGAGCATCCAGATTGCATCGGAGGCAAAAACTGAATGTGCTAACTAGCTATAAATAGCTAGCGATTTAAAAACCTGTAAACGAAACAACGAGCCTGGAAAAAAAATCGATAAACTTATTAAACTTAACGGTCCCTGTGCATACCTCCCCCACTGTGCTCCGATGTAATTTGGGTGGCCGTCCAAACAGATACCTTATACCTTTCTGGTAGGTCGGACGGTCTGGGTCGAAGAAGTAGAAGAAAGCCGTTACAGCAGTTTCTGATTGACTAGGAATTTTAAGTGACATTTTGCAAATAATTAAAAATCTATTAATTTATTACTTTACCACACGTAGTATTGAGAAAGTATTGTTTTCATAAAAATTTTCGATTTCGAGATTTTGATTAAGATCTCCATGTTTCAAGACCTCCTTAACACGTATTGGCTATTTTTGAAGTGACGCCCGTCTTATGTCTGTGGTCGATTTCTTGTGTAGCAGCCACAAATATTAATGGATTTTCAATAAACTTTATCCGACTTTGTTGTCAAAATATCTAGAACTTGATAGAATTTTTTTAACATTCGAGCAAAAACTTCGAAATTTATTCGAAGTTTTATATTTTTAACATGGCAGCACAGGATAAAATTTGACATAATCATACATAAAAGGGTTTATTTGTGGCCCAATTATCACGAGACTTAAAAGTTTCAATCATTGTTGTGAAAAATAGCCGCAATGCAATTTATTTTGCTCGTGACGTCATTAGCCCACTTGGGGAGCAAGTAACCCCCACCCCCGGGATGCATTGTCAAGTATCATATCAATCGAAATATTTTTTCAAGCCCTTTAAAATGAAGGGTAACACTCTATAATTGTAATCATTTAGATCCACGATATCGATTTTTCAAAAAATTTCTTATAAAATTTGAAGAAAAAATGAACTTTGGTATAAGAAGGTTGAGTTGAGCCACACTTCAGTTAATTTTTTCTAACGGTATTCTCTAAAGTACATTTTTACTTTCCTTATATATATAATGTATAAGGAAAGTATTATGACGGAGTCGAAAATTCGAATTCGAGTTTTCGACGGGAGAGCACGTTTCAAGCATACCTGATCACGAATCAAACATTTTTAAGCTGATGTGTGTATGTGTGTGTGTGTGTCAGTGAGTCTGTGGAGACGATATCTCACGAAAAAATAGAGCGATTCGAATAAAATTTTGTACAAAAATCACAATCCGTGAATACTAGAAGCCGTTTGTTTTTAAACGTAATCGAATGTTCAGAACCCCCCCTATATTTTCGAGTGAAATTTTGAAAAAATCATCAAAAAATCAAAACCTTTAATAAAGTTACGCAAATAGACATTGCTTATGCAATTATTCCTTCGAAAACGATTGACATAAACTTTAGAACTCTAGTATGAACCGTTCTCGAGATATTGCACATTTTTAAAATAAATTTATCAAAAAATCCCATAAATTAAAAAAAAATATATTAACTGTTGAGAAACATGTTTACTTTTCATATGTAATATCATGCGATAAATTGGGTGACATCATTCTCGTGAATCTGGCTCGTTCCATTCATGAGAAAAGATACTTTGAGTAATACTTTTGTATTTGAACGCCAATAGTTATTTATCTGCTATAAGAATAACTTATTTCTCCGCTTGGCGAGATTTTAGCGCCGAAGTTGGCGGAATGTCGCCAACTTGGCGACTTTTTTAAATGTTGCCAAATTAAGGAAAATATCGCCAAATAGATAAAAATGTCACTAAATCAATGAAAATGACGATTAATTGACGAAAATTCAATATCTTGGAGAGAATATAAATATCTACTATAAGAAAAACCTATTTTTACTGTGCCAACCCGCTCCAATGTGTGCACCAGCCAGATTAGCGAATAAGGTTGTTTGGTGACTGAAACCTGAATCTGACTGAAAACTAGAGCTCTTTTAATACTAAACTTCTATATCTAGTAATCTATATAGGAGCCTTACTAATAAGCGTTAACTATTTTGTTAACAAAAATGTACCCTACAGTTCAAATATTATACCACTTTCAGAAAGATTCATTCTCTGATTTCGTGGTAGTATTTATTTTTTATGAGATGCTTGGCGTGAAAAGCATAAAAAAACTGTAATGGGAAAATTGAGCCGACTATCGTCTGTTATTAACAAAGTTTTTAAAAAAAATATTTTTTGCTTTTTAGCAATATATATATATATTATATATATATATATATATATATATATATATATATATATATATATATATATATATATATGTATATATATATATATATATATTTGAAATGTAATAATAAGAATTATGTAAAAATAAAAAAAATAAAAATACAATTCAAGTAATATTAACATCACCATAGAAGCAAATTCACGGCCATAATGCCGATAAGAGAAATATATATATATATATATATATACATACCTTTTAGTGTTATTTATAATCCTAAAATATTACTAACTATCATCAGAACATTTTTGCTGCCCATTCAAATCTAATCTGTTGCATTAATCTCGTTCTCAGTAGGCCTACCGAGAAATTAAACATTGTTTTTTCATTTTATTTAACAAATACCAACAATTCTTGGTATTGCTTGATAAATTACAATATTTTTTTAATTAGTACTAAATTGAAAGATTTCTTACCAATTTTTTTTTTTATTTTTATATATTTTGCTTTTTGGCAAATTATATCAAGGATTACCTTGTAGTACCATCAAGTCAATAGTTTTAGAGAGAAATTGGTAAGTTGAAGTGGCGAGTATAAATAAATAAATGTACAACAGCTCATAAATGGAAAATAAAACGATGAAAATAATACCACCTTAGGAATACAAGAAATATTAATTTATTATACGTACAGAAATAAAAAAATATTTATTATGAATCACCGTCTGGTATTCGAAAATATTCTTTTTCCAAGTAGTCTCTTTATCTAAAAGACTAAATCTAAAAAGTTAGTGCTGCCATCTAGTTAATTAAGTATGAAACTAGATTGTTCATTATTTACTCACGGGATGGCGCCACTAAACAAACACTTATTGCTTCCTTTTATATATACTTTATGCCTTTATAAAATGACTCCAAACTGATATAAACGGAACAGTCAAAGGTTATAAATTGTATGAAAATGCCTTAAAAGTCTAATTACGCCACTGAAAGGAGATATCATAGTTTTACAGAGCATTTTTTCAATAACTCACACACTATGCATTGTTTTCACGAAAATTTTCGAATTCGAGATTTTGCTGTCAATATATGTTTCAGAACCCCCTGAACACGTTTTGACAATTTTTGTAGTACCGTCTGTCTGTGTCAATTTCTTGTGTACACAATAACGGCTACACATATTAATGGATTTTTCACGAAACTTTATATCCCGCGTTGTTATCAAGAAATCTAAAACTACTTATAATTTTATTAAATTCGAACGAAAACTTCGAAATTTTATATATATATTTTTTTAACATGGCAGCATAGGACGAAATTTGATATAATCATGCATAAAAGGGTTTATTTACGGCTCAATAATCACGAAACTTAATAATATCAATCTTTGTTGTCATTATTAAGTCTATATCAATCATTATTGACGTCGTTAGCCCCTCGAAAGGCAAGTTTCCCCACCCCCCGGGGGTACGTTTTCATGTAAGGTATCAATCGAAATATTTTGTTCTAATCCCTTTAAAGCAGAAGGTAACACGCTATAATTGTAATCATGGACCCACAATACCGATTTTCTAAAAAAATTTTTGTAAAATTTGAAAACAAAAAGTTTCTTCCAGCCACACTCCAGTAAATTTTTAGATTGCAATTTGCTAGTTGGAGTCATATAAAATGATATTAGAGATTATTTGAAGGTATTTGATATTATATTATTATACAACTTATGTTGTTCCAGGGTTTCACATAAATTTAATAGTATAGATAACCATATTCTATTTAAACGCTGTCTTATTTTTTTTTTCGAAGTTTTAAAAGAAATATTTCAGAATTTGTATTCAATATATTCAGAATATGTATTCAATATATTCAGAATTTGCATGCAATCTAAACTCCACGTAACAACATTTATTTTTCTTTGCTAGTGTAGAATTAAAAAAATCTGATGTGGGCAGCACATGACTTTCCTTATATAATGCAATGAATTTACTACATTTACAGTAAAAAAAAATAGATTATTTTTATAGTAGATATTTATATTCTTTCCAAGATATTGAATTTTCGTCAATGACTCGTCATTTTTATTGATTTAACGTCACTTTTATCCATTTAGCGTGTTTTTCGTTAATTTAGCAACATTTAAAACAGTCGCCAAGTTGGCAACATTCCGCCAAATTCGTGCCAAGCGTTATGGACGACGAAATAAGATATTCTTACAGCAGATAAATGACTATTCGTGTTCAAATACAAAAGTATTACTCAAAGTATCTTTTTTCATGAATGGAACGAGCTAGATCCACGAGAATAATGTCACCAAATTTATCGCATGGTATTACCTATGAAAAGTGAACATGGTTCTCAATAGGAAATATTCTTTTTTATTTTATAAGATTTTTTGGTAATTTTTTTTTAAAATGAGCAATATCTCGAGGACGGTTCATGATAGCGTTCTAAAATTTATGTCAATCGTTTTCTAATGAAAAATTGCATAAGAAATGTTTATTTGCGTAACTTTATTAGAGGTTTTAATTTTTTGACGATTTTTTCAAAATTTCACTTGAAAATTTAGGGGGGTTCTGAACATTCGATTGTGTATAAACACAATAGGTTTCCAGAGTTTATGGATTGTAATTTTTGTACCAAATTTCGTTCGAATCTGTCCATTCGTTCGTCAGTTATCGCCTCCACAGACTGACACACAAACACACAGATATCACCTCAAAAATGCTTGATTTATGATCAAGGATTTTTTAAACGTGCTCTCCCGTCGAAAACTCGAATTCGAATTTTCGATCCCGTCACAATACTTTCCTTATACATTATGCATATAAGGAAAGTAACATTGGAGATTCAAAGAACATATCTCACGAAATAGAGTTTCTACTATAGAAAAACGTCCGTAAATAAAAGTTTCACAATATCTTCAATGAGGCAAAAGAACATGGAGTGTGAACTATAGATAAAATAATCCCTTTGAGCTGAAATGAATAGCAGCTAAAGCATTGATCGCATGATTAGAACACCAGTTATTGCATGCAAAAACTTTCATAACTATTAACTATCTATTATAACGTGACCATTCCCGAACGAATAAAAGGGATTGCAGCGCCCCTAGCGGGGAATTTAAAATGTTGAGATATCAAACTCGCCAAAGCGAAACAGTCGAAAAAAAGATGATTATAAAATTGTACAGCATTGTCAAATTGGCAAGAATCGAACACCAGGAATGAAACGCTTTATACAGAAGGCGATAAATATCTATTAAAATGCTGTATCAGAGCCTGTAACACTGTGACACCTGCAATACTTATCAAAGTACTCGGTAATATTCTTTCTTGAATTCAAATGGGCATTGTTGCTGACAGGTGTTTTGAACAAGCTGTACATTGGATTCCTGTGCATGTATGTGTTGTTTATTTTTGTATTTTTGAATATGAAAGGAATTTTTTGATAATTCGTATATAGTCAAATAAATGTCTTCTGTAAAAGTTTTATTGTTAATTTCTACTCATTACACAATGCTCTACAACTTTGTAATTGGCTTTTTTCGTCTATCTCGCTTTGTTGCCGAGTTCATTATCCTATTAAAGTATCCGCTTAGTGCACCGTAATGCCTTTCATTCGATCGGGCATGGTAACTTTACTATAAACAGACCCAACGTGTACATTCAAGGACCTTTCCTTACAAAGTCATTGGGGAGCTTAAAGCCTTTCTAAGAAACTCTATATATTACAATATGCATTGTAAAAAACGTCATCTTATAAAATAAAGGCATATGTCTGTGTATCTTCATTTGATTTCGTCTGTTCGTCTGTGCAGTATGTAGCGGGAAATCTAAGCGTCGTACGACCATGACATTTGATATACACGTACTTCAGGACCCGAATATGTATTATTTATCTTTTTAAATACATCAAGATTTTCGTTTTTTACGTGATCTGATATATATATAATCGCGTCCGAAAAAATAAGATTAGCACAATTCTATAATTTGGTTAAAACAACTCCATATATATGAGTATACTAAAAAAACCAATTTTTTGATTTCTTATTTAATTTTAATTTTGTAACTTTTAAGTGATCGCATTCAGTCATTACAACGGACCGTCTGCACTTCAACGGAGACCAGATACCCCTTCTCTGGATCATAATGGATGAGTTTTTGGCATTAGGGAAGAATTTTAGGAAAGGTTTTGAATTTTTTACTTTCCCTGCAATACATGGTAATGTATAAGGAAAGTATTGGAATCATGTCGAAAATCGGAACTCCAGTTTTCAACGGATCTACACGTTTCGAGACCTCTAGAATACAAAAAAACTATTTTTAGCGTGACGTCTGTGTGTGTGTCTGTCTGTGCAGATTTTGTATCCACGCTAACTAAAAAACTAATGGACCGAATTTCATAAAATTTGGTAGGTAAGTCACTTGCAGGCGAATCTGGTGCTGATTAGTTTTGGGTACGATTCGAGATAAAAGAAGCCGACTTTTTTTACAAAATGGCCCGTAAAGATTGCCTATATCCACTTTAGCTGAAAAACTAGTGGACCGAATTTCACAAAATTCGGTAGATAAGTCGCGTGTAAGTTACCCTGGTGCTGATTAGATTTTCGTACGATTCGGAAAAAAATAACCTGGCTTTTTTTTGCGAAATGACCCTCAAAAATCGTCAAAATCTGAATTAAAGAACTACATGTGCTTAAATATATCCATTACATGCTTGTTTTACGCGTAATTTTTAACGATGAAAAGAATAAGACCAACTACATTACACTAGGACTAGCTGTTCTCGAGATATTTTAGTTTTTTCGTATTTTCTCTACACCACCTTTGGAAATAAGTCCAGTTACCAAATGAGAACGAAAATTGAAATAAAAGTGAATTAAATTTAATTAACATAAAAAGAACGTGGCTATATGTCTGCAGGGAAAGTCATGTGCTGCCCACATTAGATTTTTTTTCCTGCTTTGCGTAGGTAGGAAACGCCCTCGTGTGATCATAAGTTAAAACTATTTAGTTCCTTTCGTGTTTTCATAAGAGGTCAAAATGAAGTATTGGAAATATAAAAATTACGTTGTTTTCGAAAGATATAGGCAATTGAAATTCTCATTTTGTAATTTAGAGATTTTATTTGTACCGTGAGAATAACTGTATTTCAAAACAAGCGATTTGGAAATTGAGTATAATGTTACCTGTGTCCTTATTATTCAAGCACCGGGCGACGCTAGATGATTCGTTCTAGTAAGATATACAACGTGTTGGGGTTTTCTGGTGTTAAATACATGAAACAATTTCTTGTGTCAAAGAAATTTATTACAAATTTCAAACACATATACAAGAATTGAACTGAGACACGAACATGGACGGGAACACATTGAAAATACTAACATAGAAAAGTTTATCGTAGACAGGCAGACATTTGATTTTAAATTTATTTACCAGTATAAGCTTTGACACCCATTTAACAATCAATTTCGTATGAGCAAAACTTAAATAAACATACATGCAAAACCCAAAGTAAAGACCATGATGATATATGGTGACGTCAAGATATCTATGCAGAATCCTGCTTAAATATCAAAAATGTCACACAATAGTGTAATAATGAACGATGAACAATGATGAAAACAATATTACATTTGACACTTTTTGATACGTATGTTAAAAGTTATTTTAGAATTTCATGCTAAGATATAAGTCATGTATTTACATAGAAACTCATAATATATTAGACAAATAAGACTAATAAATATTTCTGACGTGAATATCTTGCTGATTACATCCATTGAAACTTTTATAAAGTTGGAACTTCTATAAATTGTGTTGACACAACTTTATGTAAAAATATTTAAAATTTTTGAGCCTAAACTCAAAAAGAAGGCAAGCAATTTGACTTATTAAAAATACTTTATTTTTAGGTTTTTATAACTTTAATTTAAATGGAAGAACATTCTCTTTCGAATTATTGAAAATATTGAATTATGGCAGTTCGAGTTATCAAAGTTGAATAGTATTTACTACACTATGATTAAAAGGAATTGCCGAGTTTGATGAGTTCAGTTGATTCATGATAGTCTTTATTGTACGAATTATATAATCTATATTAATATGCTAATTATTAACTGTGAAATTACTGAGTAAACAGCTGATAACTCAATGGACAGATTTCGTTTTTAGTTAACAATTCTTAGAATTTTTAACATTTTTTATAATCAATGTTGAAATTTCTGATTTTTTTGCCATTTCGATCGCTTTTTACACAAACATTGAGAAAAAAACATTCGATAAATTTTGACTTAAATAGATTGCAATAATGTACAAAACTGTATTTTTAATAACACGGTTTCTTTCTAACACATTTATATTGCAGTAATACAACAAATGGCTATTGCAGTGCAAAATGGTGGTACACGTAATATTTACCTTCTAAAAAATTTTGTAAATGGACATTACGTAAAAATAACACAATTTATCATAAAAATTGAATGAAATCGTCAAAATGTTATTTCGTGCAAGTCAACATATCTTTGAAAAAATTTTCAATGTCAGACTTTTAGCAATCAATAATCAAAATAGCCATTTTTATGATATTTCAATATCAACAAAATCAAGAAGTGATAAAAGTTTGGAGGTATAATATACATTATAAAATAGAAAGACATTATAAAAACAGTGATACATAACATTAATATCAGCATCTCCATAGCACTTTCTGGTTTTCAGAGGAAGATTATGATGATCATGATTAATTACATAAAGGAATGGTAACATATAAATGATTGGAAACCAATGTTATTGGATTAGAGAGGAAATATTGTCTTTAAAATTAGCCATAACTCTTTTACCAATGAAGCCCAGGAGGACCAACAAAATGAAAAAACATACAGAAATTATTTATATATTTAAATATTCTTCCTTTCTTATGCTGTTACTTCCATGAAAGCAGAAAATTAGGACATATTTAACTGCCCTGAACAAACAAAAATTTCTTAGTTTATCGTGATTGCTAATATCTGGTTCTTATAATTATGAGGATAGTGTAGATTTTGGAAAATTATATAGACATCCTTTGCAAACGTTTAAGAACAGTATGTGCTAATTACATGCCAAGTTTTAGTTATGACATGAAACAAACAGTACTTACAAATTTACTTTTTAACAAAATGAAATAAAATACAAAAAAAAAACACATTTTATTCATGTGAATAATTATAAGGACACTTTAATTTTGTGTATAGTAAGTTCAGCTACTTAAACATTAATAATTTGTTGAACCACTTTTCTTAACCAAGCATTGTGCTATATTGTGTGGCATATTTTCCACCGAATTTTGCTAATAATTAATTCCCTGCAGCATAAACACATCCTTCAAATTCTGTAAGTGAAGAAAATTGTCTCCCATTTGCATTAAGTTTTCTACAAAGAACTTTACACACACTCTCGATAGTGTTCAAGTCTGGATAATTAAGTGGCTATTTTTTTTTTCTTCAAACCAATGTTTCGTTGCTTTAGAAGTAAAACTCGATGTACTATTTTATTGAAACATGAAGATGTCCTCTCCTAAATGCTGCCCTTACGCAAAAAAAAAAAAAAAAAAAAATTGTAGATTTATTATCTGCATAAATAATTTTGAGTCAATTGTAGTAGATAGTAATACTAAATCCAAATTTGGTCTGATATCTATATATTCGATGTGGGGATGAGTGTCTCTGACACAGGAACCCCGGAAGCAAGCGTCTTGGTCTTAGTAATACTAAATCAATCTTACCACCCTTGGAATGGCACACTAAAACATCAAAGAACAGCCTTTGAAAAGCCAGTTTCATATTATGTCCTATTCTCGCCGTAAATAATTGCTAGCAGATATGTAAACCCTCGGATCCCTCAAGACAAACTTTTTCTAATAGGAACTACAAGGGTTTTCAGTTGAGATTGTCCTGAATGTATTTGAATGCAGCTTCTCTATGTATGATTTTATATGTTGTTCTGTTACAGATAGCTTCTTATTCATTTTTGAGGTTGTGATATCACATATTTTCAAAATAAGTGTAACAGTAGAGAGGAAAACTATTGTGTTCGAATTATTTGCAATTTTTCCTGATGTCATTTTTTACAAAACCGCCATACGCACAAAGTCTTTGATCTCTTGTAGACAGCTTCTTTCTGACAAACAAACATGCCAATGCGATGTAAATGCCATACTTTTTGTACCTTTATTTCATTTAACACCCTTCCTCGACGCATTTTACAAATCGTCAACAAACGAAAAACTGCTGACTGTGAATTACACGCAGTAAGTTGGCAACTATTAAAATTTGCATACAGAACTCAAATTAATCTTCTGTGTTTTAAAATTAAAAACACATAACTAAACTGACCTTATTATTGTGAACCAAATAAACGATGGAAAATTTTAATGTTTTTAATAATTTTCTATGATTTGTTACATAATGTTGTAAAAAACCATCGTAACAAGTTTTGAATAACTAAAATTGTCCATATAATCAACATAATGTTCTTATGTGAATGTTTTCTATATAATTTTCGGACAAAATCACTGTACTTATGATTATAAAAAGCAATGTACAAAGTTTTTATAATTAAACTTTCCACACACAGCACAAAACGTTATCAGGATGTTTAATTTGCACCCAAATAATCCTATTCAAGATGTAGGACATATTTTTGAATGTGTCCAGGATACTATTTTAGGATGTCCTATTTAAATTTAAAGCAGCATGCGCAAAATTTAGTGTAATTGGGACGTGTTTATGATGTACTCAGGATGTGCTTTCGGTGGTCTTTTCCAACCATCAAAAACACCTTGTGCAGAACTAGTACACTTGAACATGTGTTGGATGTTAATAGAATGCCATGTTAAGTCGCACAATTTATATCTAAAATTTCAATTACAAGTCTAGGACGTGTTTGGGATGACTCCAGGAAACTATTGAAAGCTGTTCTGGTAATAACATTTAGAATATTCTGTGATCCTAAACAGTATAATACAAAATTAGATGTCCTGCAGAGCTTTGAAATGATACTAACCTGAATTTTCTTCGCATATTTTTAGGATAGCACAAATAAAGGATCAATATTTTTGAAATAGAGCTAAATGAGCGTATATAAGATAGCCTAAGGAAGAACTACATTTACATATTCAGCTTTCCTGAGTACATCCTGAGGCTATCATCATACATTTTTATGTTCTGCAAAATCCTCCACTGAACATCCTAAGAACGTCCTTATGCTGTATGGGATATGATATGTTTCGATTAGAGTTGCGTACATATTGGAGCAGCAAAAAAAGCATAGATTACAGCCTATTTCTATTTTTGGTGAAATTATTGCACAGAATTTCACAAGAATCTTGACTACAGTCTGGTTGTCCAGGGGGTCACTTCTACCAGAGCCCCCACCTTGCCCTTGGATGTGGCACTTAGGAAACCCTTTTCGGAGGGTCGGCCTTTCTCGGACACGGTGACTCGTATGCCGTTGCTGGGGGCAGCAACAGTTGCTGATATGGTTTTCTCCTTCTCTTTAATTATTTCCTGTACAGTGGGAACTGGTTTATCTTGAGGGTGCGGGTTTTGACTTTGGGCACCTGGAATTTGTCCATTTACAGTGATCTGAAAACAGGTAGAAACAAAAAAAGATCAATCACACTTAACATTGATTATGAAACACTTTCCAACTAAAATGCAATTTTATTTACACTTACAAGTTGCTTCAAAAATTGCCATCGAAAAAAATTTCTTAAAACTTCATCGAAAAAGACATTGATAGTTCAACAAAATAAACTTTATTCAAATGACGTCATTGAAAGTATAATTTACGAGGTATTTACGGTGCTTTTGCAGTAAATATTAAGACAAAATAATAATACGTATTTCATTTATTATATCCCTTGCTTATCTCATGTTAAATTAGTTCTTCGAAATTGTTGTAACCACTCTAACTCCATGGTTGTAACTATGACAAATCATTTCAGCGATAAATCGTCTGCCTCTGTATGTAAAATCAATGAATATTTCATTCATATCACTTATATTCCAGATTCCAGAGCTAAATTATTTTGTGTGAAAAAAAATTCAGCAATTCTTAAATTCTTATACAACTCACCTAACAATCACGTTATTTGCTTACATTTTGCATGCTATAGTCTAGAGTTAAAATTGGGCTTCAATGTAATAATAAAGAAAATTTGGTAATCATTTAAAATAAAAAATATTATAATGGCGTTGGCACAGAATTTAGACACACATATAATACACAAAAATGAAACGGTTTTATGACGGATGCAACACTAAATGTAAATTTAAACGATCAACGACAAAACACATAGCGGAGTAAAATGGAAGCCAGATTTATTTTGCTCTCTTTATAATATGGGTGTAATTATTATTTCTGTTTTTATTTTTAAAAATATCCGACATATTTTGCTGAAACATATTTTATGTGATAATTTCAATACTTCCTAAAATTTTCGAAGCAATTTGTAAATTTTACCTCCGCTTAAAAAATATTTGAAAAATTAAGTCCCATAGAATTCAATACATTTCATTTTTTCAACCCGGATTAAATCCGAAAGTAATTGGATGATATTATTCATTTTTATTCTCATATGTCCCACAGACCGTCTCAACAACATACTAAAATTTAATTTTAATAAAGTCATTTTTACGGCAGTTATCGTGCGAACAGACAGACAGACAGAAGGACCACGGTCATAAAAACTTTTCAACATAATTGAAAAGTGTTACAAATAAATGACATACTGCTTCTGATATACAGGGTGTCCCAAAAAGATTGAAACGTGCTTTAATTATTAACCTGTTGGAGATAAGTGGGCAATGTAAATTGTAAAAATGTTGAAAGTAGGGTAGGAAATAAGACTACGTTAATGAAATAGTCCTCTCATTCATTTTCAAAAAGTTACACTTTAAGTATTTTTATACGACCCCCTTAGAAAAATTTGGTCAATCAGAAAATTTTTATTTTTAATGCAACAAGATCATTAAAAAAAAAACGCATATCTGTATCTTTAAAATGAACCGAGTTATGATAAAGGAAAAAATCTGACTTATGCCACTTTTCCGTACCATGTGAAAGGCTGTTTCATCAGTGAAAATAGGGATCACAAACAAATCGACGATGGAAATTGTTTAGATCAAAAATACGTTAATACGTGTCAAATGTTTTTATCACAAATGCATCTAAATAAAGCATTACACAGACAGAGATCATATAAAGCAGTGGTACTCACTACGCGGTTGGGTATCCTATGTATTATCATCCAGTTTTATCTTTTTTGTGATATGTCACAAATTTACATTTCTAATTTGATATATGGTCCCATTCACAATGTTCAATTTTCAATTAAATATAACTCGCTCAATTTTAAAGATACAGATATGCAGTTTTTACTTTCCTTATATACATAATGTATAAGGAAAGTATTGTGACGGGGTCGAAAATTCGAATTCGAATTTTCGACGGGAGAGCACGTTTCAAGCATCGCTGATCACGAATCAAACATTTTTGAAGTGATGTCTGTGTGTGTGTATGTGTGTGTGTGTGTGTGTGTGTGTGTGTGTGTGAAAGTATGTGTGTGTGTCAGTGAGTGTGTGGAGACGATAACTGACGAACGAATGGACAGATTCGAACCAAATTTGGTACAAAAATCACAATCCGTAAACACTGGAAGCCTATTGTTTTTATACGCAATCGAATGTTCAGAACCCCCCTAAATTTTCGAATGAAATTTTGAAAAAATCGTCAAAAAATCAAAACCGCTAATAAAGTTAAGCAAATAGACATTTCTTATGTAATTTTTTATTAGAAAACGATTGGCATAAATTTTAGAACGCTAACATGAACCGTTCTCGAGATATTGTACATTTTTAAAAAAAAAATGAAAAAGTCACATAAAAAAAAAAAATCCTATTGAGAAACATGTTCACTTTTCATATGTAATACCATGCGATAAATTGAGTGACATCATTCTCGTGGATCTAGCTCGTTCCATTCATGAAAAAATATACTTTGAATAATACTTTTGTATTTGAACACCAATAGTCATTTATCTGCTGTAAGAATATCTTTTTTCTTAGTGCATAACACTTGGCGAGATTTTAGCGACGAATTTGGCGGAATGTCGCCAACTTGGCGACTTTTTTGAAATGTTGCCAAATTAATGAAAATCTCGCCAAATGGATAAAAATGATGCTAAATCAATGAAAATCACGACTAATTGTCGAAAATTCAATATTTTGGGAAGAATATTAGTATCTACTATAAGAAAAACCTATTTTTTACTGCAAAGGTAGTAAATTCATTTCATTATATAAGGAAAGTCATGTGTTGCCCACATCAGATTTTTTTTTTTAATGATCTTGTTGCATTGAAAATAAAAAATTTCTGATTGACCGAATTTGTCTAAGGGGATCGTATAAAAATTTAAAAGATGTAATTTTTTGAAAATGAATGGGAGGACTATTTCATTTACGTAGTCTTTTCCCAACCTTACTTTCAACATTTTTGCAATTTACATTGCCCACTTATCTCCAACAGAAAAAGAATTAAAACGCATTTCAATCTTTTTGGGACACCCTGTATATGTGTGTGTGTGTGTGTGTGTGTCTGTCTGTGCAATGTATGAATCCACTCTAGCTGAAAAACTATTTGACCAAATTTCCCAAAATTTAGCAGATAAGTTATCTGCGTATTAACCTGGTGTTGATTGGATTTTGGTACAATTCCGAAAAAGGCGGCCTGCTTATTTTACGCGAAATGGCCCGTAAAAATCGTATGTATTTAATCTAGCTGAAATACTATTTTACTAAATTTCACAAAATTTGGTAGATAAGTCAAATGTCGATAGATACTCTGATGCTGATTTTGATACGATTTGGAAAGAAAAAAGAACCTGCCTTTTTTTTTTCGAAATGGTCCGCAAAATTGTCATAATCTAAAAAAATCTGATGTGGGCAACACATGACTTTCCTTATATAATGCAATGAATTTACTACTTTTACAGTTAAAAAAATGTTATTCTTATAGTAGATACTTTTATTCTTTCCAAGATATTGAATTTTCTTCAATTAGTTGTAATTTTGATTGATTTAGCGTCATTTTTATCCATTTGGCGAAATTTTTGTTAATTTGGCAACAATTAAAAAAGTTGCCAAGTTGGCGACATCTCGCCAAATTCGTCCCCAAAATCTCGCCAAGCATTATGGACGAAGAAATAAGTTATTCTTACAGCAGATAAATAACTATTGGCGTTCAAATACAAAAGTATTACTCAGAGTATCTTTTTTCATGAATGGAACGAGCTAGATCCACGAGAATGATGTCACCCAATTTATCGCATGGTGTTACACATGAAAAGTAAACATGGTTCTCAATAGGAAATATTTTTTTTATTTTATGACTTTTTGATAATTTTTTTGAAAAATGCGCAATATCTCGAGAACGGTTCATGTTAGCGTTCTAAAATTTATGTCAATCGTTTTCTAATGAAAAATTACATAAGAAATGTCTATTTGCGTAATTTTATTAGCGGTTTTGATTTTTTGAAGAATTTTTCAAAATTTGTGAAAGTGTGTGTGTGTGTGTATGTGTGTGTCAGTGAGTCTGTGGAGACGATAACTGACGAACGAATGGACCGATTCGAACCAAATTTGGTACAAAAATCACAATCCGTAAACACTGGAAGCCTATTGTTTTTATATGCAATCGAATGTTCAGAACCCCCCTAAATTTTCGAATGAAATTTTGAAAAAATCGTCAAAAAATCAAAACCGCTAATAAAGTTACGCAAATAGACATTTCTTATGTAATTTTTCATTAGAAAACGATTGACATAAATTTTAGAACGCTAACGTGAACCGTTCTCGAGATATTGTACATTTTTTAAAAAAATTATCAGAAAGTCATATAAAATAAAAAGAAAAATATTTCCTATTGAGAAGCATGTTCACTTTTCATATGTAATACCATGCGATAAATTGAGTGGCATCCTTCTCGTGGATCTAGCTTGTTCCATTCATGAAAAAAGATACTTTGAATAATACTTTTGTATTTGAACGCCAATAGTCATTTATCTGCTTTAAGAAAAACTTATTTCTTAGTGCATAACGCTTGGCGAGCTTTTGGCGACGAATTTGGCGGAATGTCGCCAACTTGGCGACTTTTTTGAAATGTTACCAAATTAACGAAAATCTCGCCAAATGGATAAAAATGACGCTAAATCAATGAAAATGACGACAAATTGTCGAAAATTCAATATTCAATATCTTGGAAAGAATATTAGTATCTACTATAAGAAAATCCTATTTTTTTACTGTAAAAGTAGTAAATTCATTACATTATATAAGGAAAGTCATGTGTTGCCCACATCAGATTTTTTACGCAGTTTTTGACGGTGAAAGTAATAAGACCAACCCCATAACTCTACTGCTAGTCGTTCTCAAAATATTCAGTTTTTGTGTTTCAAAAATTTGCCACGTCGTTTTGAAAATACATCTAGTCCCTAAATTAAAACAAAAATTAAATTAAAACTGCAGTTCAGTATAATTCAAAAATATCTGATGTGGACAGCACATGACTTTCCTTATATAATGCGATGGATTTACTAGTTTTACAATAAAAAAAAATAATGCATAAGATCCATGACGCTGTGCTTTTATCATTGAATTGTACATTGGGCAATTTTCAGGATGACAACATGTAAAACTATTTCAAAATACTCAATTAACTTATACTTCGCGCAACTCTGAACAATTATCAATATTGATAGCATCCTCAATAAGCGATAGAGTCCATATATTAAAATACTTTAATAATTACTTCATAATCTAGTCGTCATTTTCATTGATTTTGCGTCATTTTTACCAATTTGGCGACATTTTCGTTAATTTGGCAACATTTAAAAAAGTCGCCAAGATGGCGACGTTCCGCCAAAATCTCGCCAACCGTTATGGACGGAGAAATAAGTTATTCTTGTAGCAGATAACTGACTATTGGCGTCCAAATACAAAAGTATTACCTAAAGTATATTTTCTCATGAATGGAACTAGCTAGATCCACGAGAATGATGTCACCCAAATTATCGCATGATATTACTTATGAAAAATGAACATATTTCAAAAATAGGTAATATTATTTTTTTAATTTTATATGATTTTTTGATAATTTTTTGAAAAATGTACAATATCTCGAGAATGGTTTATGCTAGCGTTCTAAAATTTATTTTAATCGTTTTCTAATGAAAAATTACATAAGAAATGACTATTTTTTGTAACTTTATTAAAGGTTTTAATTTTTTAAAGCTTTTTTCGAAATTTCACTCGAATATTTTAGGAGGTTCTGAACATGCGATTGCATATAAAAACAATAGCCTTCCAGTATACATGGATTGTAATTTTTGTACCAAATTTCGTTCGAATCGGTCCATTCGTTCGTCAGTTATCGTCTCCACAGACTCACCAAGTCCAAATAGTAGCTCTTAGTCCTCAGGACGAGTCGGACGGTCTGGGTCTTCAACACACACACACACACACACAGAGAGAGATCATCTCAAAAACGTCTGATTCGAGTTCAGGGATGCTTGAATGAGCAACCGTTTGGACGGCCGGGGTATTCACGGGTTTGTACCAAATTTCATTCGAATCACTCCATTTGTTCGTGAGATATCGTCTCCACAGACTCACTGACACACACACACATTCTTTCACACACACACACACATACTTTCACGCACACACATACACACATACTTTCACACACACACACACAGACATCATCTCAAAAATGTTCGATTCGTGAACAGGGATGCTTGAAACGTGCTCTCCCATCGAAAACTCGAATTCGAATTTTCGACGGTCGAATTTTTGACGATTATTACTATTATATTATTACTATTATTATTATCATTATATTACTATTATAATAATATTATTCTATTATGATTATTATGTTGTAAATTAATGCAAATGGTTAAATTTCTACAAATAATAAAACTTAAAATTTTTGTATCCTTGACATCACACATAGACTTAAATTGCAATCTACCTTGTTTTATGATTATTGAATCACAAAAGAAATATTGAAATGAATTAAAATATAATTGTTCTCGAAAATTAATATTGATTGAAGAATAGATATATTGTTTATGGCTGTAAGATACTTTCCCAATTCTTTGTGCACTTTTAATAAAATAATGTTGCCGACAAATTGGTTGTTTTTACTTTCCTTATATACAATAATGTATAAGGAAAGTATTGTGACGGGGTCGAAAATTCGAATTCGAGTTCTCGACGAGAGAGCACGTTTCAAGCATCCCTGAATACGAATCGAACATTTTTGAAGTGATGTCTCTCTCTCTCTCTCTCTCTCTCTGTGTCAGTGAGTCTGTGGAGACGATAACTGACGAACGAATGGACCAATTCGAACGAAGTTTGGTACAAAAATTATAATCCGTAAACACTGGAAGCCTATTGTTTTTATACGCAATCGAATGTTCAGAACAACATCCCTAAATTTTCGAGTGAAATTTTTGAAAAAATCATCAAAAAATCAAAACCTTTAATAAAGTTACGCAAATAGACATTTCTTATGTAAGTTTTCCTTAGAAAACGATTGACATAAATTTTCGAACGCTAGCATGAACCGTTCTCGAGATATTGCATATTTTTTAAATGAATTTATCAAATAATCCCATAAATTAAAAAAATATATTAACTGCTGAAAAACATGTTCACTTTTTATATGTAATATCATGCGGAAATTTTTGTGACATCATTCTCATGGATCTAGCTCGTTCCATTCATGAGAAAAGGCACTTTGAGTAATACTTTTGTATTTGAAAGCCAATAGTCATTTATCTGCTATAAGTATAACTTATTTCTTCGTCCATAACGCTTGGCGAGATTTCGGCGCCGAATTTGGTGGAATGTCGCTAACTTGACGACTTTTAGAAATGTTGCCAAATTAACGAAAATATCGCCATCTGTATAAAAATGACGCTAAATCTATGAAAATGACGACTAATTGTCGAAAATTCAATATCTTGGAAAGAATATAAGTATCTACTATAAGAAAAACCTATTTTTACTTTCCTTATATACATAATGTATAAGGAAAGTATTGTGACGGAGTCGAAAAATCGAATTCGAGTTTTCGACGGGAAAGCACGTTTCAAGCATCCCTGATCACGAATCGAACATTTTTGAAGTGATGTCTGTGTGTGTGTGTGTGTGTCAGTGAGTCTGTGGAGACGATAACTGACGAACGAATGGACCGATTCGAACGAAATTTGGTACAAAAATCACAATCCGTATACACTGGAAGCCGATTGTTTTTATGCGCAATCGAATGTTCAGAACCTCCTTAAATTTTCGCGTGACATTTTGAAAAAATCGTCAAAAAATCAAAATCGCTGATAAAGTTAAGCAAATAGATATTTCTTATGTAATTTTTCATTAGAAAACGATTGACATAAATTTTAGAACGCTAATGTGAACCGTTCTCGAGATATTGCAAATTTTTCAAAAAAATCATCAAAAAGTCATATAAAATAAAAAATATATATTTCCTATTGCGAAAAGTGTTCACTTTTCATATGTAATTCCATGCGATAAATTGGGTGACATCATTCTCGTAGATCTAGCTCGTCCCATTCATGAAAAAAGATACTTTGAGTAATACTTTTGTATTTGAACGCCAATAGTCATTTATCTGCTGTAAGAATAACTTATTTCTTCGTCCATAACGCTTGGCGAGATTTTGGCGACGGATTTGGCGGTATGTCGCCAACTTGGCGACTTTTTGAAATGTTACCAAATTAAGGAAAATCTCGCCAAATGAATAAAAATGAAGCTAAATCAATGAAAATGACGACTAATTGTCGAAAATTCAATATCTTGGAAAGAATATAAGTATCTACTATAAGAAAAACCTATTTTTTTTTTGTTGTAAAAGTAGTAAATTCATTACATTATATAAGGAAAGTCATTTGTTGCCCACATCAGATTTTTTTTACTGTAAAAGTAGTGAATTCATTGCATTATATAAGGTAAGTCATGTGTTGCCCACATCAGATTTTTTGTTAAGTGTTTAATAACACCAAATTTAAACATCTTGCAATGTAAATAATTTTAACCCCTTGGCCTATGTGACGAATTTAATTCGCCAAGCAGACACATGGATCTTATTTGAATGTTGAGAATAAGATATTTAATTTGATTTATTTGTATTTTATTTGTCTGTTAAACACTATACGATTATTCATTACAGTGTGTATGTATGTTAGTGTATGGGTATTTTAGTGTGAGTGTTTGTTGCAAGTCTGTGGAAGCGATATCTCCCGAACGAATGAAGCGTCTGGAAAATAATTTGGCACGATTACTACAATCAGTGAATAATATAGAACCCTATTGATATTAAAAGCAATCAAATTGTTTGGTGTCACGAGATGGCGCTTCTCAAAATGAGCCGCGCTACATCGGGTTTTTTATTCTTGAGGATTTGAGTTCGAGAGTAGCGTCTCTTTCAGTGTGTGTATACATGAGCGTATTATCTTTGTGATTTTGTTTTCCATTTGTGTATTATTACTACAGTTCATTAATAAATCGACACTTGAGTGAGTGAAATATATTTTTGAGTTGTGCATGCTTCTACTTTCATTCATTCATCATATAATTTGGTCCGTCAGAGCCTCAGTTTGTTTACATCAGCGGAGTGAGTATAATCGTTCTTTTTCTTTTGAAAATGGATCTCAAAGCATTGAAGACTAGAAAGAAAGTTGTTAAAGCTAATTTAACGAAATTGAGAGATAAAGTGGCTTCTTGTGTTGATAGTGCTGATTTGGCAGAACTTGAACTTTTTAAATCAAAACTTACGAATATTAGTGACGAATTAACTAATGTGTTTAACAATATTTTCGATTCATGTGAGGAATCGGAACTTGATTCTTTCATTACGGAGCAGCAAAATTTGTGTGATACAATCGATGAGTTGGTTCTTAAAGTTTCTAGAGCTAATTCTAAAAATAATAATCTTGTTAACCCCAACGAAACCAGATGTTCTGAGTCAGCAGATATCAAGCTACCTAAGTTAACACTTCCTAGTTTTGGCGGTAGTATTGATGAATGGTTATCTTTCAGTGACCTTTTTCAAGCTGCGATTTCGAATAATGAAAAGTTGTCTGGTGGACAGAAATTGCAGTATCTAAAGTGTTCTTTAAAAGGTGAAGCTCTAAGAATTGTGCACTCGCTACCGATTTCGGATACGAACTTCGACATTGCGTGGGAGTTACTTTCACAGAGATTTTCACATAAAAGAGAACTTATGTGTGCTTTAATAAGAAAACTTTTGTATTTACCTTCATTACAATCGGAAAATCCTTCACAAATATTGAGTCTAGTGGATACTACGAGAGAATGCATTCGGTCTTTCGAGACTTTACAATATAAAGTACAGAATTTTTCGGATACTATTTTAATGTTTATTGTGCAATTCAAATTAGATGTATCGACAAGAGGTTGGTGGGAACGTTCACTGAAAGGAGATAACATTCCAAAACTTGAAGAATTGTTAGAGTTTTTAAAATCTCATTCAAGAACTCTTCAAACTAGTAAACAACTGGTTATTAGGAAACAAAACATTCCTCAAAGGGTTTCAACATTTGCTTCGGAGATTCATGTTCAATGTGTTTATTGCAAAGCTAATCATTCTTTAATGAAGTGTAATAAATTTTTGAGCTTAAGCATTCAAAATCGTGTAAATTTTGTGAAGAAACATAATGTGTGCTTCAATTGTTTACTTCCAAATCATAGAGTATCTCAATGTAAAAGTGTTTACAAGTGTAAAAAATGTGCTAAAAATCATCATACTTTGCTGCATTATAGTCAACCTGAGAATAACATTGAAGTGATTAATCAAGGTGCGAATAGTTCTAATTCTTTATCAGCAAATGCTAAGGTATTTTGTCCACAATCAACACCTGTTTTAAATAGTGATACTGATAATTATAGAGATTCATCAATAGCTGAAGGTGTTCCTACACGTATAAATTCTTGTGTTTCAGATTTTAATTGTCAAAAACAGGTATTGTTGTGTACTGCCCTTATCAGAGTAGTGGATTTTTCTGGCAAGTTACAACTTTGTCGAGCATTGCTCGATCCTGGAAGTCAAGCTAGTTTCATAACTGAGGATTGTTTACAGAGGTTAGGTCTATCTAAGAAAAGAGCTAAATTTCTCATTTCATGTCTAGGATCAGCAGATGCTAAAACTAATGGAATTTCAGAAATTAATTTTGTGCCACATTTTTCAAATAAGTTATCATTTAAAACCCCAGTGTTTGTAATTAATAAAATTATAGGGGAATTGCCCCATTTTACTCTAGATGAGGAGTTTATTGAGCTATTTAATGATCTCACTTTAGCAGATCCAACGTTTTTTAGAAGTGGACCGATTGACATTTTGTTAGGGGTTGACATTTCTCTGCCAATGTTCAAAGGAAAAACCATTAAGGTAGAAGAGAATATGCCAACTGCATCTCGTTCTGATCTAGGTTGGATTATTTCAGGTAGTGTTACTATTCCTTCTGAGTTAAAATCTACTATTCATGTGAATAATATTCAATTAGTAACACAAAAGTTACTAACTAATTTTTGGAAGCTAGACTCTGTACCTGAATATTCTAATTTTACAAAACTAGAGCAAGCCTGTGAAGATCATTTTAAATCTACCTTTTCGAGAGATGAAAATGGACTTTATGTAGTCAAATTGCCTTTCCATTCGTCCCCAAGCTTACTTGGTGATTCAAGGCAATCAGCAATTCGTAGATTAAAATCATTGGAAAATTCATTGCTATCCAACCCCGAGGCGTATGAGCAGTACAAGTCTTTCATGAGTGAGTATTATAACTTAGGACATATGGAAAAGGTTCCTGACAATGAGGTGTCTTCTGATTCTACTTTCTATTTGCCCCATCATGGTGTAGTGAAAGAATCCAGTACTACTACCAAGTTAAGAGTCGTTTTTGATGCTTCTGCGAAATCAGCTTCAGGTCTGTCTTTAAATGATCTTTTGATGACAGGTCCAAGAATTCAACAAGAGTTGTTTCCCATTCTCTTTAGGTTTAGAATATATCAGATTGCATTTTGCACGGATGTGGAAAAAATGTTTAGGCAAATCAGAGTTCATCCTGAAGACATAAATTGGCAAAGAATTTTGTGGCGAGAAAATACAAACGAACCATTGAATACTTATAGATTAGTAACAGTTACTTATGGAACTGCTTGCGCGCCCTTTTTGTCTACAAGAGCCATGAAACAACTAGCATTGGATGAACAAGACAATTTTCCTTTGGCAGCTGATGTTGCTATTCGTGATTTCTACGTTGATGATTTGCTTTCAGGCGCACAGAGTGAAGAGGTTGCTAAACTTTTAGCTAAACAAATGTTTGAGATGATGAAAAGAGGAAACTTTACATTACGGAAATGGATTTCAAATGTGCCAAGAGTCTTAGAAGATATTCCTGAAAAATTTAGAGATAACAATACTTCCATAGATATTAATAGTGACAAAAAGGTCAAGGTCTTGGGAATTAACTGGAAACCAACTACCGATACATTTCATTTTACTGAATCCACTAGCATCCAAAAAACATGCACGAAGAGAACTATTCTCTCAGAAATTGCAAAGATTTTTGATCCATTGGGATGGTTGGCACCTGTAATTGTGTACGCTAAAATTCTAATACAAGAATTGTGGAGTTATGACATCGGTTGGGATGAACCTGTTAATGAGAAAATCTACAAAAAGTGGAGAAGATTTTATTCGGAGTTGCCGCAATTATCAGAATTTCAAATTCCGCGTTATGTTTTGTGTTGCAATCCCATTGTCATAGATATTCATGGCTTTTCTGATGCTTCGGAGAAAGCTTATTGTGCTGTCATATATGTAAAATCTGCAAGTTCTAAGCATTCAGTGCATGTGAATATGTTAACTGCAAAAACAAGAGTTGCACCTTTAAAAATACAGTCTCTTCCAAGACTAGAGCTGTGTGCAGCTTTGTTGCTATCAAATCTTTTGAAGGTTGTCCTCTCATACATTGAATTACCTATCAATTGTGTCCATGCTTGGACAGACTCACGTGTCACATTAGCGTGGATTTCTTCTGAGCCACGTCGTTGGCAGCCTTTTGTTGCAAATCGTGTGTCCAAAATTCAAGAAGCTATTCCTAATGTCAAATGGAACTTTGTATATGGGGTAGAGAATCCCGCAGATTGCGGAACTAGGGGTTATCTTCCATCAGAACTTTTGGAGAGCACATTATGGTTGCAAGGACCGCAATGGCTAAAACAACCCCTTGAAAGGACAGAACAAACAATTGATATCGACGCTGAGTACAGGGAAATTGTGTTTAAGGAAGCGAAAGGGAGTTATAATTCTCATGTCTCAAAGGTTCAAGGACCAACTTTAATTTCAAAATTTTCTTCGTGGATAAAGCTATGCAGAATATTAGCATGGTGTATGAGATTTAGAAATAATTGTTTTAAACAACCGGAAAATCGTTTAAAGAGTCACTTATCAACAGAAGAACTTTTTACCGCAACATCTTTAATTGTAAAAATTGTACAGCAATCTGCATTTTCCGAGGAACTAATTAGCCTAAAATCTGCGAAACCCTTGAAATCAAGCAGCAAGCTTTTATCTTTGACTCCGTTTTTAGATTCTTCAGGAGTTATGCGTGTTGGCGGAAGACTTACAAATGCGAACTTATCAAACAACAGAAAACACCCGATGATTTTACCTAAGAATCATCATATTACAAATTTGATAATCAGTTACTATCATCAAGTTTATCTTCATGCTGGCCCACAATTACTTCTGTCTATTTTACTCCAAAGGTTTTGGATTATCAGCGCTAGAGATGCCGTTCGTAGATGCTTACATCGATGTGTCATCTGTTGTAAAATTCGAGCCCAAAATGCAACACAGTTGATGGCTGATCTTCCTGCTTCAAGAGTTACCCAAAGCAGAGCATTTTCTCGTGTGGGTATAGACTTTGCTGGACCTTTTAATATCAAGAATCGTTCTGGTAGAGGAGTCAAAATTACTAAATGTTATGTTTGTCTTTTTGTTTGCTTCTCTACTAGGGCAGTTCACTTAGAGATAGTTGGAGACCTTTCAACAAAATCCTTTATCTCGACATTAAAAAGGTTTATAGCTCGTAGAGGTAGACCTGTTGAAATACATAGTGATTGTGCAACGAATTTTAAAGGAGCTAGTGGGGAGTTGAGAAGAGCTATAAATATTGAACGGAATGATCGACTTCATAGTTATGTGTCTTCCGAAAACATCAAGTGGATTTTCAACCCTCCTTTTGCGCCTCACTTTGGAAGTCTCTGGGAGGCTGGAGTTAAATCACTAAAATACCATCTAAAGAGATGTCTTGGGAATGTCGTACCAACATTTGAAGAGTTTTTGAGTCTAATCGCACAAATCGAGTCCTGCTTAAATTCAAGACCCTTGACTCCAGCTTCTTCGGATCACAATGACTTAGAAGTTCTGACTCCTGGACACTTTTTTATTGGAGCATCAATGAGTGCCCTTCCAGAATCAGACTTAACCCTAGAGAAAATAAGTCACATTGATCGGTGGCGAAATATGCAAAAGCTATTCCAGCATTTTTGGAAACGTTGGAGTAACGAATATTTATCTAGATTGCAGCAAAGGCCTAAGTGGTGTAAACTACAACGTGATTTTCAACCGGGTGACTTAGTGCTAGTGAAAAATGAGAATCTTCCTCCTTTACGTTGGAAGTTAGGTAGGATTGTTAATGTTTGTCCAGGCAAGGATAATAAGGTGCGCGTTGTAGAATTACGTACTGCTAACGGTGAACTGAAAAGACCTATTTCTAAACTGTGTGCTTTGCCACTGAACTGACTATTCGTGAACTGAATTTAGTGACATTTTTTATTTAACTTTACTTATATGTTGTATATGTTTCCTTCTCTTCCAGTAAAATCAGTTTAATTAAAAGTGTTGAACCCCCTGAGGCTTCAAGCCTGGGGGTATGTTTGGTGTCACGAGATGGCGCTTCTCAAAATGAGCCGCGCTACATCGGGTTTTTTATTCTTGAGGATTTGAGTTCGAGAGTAGCGTCTCTTTCAGTGTGTGTATACATGAGCGTATTATCTTTGTGATTTTGTTTTCCATTTGTGTATTATTACTACAGTTCATTAATAAATCGACACTTGAGTGAGTGAAATATATTTTTGAGTTGTGCATGCTTCTACTTTCATTCATTCATCACAAATGTTGGAAAATAAAATTCAAGTGAATTTTTGAAAAATTATGTAAAAATCAAGGTTTTCAATAATGATAAATAAATAATCATTTCAGACGTAATGTTTCATTAGGAAACGAATAATATATACTTCACAACTTTAGCCTGAACCGTTCAGGAGATATTGCACCATTTACGAATGAATTTTTTTAAAAATCGTTAAAAAGCAGGACTTTTGGTAATGATAAATAAATCACCAATCTAACGTAATTTTTTATTAAAAAACGAGCGACGCAAACTTTAAAAAGCTAGCATGAACCGTTCTTGAGATATTGCACATTTCTTTTTTTTTTTTTTTTTAAATTATCAAAAAATTACATAAAATTAAAAAAGTTGTAAATATTATCAAATACATTTCCTTTTCACATGCAATATTATGCAACATATCTGTTAACATCATTTTCGTGGACCTAGTTCGTTCCATTCACGAAAGAAGATAAGTTCAGAATTAGTTTTATATTACGAAGAAATCGCCCACAATCATTTATTTCTTAAATATTAATTAAATGGCAATCGTATTTTGATGAAAATTTGCAAAGAACCTTGCTGTCCCAACCGGAAATCGAACCCTGGATCTTCGAACTGGCCAGCCGACTCTCTACCGTTGAGCAACTGGGACGAAATTGCAAGCTCTTATTGTCGAAGTGGACTCAGCATTCCCCGCTTTCTAATGTCAGATTGGTGTGCAACTAACGATCTGACTGACCACCTCTTGATATTTTTAGCTCAGGTTAGCTTCCTGATGTTATTTTTATCCTCTAGGCCTCTCTTCCATTCAAGCTCTTAACTCAATAAAAAGAAATCTGATGTGGGCAACACATGACTTTCCTTATATAATGCAATGAATTTACTACTTTTACAGTAAAAAAAATAGGTTTTTCTTGTAGTAGATACTTATATTCCTTCCAAGATATTGAATTTTCGACAATTAGTCGTCATTTTCATTGATTTAGCGTCATTTTAATCCATTTGGCGAGATTTTCGTTAATTTAACAAGATTTAAAAAAGTCGCCAAGTTGATTTTGCCAAATTCGTCGCCAAAATCTCGCCAAGTTTTACTGACGGAGAAATAAATTATTCTTATAGCAGATAAATGACTATTGGCGTTCAAATACAAAAGTATTACTCGAAGTAACTCTTCTTATGAATGGAACGAGCTAGATCCACGAGAATGATGTCACCAAACTCATCGCATGGTATTACATATTAAAAGTGAACATGTTTCTCAATAGGAAATATATTTTTTTTTATTTTATATGACTTTTTGATAATTTTTTTGAAAAATGTGCAGTATCTCGAGAACGGTTCATGTTAGCGTTCTAAAATTTATATTAAAAGTTTTCTAATGAAGAATTACATAAGAAATGTCTATTTGCGTAACTTTATTAGCGGTTTTGATTTTTTGACGATTTTTTCAAAATTTCACTCGAAAATTTAGGGGGTTCTAAATATTCGATTACGTTTAAAAACAATAAGCTTCCAGTGTTTACGGATTGTGATTTTTGTACCAAATTTCGTTCGAATCGGTCCATTCGTTCGTCAGTTATCGTCTCCACAGACTCACTGACACACACACACACACACACATCACTTCAAAAATGTTTGATTTGTGATCAGGGATGCTTGAAACGTGCTCTCCCGTCGAAAACTCGAATTCGAATTTTCGACCCCGTCACAATACTTTCCGTATACATTATGTATATAAGGAAAGTAATAAATGTAATTATCTTGATTCCATTACATCCAAAGTTCTCCTTGCCAAAAAACCTTGTCAATATTTCTTGGGTAAAAGCTCACAATAATATATCTGGAAAAGAAATTGCTGATTACCATGCCAAAATTGCTGCTATCTCTGGTTCCCCTCTTACTATTCCCTTTCCTTACTCGCTTCTCTCAAAATTTTGTAAATCTCATATCCTTAATCTTTGGCAAAATTATCTTAATAATTATATTTCCGTCAGGACTGGTGATCCGGCTAGAATCCTGTCTTACCTCCCTATCGTGAATCCTAATTTACAAATTTTTAATAAATACCTCATTTAGTTTCTTACTGGTCATGGCTCTTTTCTTGATTCATACTTTTTCAAAATCCAATCCACCTCTAACTGTATTTGCAATAAATTCGGTGACTTTGACCATTATATTTTCGATTGTCTTTTTTCTAAAAATTATCGCCACTGGAAACCCTCCCCCTCTAATAAACCAAATTGGTTCTCCAAAGTTCGTTCAAGTCCCTCTTCAGTAGATAAAATTAAAAATGATATTCTTGTTGTCATGGAAATTTCTAATAAAGTGACCTAAGCTTATGAGTAGATTCTGCTCGCAATTAATTTTGATCAATGAATCCCTTTATTTCATTCTTATTAACTTACTAGCAGCATACCCGTTCTTCGTACAGAGTATATAATACAAAGAAATTTATAATTCTCAATCATGTGCAAATTCTGTTAAAATATTAAATTTATTGCTCATAAAGAGAAGTTTAAGAATATCTGTTCTCACTATGCAAAACTATTCAAACTATCACTATTCACGGGCAGATCTGAAGAATAAAACATCCTGCCCCTTTTGTAAGTAAATTTACAAAAAAAAAAAAGGAATTGAATCAATATATGCAACCCCGTACTACTTATATTGTCGCAGATTAGAAAATATGTCAGTGTGTTAGTAGAAGCTTACCCGTATTGCAATATGAGTCTCAAAAATATTTGTCAAATTAAAAAAGATGACGTAATAAATTGAAAGTTTCAAAAATCCCCGTAATCTTAATACCAGAAGGTCGTAATTGATTCCAATACATGCCAATATATATCAAAATATATGCCAATATACCTGTACTACTTATATTCTCGTAGATTAGAAGATATACCCATGCATTTGTAGAAGATTACTCGTACAACGTACTATATATGAGTTTCAACAATTTTTGTCATAATAAAACAATTCAATAATAATTTGAAAATATCAATAATCCCTGAATCAACAGTCCCCGAAAATACCAATAATAATGATGTTTAAATCTGAAGACCGTAATTGATATTATCCAGTCAAAAATGCAATATCAATGAAATTTATTTTATATACATATTTTTATTATTCAAATCGGAAAAGATTTAATAAAAATCGTATGCCGCATAACATATTGGGTACGTTGCTAAGCGACATGATATCATTTGCTTCAAATAAATTGATAGAAATCATATCATCTGAATAATGCAATCTCCATGGAAAGTTTGGCGACATTTTCGTCAATTTAGCGATAACTTAAAAAATCGCCAAATTTATCGCCAAGTGGGACTGTAGAACTGATAGTCCCATTTTGCGACAAATTGACGAAACATCATCACAATACTATCCCCTAACAAAACACAATTAATTTCATTTATTAAGCGCGATTTTATCAATTTCATGATATTTTTATGGATTTAAAAATATTTTTACCAATTTGGTGATATTAAAAAAATTCCTTAAATGTGTTACTAAGTAGGATAGATGGACTGACCGACAAATGCTACAGAAACATCATTTCAGTACTCTATTCTAAAAAAACAAATTTAATTTCATTGATTTGGGCCATTTTTATCAATTTGGAGACATTTCCACTAATTTGATAAAGTTTAAGAAAAGTTACCAAGTTATTTAGAGATATTCCGCTAAATTCGTAGCTCTGAATTTGCAGATCTGAAAAATAAAATATCCTGATCCCGTTTGTATATACTAAATGAAAACACTAAAATTGTATTAGAAGATACATACACCCGTTCTACTCTTTTTCTGCTTCAACAGTCGGCTAAATGAATTTATTGAGTAAACACAATACATGAGTTTATTAGCTAAACACAATATATGAACTTGAAACCTCTTTGCTTAAATAAATGAAAGTGATGTACGCAGTCCGCAATATATATAATTAAAATAACAATCAAACCGTTCATTTATAAAATATATTTTTACATCCATTTATTTATTATATAAATAGAAAAAATAATAATAAATATTACCAACACATTTAATTTCATTCCATTGCCGAACAACATGATATAAGATAGAATCTTCCTCATAAAATGATAAATTAAATAGCCATTTTGATTTCTTTATACTTTTCATCGTTGAGTAAAAATTTGTGAAAGATGAACCAAGGAGGTAGATTTTTCCATTTAAATTCATGTTTCAAACAATTCATGCTTTCCTAAAGTGACTAATTAATGCAAAAATCCTGCACCAAACTCGGAAATAAAGTTTTATTTCATATTGGCGTTTAAAACAAACGATTTTCATCCTTTCCGTTTGGATAAACCACGGAGTTGGAGAGTGGATCTCCTAAGAAAAAGTTCCGTTTTTCATTAATATCTCGACAACCCCTGGTCTTAGAAACTCGAAACTTGGACAAAATTTATGGGGGCTATTCCAAGGCTATCCACAAAATTTCATTAAATTCGGTTCATCCGTTTTCCCGTGATGATGAGACAAACGAAAATTTCGTTTTTTACTAATATCTCGAGAACCACTGGTCGTAAAAACTCAAAACACGGACTAAATTTTAAGTGGGGCTATTTCTAGGCTACCCACAAAATTTCATCAAATTCGGTTCAGCCGTTCTCCCGTGATGATGGGACAAACAGACAGACAGACAGATTTTCATTTTTATTTATATAGATATGAACTTATTGTGTTGTTCCCTCCATATTTTCTGTTTAAAAAAAGAAAAAAAAAGCTATGTCAACTGTTCTTATTTTCTCGGATCTTTCTTTTCTTTTGCCCCTTTTCATTTGTATTTTTTCTTATTTTCTTTTCTAAATTTTATTCTAAATTTCTGTTTTTGTTTTTCATATGCCTAATTTTTTTTCCCTTTTCATATATTTCTTTTTATATATTTTCTAAATTTTACTTTTAAAATTTTATTATTTTCTTTAATTTTAATCTATTTTTCATTATGTTATTATACCTCACTCTAAATTTTATTTTTCAATGATCTTTTAATCCATATTCGCAATAACCCTTTTCCCATTTTTAAAAAATGGACATACTTGTCAAGTTCAAATATAATGTAAAACTATCTGTTTAATCACAGTATTTTTCATCAATTGTTATCTCTTTAGATCTAAATAAAAGTTCGTTTGGTGGGATGGTAGACCTTGGGTGCCTCCCGAGTGCAGGAGGTATCCTTTCTTGGCCGTGCAGCTAGCTACTCTAAACCCACTATGTGAGTCGCACGGTTTGGGGTAGAGCTCCTCTACTGCAGGCTGACTTATCAAGCATATTGAAGCTCATAGGGTTCCATACTACAGTTACAGAAATTATAAAACAAGTGTTTAAAATAAATACTGTATATAAAAAAAGAAGTTTCAATTAGAATATTGTAGAACTTGGTTCGTACAAGTATGCTCCAGTACCGGGTATCTAATTATTTATTAGCCATTGTTTTCTTCTTTCTTCGTTTCTAGGAAAGCAAAATAGCATAAAACCCTTTTTTGAATGATTAGAGCAGTTCGGTGCAGAACAACCACCCATAATTATTTCAATTATACTTC
Source organism: Amaurobius ferox (assembly GCA_951213105.1). Classification (NCBI taxonomy): domain Eukaryota; kingdom Metazoa; phylum Arthropoda; class Arachnida; order Araneae; family Amaurobiidae; genus Amaurobius; species Amaurobius ferox. Next base: position 60,102,101 of record OX578150.1, on the reverse strand, counting down.
CTAAATTAAAAATACGAATAGAGCTAATGCTAATGGATTACGCATTCAGCTAAGGTGGGCTTCAATATGCTTGATGAGTCAGCTCGTATATAGAGGAGCCTTAGTTTGAGGTCTTCAGACCTCTGACATCTTTGCACTAACCTACGGGGTTGATTTCTTCGAACTGGCCAGAAGACGCTCTACAGTTGAGCTACTGGAACAGAATTGCAAACTCTTATTGTCGAAATGGACGCTGCAGATTCAGAAAGTGCACACAGTTGAGCATACTAAAGTTGCATACATGAAAACTTGTTGCATGTGCCAATGTTTGCAAGTGTTTATGACGAATGAAAATAAAAGTTATTGTCCCCTTCGTTGAGTCATTATGCACATAAATAAAATTGGAGAGAGAGAGAGGGAGATATATTTTAGCGATGAGCGTGAGAGTATAACTGACCTTTTGGCACTCTTTGCTGCTTTCTCCATTTTTGGGGGGTGGAGGTGGCGGCTTTTTATTTCGAATGGTAAGTTTTGAAAACTCTGTGACGGGTTTCGTAAACTCTGCGCTTGGTCTTGAAAACTCTGTGCTTGGTTTTGAAAACTCTGTGGTTGCTTTTGAAAACTCTGCGCTTCGTTTCAAAAACTCTAGGCTTGGTTCCTTCTCTTCTCCCTATAAAATATAATTGCAAAAGCTTCACAGTCAAATAAAACAGAGAAAAATACACAAAAAGTCATTATAACCAAACAAGAAATTTAAGAAGGGGCCTTCATAGGGTCGAATGTTTTACTTTTGGCAAAACAACTGAACTTTTTAATCATCTTTAGCGTACTTATTCCATACCATCATACGAATTTTCGGGGGAAAAAACGCTACTGACATCTCAAGAACCAAAAAAGGAAATCTTTAGTGAATCTCCTACACCATCCGCAATTTAACGCTGAAGAATTAATATCAGTCATCATCTAAGCTGTATCTACACCCTACAGATAATCTTGAGAAATAGATATTTCAAGAGGAAATTTTGAAACAGAAGTGGAAAAATGACTGAAAGTATAGCTCCTTGGTGAGCATTACCATTCTTCTTCGGAATTTCAAGAGGAAATTTTGAAGCAGTAGCGGAAAAATAACTAAAAGTATAAATCCTTGGTGAACCTCCCCATTCTTCTTCGGAATTTCAAGAGAAAATTTTGAAAAAGAAGCGGAAAATAACTGAAAGTATAAATCCTTGGTGAACGTTCCCATTCTTCGGAATTTCAAGAGGAAATTTTGAACCAGTAACGGAAAAATAACTGAAAGTATAAATCCTTGGTGAACTTCCCCATTCTTCTTCGGAATTTCAAGAGAAAATTTTGAAAATGAAGCGGAAAATAACTGAAAGTATAAATCCTTGGTGAACATTCCCATTCTTCGGAATTTCAAGAGGAAATTTTGAAACAGTAGCGGAAAAATAACTGAAAGTATAAATCCTTGGTGAACCTCCCCATTCTTCTGCGGAATTTGATAGTGAATCTATATCAGTTATACTAAGCTCTAACAGATCTAGAGCAATAAATCTTCCAAGGAAAATGTAAATTTAATTTTTGAGTAGGAAATGACATCTCCATAACCAGAAGTAGAAGTCAATAATGAGTATCTTTACCTCCTCGGGGAAATGTGATGCTGAATTCATAAATAGAATGCAATTTTAAAGGCGCATTAAAGACTTTATTTGCCTTTTAATTCTTTGGAATTTCAAATATAAAGCCTTAAAATTCCTGGAATGAGATATTATAGAAATTTCTTACATTATAGTACTTTCCTTACAGATATAGTATAATGTATAAGGAAAGTATTGTGACGGGGTCGAAAATTCGAATTCGGACGTCACGTGTCAAGCATCAGACGTTTTTGAGGTGATATCTGTGTGTATGTGTGTGTCAGTGAGTCTGTGGAGACGATATCTAACGAACGAATCAAGCGATCTAAATAAAATTTGGTACAAAAATCACAATCAGTGAATACTGGGAACCTATTGCTTTCACGCGCAATAGAATGTTCAGAACGCTCCTAAATTTCGAAATGAAATATTTAAAAAATCATCAAAAATTTAAAACATTCAATAAAGTTCGTAAATGATCATTTTTTTTTATGCAATTTTTTATTAGAAAACGATTGACATAAATTTTAGAACGTTAGCATGAACCGTTCTTGAGATATTGCCCCTTTTTCAAATAAATTTATGAAAAAATCATATAAAATTAAAAAAAAAAAACTATTGTGAAATCTGTTCACTTTTCATATGTAATATTATGCGCTCCTTCACAAGAGAAGACACTTTGGGTAATAGCTTTGTAATTTGACGCCATTAGTCGATTATTTACTAAGAATAGCTATTTCTCCATAAACAATGCTTGGCGAATTTGGCGGAATATCGCCAGCCTGGCGAGTTTTAAATGTTGCCAAAATATCGAAAAATCGACAAATTGATGGAAACGTCACCAAATTCATAAAAATTGACGCTAAATCAATGTAAATGAAGACTAATGGATGAAAATCCAGTATCTTGACAAGAATACGAATCTACTATAAAAGAAGATACTTTAGATAATAGTTTTGTATTTCGAAGCCATTTGTCGTTTATCTGCTATAAAAATAACCTATTTCTCCGACCATAATGCTTGACGAAATTTTAGCGACGAGTTTGGCGGAATATCTCCAACTTGGCGAGTTATTTAAATGTCGCCAAATTGATAAAAATGTCACCAAAGAGAGAAGAATGACGCTAATTCTATGAAAATGACAATGAATTGATTAAAATTCAATATTTTGAAAAGAATATAAGACTCTACCATAAGACTCTGTCTGCAACTCTTGGCAAAATTCTGCCGACGAAATTTGGAGGCAAATAGCGAACTTGCGAACTTGGCGACTTTCAAGTGCTGCCAAATTGATAAAATGTTATCAAATTGATAAAAATGTCGCCAAATAGGATGCATTATTTTGCAAATTTTTAATTCCGTCTATGATGGGCATACCTTTTATTATTTAAGAAATGCTCTTCTAAATATCGCCAATCTGACGATATTTGGCCTCTCACGTTGACGAAAATATCGTCAAAATTGCAAAAATGACGCCAAGTTAATAAAATTGAAACCTAATTGATGAATTTATTATTAAAGTATTTAAATATATTGTCTATATTGCTTATTATTGTTGTTGCTCATAACCTCCTGTTTCGGTCGAACCACAAACAGGACCAGTGATGCCAGAAGAAGGACAAAGAATGACACAAGATCACAAAGTTTTTATTAACACAAACAAGCATCACTGACAAAGGTCCGGGGGGGGGGGGGGGGTGCAGCTTCACATTTGGCGAGGACCCAGAAGGCGGAAGACTGACTTCATCCTCAAGAAAACGCCCATGCCTTACTCGGGATTCGAACCCAAGCCCACTAGACAGCAGTCGGAGACGCTATTCACTTTACCGCCTGGGCGGCATATTGCTTATTGAGGATGCTATCAATATTGATAATTGTTAATTTAGATTTGCGTAAAATATAAGTTAATTGGGTAGGAAATAGTTTTAGATGTTGTCATCCGAATATACAATTTACCGAGCTAAATGTACAATTTAACATTACAAACACTGTACCGTGGATCTTTTCATCACTTTTTCACAGTTAAAGAACTAAATTCATTGCATTATATAAGAAAAGTCATGTGCTGCTCATATCAAATTTTTTATTTTTATTACAACTCAATATTTTTTTGCATTATAAAATGAAGGTAAGACGATTTTTAGAGCATATTTTATTGTTCATTAATTTAAGCAAATTAATACCAAAAATTTTTAGAACAAATTAGACATTTTGCTAACGCACATTTTTAATAAATTTAATACTACATTTAGAAGAAAAATGTCGTTGCATTGTAACATTAAAAACAAAGATATATTTGAGCATTACTAATGAACATCAATAAGCATAACAGTTGAATAGCGACCGGACTAAATCAATGCATAACTATGCATAACTAATCGGTATAACTAATGTGAATAACAAATTTATAACTCCTAAAATCTTACATTCTCATCCACATTGAGAACAGCCTGTGATCCAAACATTTTCCTATGAGCTTCCCTGAATTCTTCCATCAGCATCTCTGAAAAGCAAAAGCAAATTTTAAATCAATCATCAAGTTTTAATCAATCATGAACAATTATAGTATTTTAGATTTCTATTTATTACAGTTTCATTTATATTTAACATGCAACATGTAGGGTAAAATTCTGAACAACAGAGAAAATGCATAATTTCTTGAACAAAGGAGCTTACAATATACAAACTAAATCTACAGTAAGTTAATTGTGCCGGAAAATATGGTAACTCTATTTGTGAAAAGAATTTGTGATTCCAATCTCTGCAGACATAAAATATAGAAATTCTGAATCACAGAGAGAAAATACATAATTTCTTGAATAAAATAGCTTACAACATAAACTAAATCCGCAGTAAGTTAATTATACTACACCATATGATAACTCTATTTGCGAAAAGAAGAAGTTGCGATTCCAATGACTGGAGTCATGAAATATAGAAATTCTGAATCGCAGATATATATTTTCTTGACTGAAAGAACTTACAACATGAACTAAATCTACAGTAAGTTAATTATGCTGGATCATATGACAACTCTGTTTGTGAAAAGAAGAAGTTGGAAGTCCAATGACTGGGGCCATGAAATATAGAAATTCTGAATCGCAGAGTAAATACATAATTTCTTGAATAAAGTAGCTTACAACATAAACTAAATCCGCAGTAAGTTAATTATACTAGACCATACGATAACTCTATTTGCGAAAAGAAGAAGTTGCGATTCCAATATCTGGAGTCATGAAATATAGAAATTCTGAATTGCAGAGAAAATACATAATTTCTTGAATAAAGTAGCTTACAACATAAACTAAATCTACAGTAAGTTAATTATACTGGTCCATATGATAACTCTATTTGCGAAAAGAAGAAGTTACGATTCCAATGTCTGGAGTCATGAAATATAGAAATTCTGAATCGCAGAGTAAATACATAATTTCTTGAATAAAGTAGCTTACAACATAAACTAAATCCGCAGTAAGTTAATTATACTAGACCATACGATAACTCTATTTGCGAAAAGAAGAAGTTGCGATTCCAATATCTGGAGTCATGAAATATAGAAATTCTGAATCGCAGAGAAAATACATAATTTCTTGAATAAAGTAGCTTACAACATAAACTAAATCCGCAGTAAGTTAATTACACTAGACCATATGATAACTCTATTTGCGAAAAGAAGAAGTTGCGATTCCAATATCTGGAGTCATGAAATATAGAAATTCTGAATCGCAGAGAAAATACATAATTTCTTGAATAAAGTAGCTTACAACATAAACTAAATCCGCAGTAAGTTAATTACACTAGACCATATGATAACTCTATTTGCGAAAAGAAGAAGTTACGATTCCAATGTCTGGAGTCATGAAATATAGAAATTCTGAATCGCAGAGTAAATACATAATTTCTTGAATAAAGTAGCTTACAACATAAACTAAATCCGCAGTAAGTTAATTATACTAGACCATACGATAACTCTATTTGCGAAAAGAAGAAGTTGCGATTCCAATATCTGGAGTCATGAAATATAGAAATTCTGAATTGCAGAGAAAATACATAATTTCTTGAATAAAGTAGCTTACAACATAAACTAAAACTACAGTAAGTTAATTATACTGGTCCATATGATAACTCTATTTGCGAAAAGAAGAAGTTACGATTCCAATGTCTGGAGTCATGAAATATAGAAATTCTGAATCGCAGAGTAAATACATAATTTCTTGAATAAAGTAGCTTACAACATAAACTAAATCCGCAGTAAGTTAATTATACTAGACCATACGATAACTCTATTTGCGAAAAGAAGAAGTTGCGATTCCAATATCTGGAGTCATGAAATATAGAAATTCTGAATCGCAGAGAAAATACATAATTTCTTGAATAAAGTAGCTTACAACATAAACTAAATCCGCAGTAAGTTAATTACACTAGACCATATGATAACTCTATTTGCGAAAAGAAGAAGTTGCGATTCCAATATCTGGAGTCATGAAATATAGAAATTCTGAATCGCAGAGAAAATACATAATTTCTTGAATAAAGTAGCTTACAACATAAACTAAATCCGCAGTAAGTTAATTACACTAGACCATATGATAACTCTATTTGCGAAAAGAAGAAGTTACGATTTCAATGTCTGGAGTCATGAAATATAGAAATTCTGAATCGCAGAGTAAATACATAATTTCTTGAATAAAGTAGCTTACAACATAAACTAAATCCGCAGTAAGTTAATTATACTAGACCATAAGATAACTCTATTTGCGAAAAGAAGAAGTTGCGATTCCAATATCTGGAGTCATGAAATATAGAAATTCTGAATCGCAGAGAAAATACATAATTTCTTGAATAAAGTAGCTTACAACATAAACTAAATCCGCAGTAAGTTAATTACACTAGACCATATGATAACTCTATTTGCGAAAAGAAGAAGTTGCGATTCCAATGTCTGGAGTCATGAAATATAGAAATTCTGAATCGCAGAGTAAATACATAATTTCTTGAATAAAGTAGGTTACAACATAAACTAAATCCGCAGTAAGTTAATTATACTAGACCATACGATAACTCTATTTGCGAAAAGAAGAAGTTGCGATTCCAATATCTGGAGTCATGAAATATAGAAATTCTGAATTGCAGAGAAAATACATAATTTCTTGAATAAAGTAGCTTACAACATAAACTAAATCTACAGTAAGTTAATTATACTGGTCCATATGATAACTCTATTTGCGAAAAGAAGAAGTTACGATTCCAATGTCTGGAGTCATGAAATATAGAAATTCTGAATCGCAGATATATATTTTCTTGACTGAAAGAACTTACAACATGAACTAAATCTACAGTAAGTTAATTATGCTGGACCATATGACAACTCTGTTTGTGAAAAGAAGAAGTTGGAAGTCCAATGACTGGGGCCATGAAATATAGAAATTCTGAATCGCAGAGAAAATACATAATTTCGTGAATAAAGTAGCTTATGACATAAACTAAGTCTACATTAAGTTAATTATACTGGTCCATATGATAACTCTATTTGCGAAAAGAAGTTACGATTCCAATGTCTGGAGTCATGAAATATAGAAATTCGGAATCGCAGAGAAAATACATAATTTCTTGAATAAAGTAGCTTACAACATAAATTAAATCCGCAGTAAGTTAATTATACTAGACCATATGATAACTCTATTTGCGAAAAGAAGAAGTTGGAAGTCCAATGACTGGGGCCATGAAATATGGAAATTCTGAATCGCAGAGAAAATACATAATAATTTGAATAAAATAGCTTGCAACATAAACTACAGTAAGTTAATTATGCCGGACCATATGACAACTGTTTGTGAAAAGAAGAAGTTGGAATTCCAATGTCTGGATCCATGAAATATAGAAATTCTGAATAGCAGAGGAAATATATAATTTCTTGAATAAAATTGCTCACAACATAAACTAAATCTACAGTAAGTTAATTATGCTGGACCATATGACAATTCTGTTTGTGAAAAGAAGAAGTTGGAAGTCCAGTGACTGGGGCCATGAAATATAGAAATTCTGAATCGCAGAGAAAATACATAATTTCTTGAATAAAGTAGCTTACAACATAAAGTAAATCCTTAGTAAGTTAATTGTACTAAACCATATGATAACTCTATTTGCGAAAAGAAGAAGTTACGATTCCAATGTCTGGAGTCATGAAATATAGAAATTCTGAATCGCAGAGTAAATACATAATTTCTTGAATAAAGTAGCTTACAACATAAACTAAATCCGCAGTAAGTTAATTATACTAGACCATACGATAACTCTATTTGCGAAAAGAAGAAGTTGCGATTCCAATATCTGGAGTCATGAAATATAGAAATTCTGAATCGCAGAGAAAATACATAATTTCTTGAATAAAGTAGCTTACAACATAAACTAAATCCGCAGTAAGTTAATTACACTAGACCATATGATAACTCTATTTGCGAAAAGAAGAAGTTGCGATTCCAATGTCTGGAGTCATGAAATATAGAAATTCTGAATCGCAGAGAAAATACATAATTTCTTGAATAAAGTAGCTTACAACATAAACTAAATCCGCAGTAAGTTAATTACACTAGACCATATGATAACTCTATTTGCGAAAAGAAGAAGTTACGATTCCAATGTCTGGAGTCATGAAATATAGAAATTCTGAATCGCAGAGTAAATACATAATTTCTTGAATAAAGTAGCTTACAACATAAACTAAATCCGCAGTAAGTTAATTATACTAGACCATACGATAACTCTATTTGCGAAAAGAAGAAGTTGCGATTCCAATATCTGGAGTCATGAAATATAGAAATTCTGAATTGCAGAGAAAATACATAATTTCTTGAATAAAGTAGCTTACAACATAAACTAAAACTACAGTAAGTTAATTATACTGGTCCATATGATAACTCTATTTGCGAAAAGAACAAGTTACGATTCCAATATCTGGAGTCATGAAATATAGAAATTCTGAATCGCAGAGTAAATACATAATTTCTTGAATAAAGTAGCTTACAACATAAACTAAATCCGCAGTAAGTTAATTATACTAGACCATACGATAACTCTATTTGCGAAAAGAAGAAGTTGCGATTCCAATATCTGGAGTCATGAAATATAGAAATTCTGAATCGCAGAGAAAATACATAATTTCTTGAATAAAGTAGCTTACAACATAAACTAAATCCGCAGTAAGTTAATTACACTAGACCATATGATAACTCTATTTGCGAAAAGAAGAAGTTGCGATTCCAATATCTGGAGTCATGAAATATAGAAATTCTGAATCGCAGAGAAAATACATAATTTCTTGAATAAAGTAGCTTACAACATAAACTAAATCCGCAGTAAGTTAATTACACTAGACCATATGATAACTCTATTTGCGAAAAGAAGAAGTTACGATTCCAATGTCTGGAGTCATGAAATATAGAAATTCTGAATCGCAGAGTAAATACATAATTTCTTGAATAAAGTAGCTTACAACATAAACTAAATCCGCAGTAAGTTAATTATACTAGACCATAAGATAACTCTATTTGCGAAAAGAAGAAGTTGCGATTCCAATATCTGGAGTCATGAAATATAGAAATTCTGAATCGCAGAGAAAATACATAATTTCTTGAATAAAGTAGCTTACAACATAAACTAAATCCTCAGTAAGTTAATTACACTAGACCATATGATAACTCTATTTGCGAAAAGAAGAAGTTGCGATTCCAATGTCTGGAGTCATGAAATATAGAAATTCTGAATCGCAGAGTAAATACATAATTTCTTGAATAAAGTAGGTTACAACATAAACTAAATCCGCAGTAAGTTAATTATACTAGACCATACGATAACTCTATTTGCGAAAAGAAGAAGTTGCGATTCCAATATCTGGAGTCATGAAATATAGAAATTCTGAATTGCAGAGAAAATACATAATTTCTTGAATAAAGTAGCTTACAACATAAACTAAATCTACAGTAAGTTAATTATACTGGTCCATATGATAACTCTATTTGCGAAAAGAAGAAGTTACGATTCCAATGTCTGGAGTCATGAAATATAGAAATTCTGAATCGCAGATATATATTTTCTTGACTGAAAGAACTTACAACATGAACTAAATCTACAGTAAGTTAATTATGCTGGACCATATGACAACTCTGTTTGTGAAAAGAAGAAGTTGGAATTCCAATGACTGGGGCCATGAAATATAGAAATTCTGAATCGCAGAGAAAATACATAATTTCGTGAATAAAGTAGCTTATGACATAAACTAAGTCTACATTAAGTTAATTATACTGGTCCATATGATAACTCTATTTGCGAAAAGAAGTTACGATTCCAATGTCTGGAGTCATGAAATATAGAAATTCGGAATCGCAGAGAAAATACATAATTTCTTGAATAAAGTAGCTTACAACATAAATTAAATCCGCAGTAAGTTAATTATACTAGACCATATGATAACTCTATTTGCGAAAAGAAGAAGTTGCGATTCCAATGTCTGGAGTCATGAAATATAGAAATTCTGAATCGCAGAGATATATTTTCTTGACTGAAAGAACTTACAATATGAACTAAATCTACAGTAAGTTAATTATGCTGGACCATATGACAACTCTGTTTGTGAAAAAAAGAAGTTGGAAGTCTAATGACTGGGGCCATGAAATATAGAAATTCTGAATCGCAGAGAAAATACATAATTTCTTGAATAAAGTAGCTTACAACATAAAGTAAATCCTCAGTAAGTTAATTGTACTAAACCATATGATAACTCTATTTGCGAAAAGAAGAAGTTGGAAGTCCAATGACTGGGGCCATGAAATATGGAAATTCTGAATCGCAGAGAAAATACATAATAATTTGAATAAAATAGCTTGCAACATAAACTACAGTAAGTTAATTATGCCGGACCATATGACAACTGTTTGTGAAAAGAAGAAGTTGGAATTCCAATGTCTGGATCCATGAAATATAGAAATTCTGAATAGCAGAGGAAATATATAATTTCTTGAATAAAATTGCTCACAACATAAACTAAATCTACAGTAAGTTAATTATGCTGGACCATATGACAATTCTGTTTGTGAAAAGAAGAAGTTGGAAGTCCAGTGACTGGGGCCATGAAATATAGAAATTCTGAATCGCAGAGAAAATACATAATTTCTTGAATAAAGTAGCTTACAACATAAAGTAAATCCTTAGTAAGTTAATTGTACTAAACCATATGATAACTCTATTTGCGAAAAGAAGAAGTTGGAAGTCCAATGACTGGGGGCATGAAATATGGAAATTCTGAATCGCAGAGAAAATACATAATAATTTGAATAAAATAGCTTGCAACATAAACTACAATAAGTTAATTATGCCAGACCATATGACAACTGTTTGTGAAAAGAAGAAGTTGGAATTCCAATGTCTGGATCCATGAAATATAGAAATTCTGAATAGCAGAGGAAATATATAATTTCTTGAATAAAATTGCTCACAACATAAACTAAATCTACAGTAAGTTAATTATGCTGGACCATATGACAATTCTGTTTGTGAAAAGAAGAAGTTGGAAGTCCAGTGACTGGGGCCATGAAATATAGAAATTCTGAATCGCAGAGAAAATACATAATTTCTTGAATAAAGTAGCTTACAACATAAAGTAAATCCTTAGTAAGTTAATTGTACTAAACCATATGATAACTCTATTTGCGAAAAGAAGAAGTTGGAAGTCCAATGACTGGGGCCATGAAATATGGAAATTCTGAATCGCAGAGAAAATACATAATAATTTGAATAAAATAGCTTGCAACATAAACTACAATAAGTTAATTATGCCGGACCATATGACAACTGTTTGTGAAAAGAAGAAGTTGGAATTCCAATGTCTGGATCCATGAAATATAGAAATTCTGAATAGCAGAGGAAATATATAATTTCTTGAATAAAATTGCTCACAACATAAACTAAATCTACAGTAAGTTAATTATGCTGGACCATATGACAATTCTGTTTGTGAAAAGAAGAAGTTGGAAGTCCAGTGACTATGGCCATGAAATATAGAAATTCTGAATCGCAGAGAAAATACATAATTTCTTGAATAAAGTAGCTTACAACATAAACTAAATCTACAGTAAGTTAATTATACTGGTCCATATGATAACTCTATTTGCAAATAGAAAAAGTTGCGATTCCAATGTCTGGAGCCATGAAATATAGAAATTCTGAATCGCAGAGGAAATACATAATTTCTTGAATAAAATTGCTTACAATATAAACTAAATCTACAGTAAGTTAAATATACTGGATCATATGATAACTCTATTTGCAAATAGAAGAAGTTGCGATTCCAATGTCTGGAGCCATGAAATATAAAAATTCTGAATGTAGAGGAAATACATAATTTCTTGAAGAAAATAGCTTACAACATAAACTAAATCTACAATAAGTTAATTATACTAGACCATATGATAACTCTATTTGCAAAAAGAAATTGCGATTCCAATATCTGGAGCTATGAAATATAGAAAGCAAATTGGTTAATCAGTAGGCTGTTATTTCTGAGATTTAAAGCAACTCAGATTTCGCATTTTGACGTCTCCAGATCTCGTATTTGGACGTTTATGATTTTTTTCTCCTTAACATACCAACTTTACTCTACATCCATGGAATACTGGAATCTTCTCAACTGAGCATGCGCAATGTAATCACATGATGCAAGTATGACTTCACTACATTAAATAAACAAAATCTGCTCCATTTGATACAAATCGGATAAGTATCGGGCACAACTGCAGCTAACTTCAATTTCGCGCTGTCCATGCCTGGTTAATTCACCTTATTAAATTTGGTGCTAATCGAATATAAATTGAGATACTGAAAAATGCACCTACGAATACCACTACGTAGACTAATATTTACAAATGCGGTCACTATGTAACTTTCTTATTTTGGACTAAATCAAAATTTGAATTTATTGCAATTGATACTGTTGTGAACATGTAAAATTCCCTAACTGCTGTTTTTTTTTCGGGGGGGGGGGGGGGCGAATTGTGAGTGCATTTAATTTTGACTACATTGAAAAATGCGCCTACGAATACCACTACGTAGACTAGTATTTATAAATGTCATTACTATGTAACTTTCTTATTTTGGACTAATTCTCTTTTTGGACTTAATTGGACATTGAATTGTGACTACATCGTGACTACAGTGAAAAATGCGCCTACGAATACCACTACTACTGGTATTATAAATACTAGTCTACGTAGTGACTACGTAGACTAGTATTTATAAATGCCATTACTATGTAACTTTCTTGTTTTGGACTAATTCTCGTTTTGGACTTATTTGGACATTGAATTATGACTACATCGTGACTACCCTGAAAAATGCGCCTACAAATACCACTACTAGTGGTATCATAAACACTAGTCTACGTAGTGACTACGTAAACTAGTATTTATAAATGCCATTACTATGTAACTTTCTTATTTTGGACAAATTCTCATTTTGGATTTTCTTATTTGGACATTAAATTGTGGACTACATTGAAAAATGCGCCTACGAATACCACTACGTAGACTAGTATTTATAAATGTCGTTACTATGTAACTTTCTTAGTTTGGACTAATTCTCATTTTGGACTTATTTGGACTTTCTTATTTTGACATTGAATTGCAACTACATTGAAAAATGCGCCTATGAATACCACTACGTAGACTAGTATTTATAAATGCCGTTACTATGTAACTTTCTTATTTTTGGACTAAATCTAAATTTGAATTTATTGTAATTAATACTGTTGCGAATATGTAAAATTCTCTTACTGAAGGTTTTTTTTTTTTTGAGAAACCAGATGGAGAAGACACCCGTACAGTCTTTCTATGACGTATATCTAGGATTTCTATGTGCTAAAGTTAGGAAGGAGGGTTGCCAGATTTCGCGATTTATCGCCAATTTGGCTACTTCACGAAGGTTCGGAAAGGGCCTCAAAATAACGATTATTCTACGAGATATGAGATATTACTAGACGCTTCTATAAAATGAGCCATCACTCAGTTGGAGAGCAGTTGACGTGATACGAGCTACATTGAACTGCGATATTCGTGAATGTTTTAAAAATAGTAGCAGATATTTTGGGAAATGACATACGTCAATGTTTCGAGAATAGTAACCGTTATTTTGTGAAATTAGTAGAGCATTTAAGTGCTGTTTTACTGTATATTGTTCCTGTCTACGCTGTGCTTGTAAATAAACGCGTTAGTTATCCATAAATTTGGACTTATTCTTATATCCTGACTGCACACCCACGATTTCGTAACAATATGAATTCGCATACTATGCATAACACTTTCTTATTTTCATTTTTAAAAATCGCGTCATAATTCTATATCTGTTCGTTTGTATATTTGCGCCAAATTTGGTTTCAATCTGTCAACTAGCTTCAGAAAAATAAGGTTGCCTCTCATTTGTGCTCCAACCAACACACAGTTGGTAGGTTAAAATATGATTTTTTTTTTTCGTAATCAGCACCCTCAAAATTTCTTGATTTTCAATTAAGCTAAAAATATTTTCAACGCGGAAACAATACTTTCCAGGTGGCAAATGGGAATCATAGTCTCCTGAATGGAACTCTAATTTGCTAACATTGTGTTTACTTACCATGTTGCATCCTCTTAATAGCATCTTCTTTGCATCTTTTAACTTTACCACCATCTACATAAAATAAGAATAAGTATAAAAAATACAATAAGTATTATCATAAGAATATGCACTGAACTAATAAACTGATTGGGTGACATATCAAAATTGTCTTGTAAACAAACCTCTTGAAGATTTGCCCACGTAATTCTATCGTTCTACCGTTTTACCCATTTGTTAAGGTCGCCAATATTCCATCATAGACGTGTCTTTAAACTTCTTAACAAAATTCATTCCCATTTTATTAAAAACACTATACTTCTGTATTGGATCGTTGGGGGTGTTTATTACATTCCATAGCCGACGCGGTGGTCGAACGGTCAAGACAAGCGTTTCCTAGCGATCGTTCGGCTGCCGGGTTATGGGTTCGAGTCCCACCTTCAGGCATGGATGTTGTGTCGTTGGACGCGGTGTGTTCCGACCCCCACTGGTGCGCCGGGGCAACGTCATGTGACGGTTAACAGGTTCACGGTTCTGGCCAGAGTATAGGTGAATGATGAAATATTAAATGCCTGACCATTGAAAAAAAGAAGAAAAAAAACATTCCATGCAAATACGGTCTTCAATATGTTGATCAAACAAAAAGAACTCTTATATTTAGTAAAAGAACACAGGTGACAAGTTTCTAAACAAGAAGTATTCAAATCTTCAATTGCTGAACATTCTTGAAGCTCTAATCGTGTTTGCAATTTTTTTGGAAGCTAAGACCATTTTCACTCCTAAGTAATTTTGAATTGAACTTTCTTGCTTGCTTCTTTGTCAAACTACCTTATTAATACAGTAATTGTCCTTTCTTATTTTCTGCTTGGAGATCTCTGGTTTAAAATTTCGATTTCGTTTGATTCTTTCATCTTCTTTTTCGACTTTTTCGACAATTTTCTACTCATTTCCTGAATGTCGTTTTAACCGAGGGATTTATCGATGAAGTTAGATCTTTTAGCTTCCAAAACCAGTTAGTTACCTTATTTCTTGTTTAACTTATCTTGCGTATTTGTTCAGAAACTGTTATTTTTATAATTAATTTGGGCGACTCATGCGGTTGTCGAAACCGGTTAATTGTCTCTTCATTTAAAAGGACATTCATTTTCGTAGTTTTACTCACATACAACGCACAACTTTATATGCGTGTCCGGCACATTAGTGACCGATTTCACGATATCTTCTATAGACTAAAAAAGCAATACACATAAAATATACAGCCGCGGAAAAAAAAAACGCCCCACCCTCTGTTAATCGTTCATCGTAGAGAAAATTGAATGATACAATTCGATTAGGAATAACATCCTGTACAAATTAATGTGCGTAAAATTTGCATAAGGGGCCGTCTTCATATCTAAACGCGCACAAACTTTGAAATTTCCAATGGCAACACCCAATTTTGACGTCACCCACAAGTTCAAGACCCCTAAATTAGTCCAAATTCAAATTTTTACAACGTTTCTATCTTTATATCCCAAGATATTCAATATTCTGGAATGTGCAATTTTCGGGGATTAGCTCCATATTGAAAACCGCAATTTGAAGGGCAATGTTTCGTTGATTGACCACAGAACTGTTGTTGCTGTTGAAACCCAGACCGTCCGACCTACCAGAAAGGTGTAAGGTAACTGTTTGGACGGTCGGGAAGTGCCACCCAATTTAGACCGGAACCCAGTGGGGGAGGCATCCACAGGGACCGTACCCTCCTTCCCCTACCACCAACCTCTCGGAAGGACTTTCGGACCCACATGTTTAACGTGATCGTACTCCGCATGAACACGGCGGCAGTTTTGGCAGTGGCTGGAATCGAACCCGGGCCTACCGAGTGCAACTCCAGCGCGCTAACCAATGGGCTACCGCGCCCCTACCACAGAACTGTTGTAAATTATTGAACTATCCTCTTGACATTAAGCATTATGGCTTACCTCACAGCCAAAGGGTCGCAGATTCGATTCCTGCACGAGAGGGTGAGCATTTTCATGGCTGGGTGTGGTGTTTGTCTGTGCATGTGTTACTAAGGCATTGGGCCTGTAATGGGTAGGATTATGTGAACCTCAAATAAGGTACGATTATTAGGGGTAAAAAGCCGTACTGGGTACGTTGCTAAAATCTAATGGGGCATTCGTGCCAGGGTCAATAAAAGAAAGAAGAAATAAAGAAGAATGAAATGTTTATTTTCAAATGTTATTTTATAATGCTGTTTCAAAAACAATTTATGAGACTAACAAATATCTGCAGATTACGCGACAAAACAACTCCGTTGGAACTTGGTGACGAATTTAAAAGTATCAATACAGTGTGCAACCGCCGTCATTATCAATCACCGCTTGAAATCTTGTTGGTGTTTAGTATCACATAATTTTATAATTTGTTATTGTTTTATATAAATATTTTTTATTATAAATTATCACATTTTGTGGGCGATTTCAACTCGCAGTAGCTCGGGAACTATTAATCGACAGTAACATAAGTAGATCCCATTTATAACAATACAAGTTTTCACCCTTTAATACAGTAGCAGAATTACGTTGATTAGGTTGCATCTATACAACACTGTTTATACAAAGTTTTTATTAAAACTGGGTAAAAATAAATGCCCGTTTTCTTAAATAAAGATTAACTTACAATTAATATAACTTTTTCAAATTAGTCATTTTTTAAACTAATATACGACCCCTAAAATCATCGTGATGCTGAATATTTAAACATTTCGAAAGAACTAGAGGGAGGAAACACCTGGAATTTTACATAAACATATAAAAAGTCTTTGTGAATCGATTTTTATCAAAACATGTCCAGGTTTATATTCATATTTTTTCGATTATTGATTTCATAATTAATATTTCATACAAACAATTATTTCCACAAAAATAAAAATCGCGTAAATGTATTTGGGTTGTTTAGTAGTAACGTCATACAAATAATCAGCGTGAGCAGATAATTATTACAGAATATATGAATGGAAGTCTTAGAAAATAATTTAACATTAGGAGCTCAAAACTTTACATACTCACAACTCAGAAACGCTTCACCCAAATGACTTGAAATTTGGTATCACAAGTTGAATTTTGCTCTAGATTCGAACTATGTTGTCAAACTTGAGTGTTGCCATTGAAAATTTCAAAGTTTGTGAGCGTTTAGATATGAAGACGGCCCCTTATACAATTTTTACGCACATTAATTTGTAGAGGATGTTATTCCTAATCGAATGGTATCATTCAATTTTTCTCTACGATGAACGATGCTCGATTAACAGAGGGTGGGGTGTGTGTTTTTTTCCGCGGCGGTACATTAGACAAGACATATAAAATAGGCAGAGGAACATAAATTTTTGCTAAAATAGTTCTAAAAATATTCTCTCCGGTGCAGAAGAACAAAATGTATTCCAGGATCTGGATCCTCTTCCACAGAGTAGACAAAGGATTTATTGGAGCCAGCTAGGAGAAATCAATTCAAGTAGACCTGGGTGATTATGTGACCTATCCTAGCCTTAGCAAAAGCGACAACCATTCTAGGGAATTTTTCTGAAATAATTAAGATCATTCGGATTCCTTTGGAAACTAAAAAGGTGACGATTAATTCTAGTTTTATTCCAAGAATCACACCAAAGCACATGAACCTCTCTAAGCACCTAAACACCTAGAGAGAGGGGTGGCTTTCTGCAGTGGGACTGGTTCCACTGTGGATGACAATTTTGCCAAACTATT
The DNA here is from genome assembly GCA_951213105.1 of Amaurobius ferox. Classification (NCBI taxonomy): domain Eukaryota; kingdom Metazoa; phylum Arthropoda; class Arachnida; order Araneae; family Amaurobiidae; genus Amaurobius; species Amaurobius ferox. The sequence continues at coordinate 60,084,102 of OX578150.1, read as the reverse complement.
TACGAGTTTCATTTCAGTGAACACCGCAATGTGCGGGAATCCATTGTAATATAATATTTCTGTCCTTTAATATAACAAGATGACTAATTTCTTCCATTATAAAGTAATAATTGCCTGGACTATGTTGACAAAGACACTGAAGAGCGGCCATAGAATCAGTTAATATACATATAGGGCGATCCTCCAAGGAGATGGGGCGCATTAAAGCTGCATTGATTGCCAAAAGCTCTGCATCAAGACTTGAACATGGACCCGCTGGAACAAGAAAAACTTCATTTACTCATTGAATAAATGCATTATTTAATCTTTCTTTGGTAATCTTCCGTTCATTCATAGTGTCCTATCACTCGTTCCTTCCTCCACAGTGTTTTATACTTATTTTTTCCTTTTTTCACCGTTGGCAAACCCCTTTTCTTGCTTCAGACGCGTTTGCGTTGTTGAAGGGAAATGAGGGTATAGAAAGATGAAATAGTTTCAACAATTTTGTATAATATCAAATTCAGATAATGATAAGCTTTGTATACAAGTAGTATTGTTTTACGTTGAAAGTGCCTACATTCTCATTTCCCTTTAACAATTTTGCCTAACATTAATTTTGGATCATGTTAATATATATATAGTATTTTTTTTTAGTTAAGTCTGCTTACACCTTCAATTTGGCTTCATTTCGTATGTGATTAAAATTCATTTACTATTTCTCAGTGTATCAATGGTGTTTAGAGACATTGAAAACCTTACTTTCTTTTTCATTTTTTTTTTTTTTTTTTTTTTTTTTTTTTTTGCGTATATTCAAACCTATGTAGTAGTATTTTACATGGATTGATGTATGTAACGACGTAACGTAATGACGTGAAAATTTGACAGACGGAAATATTCCACGAGATGGAGCTGCTTGCAGTTTCAGCTCTCTATATGCTCTGGAAGTCGAGAACGAGTCGGTTAAAGATGTTGAATGAAGAGAGAATCTGAGTAACGTTAATAAGAGGTTCATGGAAATTTACTGACTTCATTCACTTTACGAAGACTATTGCAAACTTAAATTCAAGACTTTTGTGGGTAAATTTAAGGATCAGCTAACAAAAACAAAAAATGTTTTAAGTTGTGATATGAAATCCGTACTATTTTTTTTTTATTGTCATGAAACAAATCACAATTATAAATTTTGTGGTACAAATTATCATACATACCATTTCTGTTTGATCCATTCTTTAGTGGATCTACCACCCTGTCTTTACCCTCTCTAGAGTTCATCCTGGCAGCAGCTTTTTGCAACTCATTCAAAAAGCTGTTGTCTCTGGACGAGTGATCTTCCAAAGAAGTCAGCTGAGATGAAGACGAAGATGACGACTTTTCCAATTCTAGTTTCCTCTTTTCTTCTTCGAGCCTGCGCTTCTCCTCGGCAAGTTGCCTCCTGCCTTCCTCCAAGTTCTTCTTTTCCTCGAGAATCCAAGAATCTTCTTCCGTCGTGGAAGTAGAAGGATTCTTTTTGTGGTGGTGCGTCCATTTGGTGGTCTTTGGTGGACCCTCAAAAGCACTTTCCTCAGATATGGAATAGTCCTTTTCAGAGTCGCTAGACACGCTGCTTTGGAAAGAACTGCCTTCGGATTTGGACGAACAGCTTCCGGAGAAATCTTGGTCTTTGAGGGTAGTTGAAAGACTGAAACAAACATTTTTAATATTAAGTACAAATTACAGGGTGTCCCAAAAAGATTGAAACGCGCTTTAATTCTTTACCTGTTGGAGATAAGTGGGTAATGTAAATTGCAAAAATATTTGAATGTAAGGTAGGAAATAAGACTACGTTAATGAAATAGTCCTCCCCTTAATTTTCAAGAAGTTACACTTTTTAAATTTTTATACGATCCCCCTTAGACAAATTTGGTCAATCAGAAAATTTTTATTTTTAATTCAACAAGATCATTAAAAAAACCCGTATATCTGTATCTTTAAAATTAAGCGAGTTATATTTAATTGAAAATTGAACATTGTAAATGAGGATCATATATCAAATTAGAAATGTAAATTTGTGACACATCACAAAAAAGATAAAACTGATAATACATAGGATACCCAACTGCGTAGTGAGTACCACTGTTTTATATGATCTCTGTCTGTGTAATGCTTTATTTAGATGCATTTGTGATAAAAAATTTTGATATATATTAACGTATTTTTGATCTAAACAATTTCCATCGTCAATTTGTTTATGATCCCAATTTTCACTGATAAAACAGCCTTTCACATGGTACGTAAAAGTGGCATAAGTCAGATTTTTTCCTTTATTATAATTCAGTTGATTTTAAAGATACAGATATACGGTTTTTTTAATGATCTTGTTGCATTAAAAATAAAAAATTCTGATTGACCAAATTTATCTAAGAGGGATCGTATAAAAATTTAAAAAATGTAACTTTTTGAAAATTAACGGGAGGACTATTTCATTAACGTAGTCTTATTTCCTACCTTACTTTCAATATTTTTGCAATTTACATTGCCCACTTATCTCCAACAGGTAAAGAATTAAAGCGCGTTTCAATCTTTTTGGGACACCCTGTATAACATATAAAGTACAAATTGTAACATATGAAATACAAGTTATAACATATGAAGTACAAATTTTAACATATGAAGCACAAGTTATAACATATGAAGTGCAAATTATGAAATATAGATTATTCTGATTCTGATGTAAAGTTTTTAAATTTTACAAATAATTGCGTATAAATATCGTTATTTGTTAAGAATAAAAATTGCGCCAGAGTCAATTGATATAAAAACGTTTTTCTTAAATAGTTATATGTACTTCATTTACAAAGTCACTAAGATAAAATAGAAACTAAATTTTCTGAGCAGTTAATTTCGATTGAGAATATTATCAGAAATTTAAGGTAATGTAAAATAAAATATAAAATTATTAGAAGCTCTAATTGGTATGGAAAAAAATTTAGAACATATGACTGTAAAAGTACTGTATAGAAGCATTTTGTTAAATAAGGTAACAAAGCCTGTCACATACGTAAAATCCATTATTGGATGGATACGAACTGACAGTAAGGACTACACAGATATATATCTGATTTCCCTGATACTAGAAAGAAACACATATCAGGCACATTGTTTAAAAAACACATAAAAATGGCAGCACCTGTGGAAAAGTGTTCAAACATTGAGATCAGTAATGAGATACAATTTCTACAGGCTCAGGGCATAACACCAGCTGAAATCCACCGCCAACTTGTGGAAGTGTATGGACCTAATGTCATGTCACGCTTGGAATTGGTGCAAAGAGTTTAATAAAGGCCGGAAGGAGGTATGTGGCCAAACAACGTCCTTCACTACTGATGGCAGTGCTATCCGCATTGAAGGGATGATTGAGGAAGATTGATGCCTTAAACTTAGTGTTATTGACAACCAAGTTCAGAAAGTTATAATGTCTTGACTGTTGGACCTTGATACTGATTTTGCAGGTCTATGATTAATGCCTTGCTGTAGCGATGGAACAAATGACTGGGCAAACATGGATATTATACGGAAAAGTGATGTGTGTCCATGTAAATTACTGGTTTTCTTTACATTGATATAAGAATACATGTATTCATATCTCAGGCCTTGTTACCTTATTTAATGAAACGCCATTGTATTTTCTAAAAAATATAATTTTATTAAAGAGAATGAAAATTTTGCATTTATAATAGGGAATATTTTACTTTGGTACAGTGGTGCTAAAAAATTGCATCAACCACTTTATGCCTTTGACTTTGGTGGAGATAAAGGGCAGTAACACATTTAAAATGATATTTAACGTGTTTAAGTTGACTTGTAGATTTATAGACTGTATATTTAATAACTTATAGACAGTGAAACAAGATAATTCCGGCTTCGTCATGTTAATGGCTTGTAGACTTATATGACTTGGCTGGTTACATTTTATTCTTTTGGCAATTTCACGGGTAGAATATCCTTCCTTATATAAAAGAATTACAACACCTTTCTATAATGATGTTGAAGGTATAAACTTCGCTATAAAGCGATACTTTTTTCCTCCTACCCAGACATTTCAGATTACCTGAAGGTGCAAGATACCCCTAATAATACGTCACTCCTTTGTTGCGGTATATTAAACATTTATTCTGAAAATACTGAAGTTTTCGGGATGAGGCAAGTTTATAACTTTTGTTTCCCAAATTTTACAAGAAAAATTTTGAAAAATTGGTATCATGGGTTCAAATGATTACAATTATAACGTGTTAACCTTCACTTTAAAGGGCTTGAAAACATCTTTCGATTGATAACTTACTTGACAATATACCCTCCGGGAGGCGGGTAACTTGCCATCCGAGGGGCATAATGACGTCACTAACAATGGAATTGTATAGCGGCTATTTTTCATAACAATGATGCAAACTATAAAGTTTTGTTATCATTGAGCCATAAATAAATCCTTCTATACATGATTATTTCAAATTTTGTCGTATGCTGTCATGTTAAAAAATATATAATTTCAAATAAATTTCGTTTGAATTTTAAAAAAATTATATCTAGTTCTAGATATTTTAATAACGAAGCCGGATATAAAATTTCGTGAAAATCCTTTAATATTTGTATCAGACATCGTGTACATAAAAAATCGACCACATACATACAGACAGACGGACATCACTCCAAAATTAGCCTAAACGTGTTCAGGAGGTCACAAAACATATACTCTATAACAAAAAAAATCGACGCACCAAGGAGTTGTCCGATTTTTCCGAAATTTCGTATGCAAAGACATTTCGAGCGAACATGCAAATGAATAAATAGTGGGAGCTCCAGCGCATCGGAACTGCGCATTCAGCAGGTGTATATAAGGAGCGATTCTGAATCTGTGGTCAAAATTTCTGTTGTATTTCGACTGCGGATATCTTACGTCGACTGTAACAATGCCTCGCCTAAAGATTCGTGCTCATTGCGAGCATACGTCAGAGTTTGAAAGAGGTCGTGCTATCGGATTGAAGGAGGCTGGTTGGACGAATCGAAGACGATTGAACAAGATAATGCCCGACCGCACACGGCACGTGTTGCTATGAATTGTCTTTAAGCTTGCATAACACTTCCTTGGCCAGAAAGGTCTCCTGATCTCTCTCTCATAGAGCACATTTGGGACGCTATGGGAAGGCGATTGCGACCATCCCAAAATGCTGACCATTTAGCCCGACAATTGGAGACAGTTTTGCAAGACATTTGGCAGGACACAATCCGTGAACTTTATCAGTCTATGCCACGCTGGGCGATAACATCTTGCATCCAGGTCAGAGGTGGACCAACGCCTTATTGACTTCCTCCCTTTGTATACGGTCAAACTCTAAATCATTCAATTATTCTGAAATTTTAATCGTTTCTTTTTCTATGTATGTTCTCCACATCCACCAATATTTATCACAATCGGACAACTCCTTCTTGGTACGTCGATTTTTTTGTTATAGAGTGTATATTGGCATCAAAATCTCAAATTCGAAAACTTTTGTGAAAACAGTACTTTCTCAATACTATCAATGAAAAAGTAAAAATCAGACGCAATGAATCATGTTTTACGTTTCCCTGAGGCTCATTATAAATAGCAATTACATGCAATATGAAGTTTGTTACGTTATTTTAATATAAAATTCATAGTATCTAGATGAGAGAGAGACAGAGATTTTAGAATAAGTAGAATTTTTGTAACACTGTATCAACATAATTTGAAAAATTATAACAACAAATATGCAATGAAATTGATATTACAATAATATATATATATATATATATAAATATTAGTTAAACACGTATTTGCCTTATTCATTATATTAGTGTAAATATTTTAGTCATATAAGAGTAGAAAAATTACATACAAAGGGGCATGCAGTGTGATGGTTGCTGTGAGTGAAAAAAAAACCAAAGCAGATACACGCATGCAGTTTAAAGTGCTTTAACCCAGTGTGCAATCTGCATCTACGTTCTACGTGCAATATAAAATCAATGGAACTTGAGATTACTTACAAATTTCGCACCGATACGTAAATACCACCGAGACGTATTCTGCTTTATAGTTGATGAAGACCTTTGAACTACTGAAACTGATGAGTAAAATCAAAGCTGAAAGTCATTTAATTTTACAGTGATGTGAATGATTGTTATTTCTGAAAAATAACTGAGGAGTTTGTGTAAATTATGACGATCGCCTTGAGATTTATTGCTGTTCTCGCTGTTAGCAATTTTAAGTTATTTTTACTAGCATAACGTTCTTGTTTTATATAAATCATATCTGAAGCTTTTCAATATTTAAGCAAGATGGTGGCAACAATGCAGGTACTTGTCGGTTTGACCATCATCACGAAAACGAGAAAAACTTAAAATATGACACGCTTTGAATTTCGTTGAAATAGTTAGGAAGGAAATTATTACATTATTACACGAATTATTACATTACTACATCGTTGACCCGATATTCAGGAACATGGCGCTTAGGCCCCGATGCGGCCTTCGTTAAGAAGTGCCCTTATGTCAATAAAAACTGCGTGTTAATAAAAAGTAAAATTCAAAAATCTAATTGCTATTTCACAGTATTTCAATCAACATTTCACCATTTGTTAGCACAAAACTCATAATTATAATATAATATCACCAAATTAAAAAAAAAATTAGAACGATATCTTTTAAATTAGCGAAGTTAGAATTTTGCAGTTTAAACTCTAGTTATTATCGTGACATATGTCTGGGACGTTTGTGAATTGCGCATGGAAGATCGTCTGCAGCTGCAATGATTTGACAAAATGGCGAAATTCAACGAAATTTCAGCTTTAAATGTTCGTAATTTTTAAACTAATTCGAATTTTTTAAAATTTGCCAATCCGTATCGTCCGGAGACCGCGCCTGTACCAAATATCGCCACCATCATAAGCTTCGATTTTCCACTACAGACAGGACATCTTTTATTATGCTAAGATATTGAAGATTAGCGTAGGAATGACATTTGAGAGGCATCGGGTTATTAATCGCTTGGCTAGAGTAGTGTAGAAATTTATGAAAACATAATGATATTATTTTCAGTTTCATTACAATATTTGAATTACTTAAAAGAACACCCTATTTTCCTCTTGTGTAAATCACATATATATCTCATCCCGCAGGTCAGAATGTAAAGTAATAGATTTTAAAGTGATGGAAAAGTGAACTGTTGTTCATTGAGAGCTATGCATGCATTCGTTGCTAGTGTCATTGGGCTATGTAAGATTATAGTTTTAACTAGTGTAGGATTAAATTAAGTTAGTGTTAGTGAGCGAAATGTATCTTAAGGGGTTTGTGTTACATTGAATTTTACGTATTAGAATCAAGCAGATAAAAATTTGCTTTAAACAAGGTTGTTGATTTATGTTTCTACTGCTAGTGAAGTTCCCATTGCGTTTTAAAGATTAAAAACTGTGCTTTGTTATCCTAATGAATAAATTTCTGTTTAATCATAATCTACAATTTTACTGAAAACTTCATGATTAAATTTCAAGTGAACACTTTTCAAAGCATTTTTGAAATGAACATTTTTCTAAGCATTTTTCAAATCATTTTTCAAGTAAACATTTTTCTAAGCATTTTGCAAGTAAACATTTCAGTCATATTTAGTTTTTAAAAATTTTTTAATTGCACATTAGAAAATAATATACAATCAATATGTATATATATAAATATATATAATCAAAAGTAATTTTCATTTACACATAAAAAATTATCTCATAGAAAATTTTTAAAAATTCTACTTTTTTGAATAACAATCTACTTAAAAGGATCTTACGAATTCTAAAATTGAAATATAATGTGATGTGTACACAAGCTAATGCATTTATAAGATAAATGTCTTTTAAGACCAAAAAGAAAAGTTTATTTTAATTTGCACACTGGGTTAACTCACGCCATATCTATTTGTAAATTAGTAGATATAAAATTGTGATTATATGTGTTTTACAAAAATAAAATTAGAAATTATTACATATAATAATGAAACATATAATTTTAAATAATAACGTCGTTTAAAATGTAAGTCAAAGCACTTATCTATTGACTTCACAAATTATGAATATTATTATAATATTGGCATTCAGATATAAATTATAAATATATGAAATACACAAAATACAAGTCTACTGAATGATTAAAATCATTATAAATGATATAAATTACTGTCGTTATATAAGTATTATATTTTGCTTTGTGAAATCCATTAACAATTTTACTTTTTAAATAAATAATAAAAATCTCACTGCTAAAAAAATGTGTTTTTTCTTTTAAATGCAAAATCAATTATTAAAAATTTGTTATAAAATTTATTTTCTTGAAAACCATAAAATATTGCAGTTTATGAAAGCTTTTAATAAGCTTTTACAGGATAATTTCACAATAAAATAGTGGCAAAATAATTTCATTTGAGACAGAATTTTCAAGAGATGTTGAAAACAAAATGTTATCATTTCATACTTTATTAATTATCTTGAGAAATAAATTGGTTTATAGTTTTTCGCCATAAAACTGCACTCTAAATATCAGCTAGTTTACGTTAATTGCACAATCTTATATAAAAAGCATAGATTTGCAGAATAATTTATTATATGACCATACTGCATTTCATTGGGTGTGCATGCTAAATTCAAAAGTGTAAAAATCGTGAAAAAATACAACACAAGTTAAAAATTAAATAAATATTTATTTTTATTAAAAATTATAAACTAATAACAGGCATTTCAAAATAAGAATCAGGTCTAAAATCTAAAAACTAAGGTGCACAAAACCCATTATTATTTGGTGCCACAAGTTATACCTCTTGCAGTGCCAACTAAAGAAGGGAAACTATTTTAGTTTATTAGTAAATACAATAATACGTTAACACCCTTTTCTACCACTTTTCTAAAACACAGTCAAACTTCGTCATAACAAGCTTTGATGTAATGGTTCTGTTCTAGAAAAAGATCCTGTTCTTATAAACTCTGTTCTAGAAAATGAACACGAAGAACTTTCGTTCACAAACATTTTGTAAAACTCACGACTAAGGGGCGCCATTTCAAGAATTTCTTATGTATAGGGGGGGGGGAGGTAAGAGCATTTTTAGGTGGACAAAAGTTGATGGACTATTGTTCTAATGAAATTGATGAAAATATGATTCGTCAAGAAAAGTATATAAGAAGCATAATTACTTAGAAATCCAAGGTGGTGGTCTTTGGGGCAAACAACCGCCCCGGGGCACCATTTTAAGAATTTCTTGTGCGTCTAGGGGGAAGGGGGAAAGAGCATTTTTAGGGTATAAGTAAACATATTAAAATGTTTACTAGGGGGCGTCCCAAATACAATTAGGCATCTACTGTAAGTCAGGGCCTGAGTCCCAACTACTGTAAGTCAGGCCCTGAGGGCCTGACTTACAGTAGTTGGGACTCAGGCCCTGAGCCCCATATACTGTAAGTCAAGCCTTGATCCCGATCTACTGTAAATTAGACCCTGAGCCCCATATACTTACTGCAAGTCAGGCCCTGAGCTCTATCTACTGTAGGTCAAGCCCTGAGCCTGATCTACTGTAAGATATGCCCTGAGCCCTATTTACTGTAAGTCAAGCCCTGAGCCCTATTTACTGTAAGTCAAGCCCTGAGCTCCATCTACCTAAATCAGGTCCTGAATGTAGGTACATATCCAATATAATATACTGATTTAGTGTTTCTTAGGAAAATATAAAATCAGAGCCGTGTGGATATATTTATGCATGAAAAATATAATTAAAATTAAAAAAAATCAGTTTTGTTTCAAAAAAAATATTTATTGTAAAACCCATAAAAAGTTGTTCACAATTTATAGTTCATTGGGAACCATTCTTCATTTTGAATCAAAGTCAATTTAACCACACCGGCAGAAAAACTTTAATAAATACATGCATACTGGTGTAACGGAATGGAAAAAATATATAAAAAGGGAATTGTAGAAAGCAAACTATGACGAACATTCTTTATGTGTGTATCATTACTTTTCACTCACATAGCACCTAGTAATCTTTAATTAATTATATCCCTCCTTGAAAATTAAACAATCATTAAGTAGCTCATTATAACCGAAGATTTGACATCTACTTGCATGACAACATAAACACAAAGTCTATAAACTTTTTCTCACTAACACTCAAAACACAAACAGCTGATACAAAATGGTCGGCAATATCATGTTGAAGAGACAGAAGCAATTACCCGTCGCTCAGGCTTCTGGCCGTCGATATGCAATCCTCATTCTTGTTGCTGCTGGAGATGTGACTTGAAGAGCCGTTGTCGAGGAAGAGGCTGATGCCAGCTCCTTTCTTGACTGTTAGGCGGATGTCTTTAACTGATTTCATGAGTGCAACAGCCTGAAAATAACTATGCATAAGCGTGGGGATTTGGGAAAGAAAGACATAAATGGCATTAACGTCAGTCTTAAAGGGAACAAATTAGCATTTTTTAATCCGTTCAGTGCTGTCTTCTAACTTATATATGCATCCACAGGCCCGTCTGAAGATCGATATATTTTCGCATTAGAAAAAGCGTAATTTATCTTCAACAATGCTGAACCGTTGACAATATAATGTCGAAGAGACACGAGAGACACTTTAATAAGAAGGATATCAACTTTTACCACAGCTCTCAATGAACAGAATTGATTATGAAAACATCATCACTGTAATGTAAAATTTATTTATTTTTTTATCTATTTTGTAAAATTTGGGGAATCAGTTAATTCTTTTTTCCGAAGGTTTGCTACTAAACAAATAAATTTCGGCATATAAGTCTTTGCTTCTTATCTACCTGATATACTGATAAAGGAATCCGACGGAACAAATGCAAAGCAAATCTTCCACTATATTTTACCCATAAAATGCTTACATAATAAAACTAAAATATCGTCATTAAAAATAGCACCACAACACAAAATTAATCGAATCGACCGGTTTCAAAGGCAAGAAACAGCTTTCTTCGTCAGGACACAAAAGAAGCGCAAACTTCACTCGCGAAAGCTAGATCGTAGCCTAAAAAGTCGTTGACCTCGGTGCCGATCTAGCTCCCATGAATGAAGGTTGTCGCATTGAATTTTCAATCACAGTGTAACATTTCAGTTTTGGAAGAGGAAACTGGGCCTAAGAAGATGGTCCCTGAAACAGCAAGGTAATAGGTATAACTGTCCCTGGGGCACATGTGCACTGGACGTGGAGCAGGAAAAGAACGGGTGCTCTTGAATTTCAAGGGGGTATCTGATGCTGTCCCAGCAAAAGGGGCTGACCTGGGCTGAACCGAAAGGTCAAGGAATATCATGTTGTCCATGGGAAAGTCGACGTGAAAACTTTTCACAAGAAAAACAAATATTAGGTTTCTGAATTTCAATAAGGGAAACCAAGCCAATGATATTGCCGTAAGGTGTGTTCTTAATATTTGGCTAGCCAATAGTAGACAGGGGCATCTTGTAAAGGGGGAAGGCAGAGAGAGTAAGTTTTAAGTTTTGAAAATGTTAAAATCGGGGGACTTGAAAATAAGTGCTGATCAGAGACGGTTGCAAGTAGACAGCATTAATTTTGTATTGTATAATACTTTTGACGAAATTATTGAAGTTTTATTTAGCAGCAGTTTAGGATGTGCGTATAGCTTGCAATGTTCTATCCGAAATTCGCAATTTTGGTCGAAAGAGAATTACACTATATACGACAAAGGGCGCAAGCGTGGAGTGATCGGTTTGACAAATTAATATTCATATGACTCTATATATGCATACTCGGCGCTGAAATTGTAAAAAAAATATGCTCGATTGACACTATTTATAGTTATAATTATTTATAGTTATAATAGCTGAAATTGTAAAAAAAAATATGCTCGATTGACACTATTTATAGTTACGGCCGTCCAAATGGTTGCTCGTGTCCTCTGGATGAGTCGGACGGTCTGGGTCTTCTACTATTTATAGTTAGGGAGCTATTGACAGCATCAAAATTAGGAAATATTACATTTCTTGACTCCCTCTACAAGTATATGGTTGATGTGGGCCATAATATTGTGCATGTCTGTAGAAATACAGCAGAGTACCAACATGGAACCGCCTCCATTATTGTGCACTATAATTACATATACATACTACCCACTATAATTATATATAATTCTCTATATAGGGTGTTGTTGTTGCTGTTGAGACCCAGACCGTCCGACCTACCAGAAAGATGTAAGGTAACTGTTTGGAAGGCCGGGAAGTGCCACCCAATTTAGACCGGAACTCAGTGGGGGAGGCATCCACAGGGACCGTACCCTCCTTCCCCTATCACCAACCTCTCGGAAGGACTTACGGACCCACATGTTTAACGTGATCGTACTCCGCATGAACACGGTGGCAGTTATGGCAGCGTGCAAATCTAGCGCGCAAACCGCCGGGCTACCGCGCCCGAAATGTTCCAACAGCACGCGGTGTTCCCAGGTGGTCACCCACCCAAGTACTAATCGCGCCCGATGCTGCTTGACTTCGGTGATCTAACGAGAACCGGTGTTTTCAGCACGGTACGGCCGTTGGCTCCTCTATATAGGGTGTGTCAATATAGTTGAAATTGTTTAGCGAACTTCTGCAATTGACTTTAATCAAACTTTGAATTTGAAAGTTTGTTAAAATTTCATGCAAAATTCTTTCATATATTTTTCCCGGTGGGTGTTATTTTCATAAAAAAAATAGACAGTTTAAATTTTTGTACGTTCCCTTGAGCAGAAAAAATTCAATTAAAAGAGTAGCGCGGTACAGTAAATAATAATAAAAAAAAAAAATGAAATTACCTACAATATTCACGAAGATAATTACAATAGAAATAGCGTGAAAAACTATCAAAATAAGCTAAAATGAGAAAAATGGAATTGGGTTTTCTTTTGACTTGGATATAAGGATTGACTACAAATTTAAATCAAGCTTTGTATAAAACGTGTCTGCAACAATTTTATTTGCAGCCGGCCCCGGATTTGTAGAAAAAAAAATCCGATTTTTTAATAAACAATAACTCACCGAATATTACATATAATCTTTCTTAGTTCCGGAATAATATTCGTAAATTGCTAAAATTTCTTGCTAGGAGTGCTTCATTTTGATCACTCATAGTTACTTTAATATACAAACTTTTATAATTTTCAAATAATTCTTTAAGAAAGTATTTGGTTAATTCTGTACTTTTTGCCCCCTTTATATTTCTTGTCATAAAACTATATATGTGACTGAAATAAAATTAAAATCTAAACTTAAATTACCGTCAATAAAACGGAAGGGAGGAAAACGAACGAATTTGTTCCTAAAATTAAAATTGATGAATTTTAAGTGAAATAACATTTTACCTAATGCTAACCATACCTTCAAAACAAAGTAATCAGGGAATACAATTTTGATAGCAACTGTCATTCATTAAACATATAATGATTCCATCCAGTGATATCTTACCTCATTCAGCTTAAGGTCGTGGAAGCTGGTACCGTTCATTTCCAATATCTGGTCTCCCACCTGGAGCCCAGCCTGGTCCGCGATACCTCCATCTTTCACGGTGCACATGAAGATACCAGGCATCTCGGGCGGACCTTTGGCAATGCTGGAAATAAGAAAGAATTTGAAATCATTAGTCTTTATTATTATCCACTGCCACTGTACTAAAAAATATTGCAAGAAATCACTTAATAAATATACAAAAGTGTTCTCACTCTTACGACATTTCGAACAGTTTTATTATACCATCTTTAGGACAACTGAATCATGTGGACCAGCTGGTGATATGGATGTAAAATTTCAATTTGCGAGTCATAAATGGTATAAAGTTAAACACTCCTTTCTACAATAACAGGCTCTAAATTCAGTGGTAAAAAGTGGCTTGATATCCAAGATAATTGGAAAATTTTCAACGCTAGACCACGTAAAGAAGCGGTTGCCAATTTTAGATTGAAAACCGGACATGATTCTTTAGCAGAACACCTAAATAGAATAGGTGTTTTCCCCACGAACATTTGCCCAATATGTAATGTTTGCAGAATGGACTCAGAACATCTTCTTGGGTGTCCAGGACTGGATAGGGATGCCCAGCACCAGGGAGATATCATTAAACTTTATTGGAATGCTAGGAATCTCATGGAATGATAAAGAATGTCTGCCCCCTCTTCGCCGTGTGCTTCCTTGAACTCTTTCCTTTTGCATTGACGGCGTTCTCTGGTGTTCCCCTGTTTGCTCCTTTGTTTGTTCTTGTTATTTTTCTTTTGTATGTGATGAGATCTCTATTTGTATGGATTAGATTCTAATAAAGCCATATGTTACAACACAATAACATGCTGAAACCTCACGTGATGAGTTCAAATACAGAAAAAAATCTTGCATATCTATTTAGCATTCTATAAAAATGACAGTCAATGTCGTATTTGGTTTTTATATCCTTTTATTTGACTTGATCTGTTTGCATGTCAGTGTGATTCAAATAATTAAGGTCCTAATTAATCAGGTTCCAATTAATCACAGCAACATGAAATTTGGAATGTCGTTGTCTTTTGTGATACATCTTAATTCTTTCGATTTTGATCCTTGCCGACCTAATTCATCCTGGGTCCGTCATTAGAATATACTCATTTTTGGGGAATAATTCGAGAACCGGAACAGCTAAAGAAAGTTCAAATTTAATCCTTCATTGTCTTTTGTGGTATATTTTGCTTCTTTGGAATTTGAACCTAATGGGTTAGTTCGTCTTGGGCTCGTCCTAGGAATGTATTCATTTTTTAGCGATAACCCAAGAACCGGAGCAGATAGAAAATCTAAATTTAGTATGTAGTTGTCTTTTGTAGTATATTTTAATTCTTTGTATTTTGAACTTTATCTGGCAAGCCCATACTTGGCCCACCATAGGAATGTACTCATTTTTTAGAAGTAACACAAATTAAATTACAACGACTAAACATCAATACAATTTTCATACATTTAAGTTACATGCAATTAATAAAAGGGAATACATAAATAAACTAAATTTTACTTTTACTTGTTCGTCTATGTTCACTTTTATGAGCAAAGTCTTTGAAATCCCTACTGAGCTCAAGTAGCTCAATTGATATAGGGCTGATATCGAAATTCAGTTGCCGTAGATTTAAGTCTTCCATATGGTAGGATTTCGTACCGACGATAGTATAAAATTTTGAATATAAAATTTTGATTGTATAGACGAAGTGATTAAAATAATGTACGCTTTAAGGCTAAAGAACCATTAACGACCTCAAGATAGAATTGGCAAAATGTACGCTTTTTAAGTTAGGACCACGCCCTCGTTGCAGATAACTATATCCATGGATCGATTTTGCGTTTATTATGATATCATCGTCTGCTTGAAATAGCCATTATCTGCAATGACAGACATAGTATTGTGCGACAATTTTATGAACATCCATAGGAACCGATAAATTCAGTCCTATAATACGTAGCTTTAAATTCATGAAAATTTTTCTCGGCTTTCACGAAGCTGCAGAAGCAGGCAACTCATGCTACATGAGATATTTGCATCCTCGTGTAGCCTGAACTACCTGTCTCTGTAGTTTAATCTCGTGTAGCCTGAAGTAAAGTATTTGAAGCCAGAGACGTCATAGAACTGTATATATCGAGAGAGATTCACAAAATTGGGGCACTTTTTTTTGTCATTGCTGATATTGGCTATTTCATGCTGATGATGCTGTTGTCTTCAATGCTGTTATTTGCAATTCTGTTATCTGCAATGGAGGCATAATCCTAACTGCAAATATTAAGTTGATAGTTCAATTATTACTTTCCTTATATACATAATGTATAAGGAAAGTATTGTCGAAAACCCAGACCATCCGACTCGTCCGAGGACTAAGAGCAACCATTGTGGTAGGAAAGTATTGTGACGGGGTCGAAAATTCGAATTCGAGTTTTCGACGGGAGAGCACGTTTCAAGCATCCCTGATCACGAATCAAACATTTTTGAAGTGATATCTGTGTGTGTGTGTCAGTGAGTCTGTGGAGACGATAACTGACGAACGAATGGACCGATTAGAACGAAATTTGGTACAAAAATCACTATCTGTGAATACTGGAAGCCTATTGCTTTTAAACGTAATCGAATGTTCAGAACCCCCCTAAATTGTCGAGTGAAATTTTGAAAAAATCAAAACTTTTAATAAAGTTACGCAAATAGACACTTCTAATGTAATTTTTCCTTAGAAAACTATTGACATAAATTTTAGAACGCTAGCATGAACCGTTCTCGAGATATTGCACATTTTAAAAATAAATTTATCAAAAAATCCCATAAATTAAAAAAAATATATTAACTGTTGAGAAACATGTTCACTTTTCATATGTAATATCATGCGATAAATTGGGTGACATCATTCTCGTAGATCTAGCTCGTTCCATTTATGAGAAAGATACTTTGAGTAATACTTTTGTATTTGAACGCCAATAGTTATTTATCTGCTATAAGAATAACTTATTTCCATAAGAATAACTTATTTCTCCGTCTATAACGCTTGGCGAGATTTTGGCGCCTAATTTGTCGGAATGTCGCCAACTTGGCGACTTTTTTTAAATGTTGTCAAATTAACGGAAATCATGCCAAATGGATAAAAATGACACTAAATCAGTGAAAATGACGACTAATTGACGAAAATTCAATTTCTTGGAAAGAATATAAATAACTACTATAAGAAAAGGCTATTTTTTTATTGTAAAAATAGTAAATTCATTGCATTATATAAGGAAAGTCATGTGTTGCCCACATCAGATTTTTTTATTAAAATTTTTACTTTCTCATACGTAGTATCGAGAAAGTATTGTTTTCACGAAAAATTTCGAATTTTTGTTACCAATATATGTTTAAAGCCCTCCTGAACACGTTTTGACTATTTTTGGAGTGGTGTCCGCCTGTCTGTGGTCGATTTCCTGTATACACGATAGTGACCGCAAATATTAATTGATTTTAACGAAACTCTACATCAGGCTTTGATAAAGGAAAATCTTGAACTAGATAGATTTTTTTTTAATTCGAAAAAAAACTTCAAAATTTATTTGGGATTTTATATTTTTCAACATGGCAGCATAGGACAAAATAGCCACGATACAATGTTCTTGCTCGTGACGTCATTAGCTCCCCTCGAGGAGAAAGTTACCTATCCCTCAGGGGGGCACATTGTCAAGTATGTTATCAATCGAAAGATTTTTTGCAAGGCATTTAAAGTGAATGATAACACGCTATAATTACAATCATTTAAATCCATGATACAGATTTTCAAAAAAAAAATATTGTAACATTTGAAAAAGAAATATCTACTTAGAATTGATTCTGGTATGACGAATTCGAGTTGAACCACACTCTAGTTAATTCATAATGTAAAAGAGCTTTAACACTAGGCAGAAGAAAGCAACTTACCTGCAACCAAGACTTGAGGAACCAGGCACTTTGATTTCTACCTTTACAATTATGTTCTCCAAAGTAGATTCATTCACACGTGAATGCTGAAAAAATGACTCATCATGAATAAATCACTATTACTCAAATATATTAAGTAAATGAATTGTGTTCTCCAAAGTAGATTCATTCACACGTGAATGCTGAAAGAATGACTCATCATGAATAAATCACTATTACTCAAATATATTAAATAAATGAATTGTGTTCTCCAAAGTAGATTCGTTCACACGTGAATGCTGCAAGAATGACTCATCATGAATAAATCACTATTACTCAAATATATTAAATAAATGAATTGTGTTCTCCAAAGTAGATTCATTCACACGTGAATGCTGAAAGAATGACTCTTCATGAATAAATCACTATTACTCAAATATATTAAATAAATGAATTGTGTTCTCCAAAGTAGATTCATTCACACGTGAATGCTGAAAGAATGACTCATCATGAATAAATCACTATTACTCAAATATATTAAATGAATGAATTGTGTTCTCCAAAGTAGATTCATTCACACGTGAATGCTGAAAGAATGACTCATCATGAATAAATCACTATTACTCAAATATATTAAATAAATGATTTATGTTCTCCAAAGTATATTCATTCACACATGAATGCTGAAAGAATGGCTCATCATGAATAAATAACTATTACTCAAATACATTAAATAAATGAATTATGTTCTCCAAAGTAGATTCAGTCACACGTGAATGCTGAAAGAATTACTCATCAGGAATGCTTCACTATTACTCAAACATATTAGACAAGAAAGATTAATCATGCATACAGCATTGATTATGAAACACTTTCCAATTGAAATGCAATTTTATTTAAACAGCTCTAAAATGCGATGCATTCCGCGCTGATATGTATTAAATTATCACAGTACTACAATAACTTATTATACTTGGAAACTTTAAACTTCGTCAAAAATGACAATGTTATAAATCGTCTGCTTTTCTGTGATAATTTTGAAAAGAATTGCTGAAAAAAGTTCAGCAATTCTTATACAACTCATCTTACAATCACCTGATTTATTTACATTCTGCATGCTATAGAAATTACGCTTCATTCTAGGAATAAACAAAGTTTAGTGATAATTTACAATCAAAAATATTGTAATTGTGTTGGCACAGAATTTAAATACACAAATAATATGCAAAAATAAAGTAGTTTCATGACGGATGCAACACTAAATACGAATTTAAAAAATCTCCAAACATCATGATTTTTATACAGGGGAAATAATGGATGCCATATTTCATTTTGAAATAACTCACGTGATCTCTTCATATAATATAGGAGCAATTATTATTTCAATTTTTATTTAAAAACTGCCTAACGTATTTTGCTGAATTTTTTTACACATTTTACGTGATAGTTGGAATATTTCCTAAAATTTTCGAAGCAATTTGTAAATTTTAACTCCGCTTAAAAATGTTTGAAAATTGCGATCCATAGGGTTCAATGCATTTTATTTTTTCAATCCGCGTTAAATTCGAAACTTATTGGGTGAAGTTATTCATTGTCATTTTCATGTGTCCCACACACTGTCTCCACAACATACTGAAATGTCATTTTGATAAAATCATTTTTACGGCAGTTATCGTGCGAACGGAGAAACAGACAGGCAGAATGAATGAACAAAATCATAAACACTTTACAACTATGTTGGAAAGTGTAAATAAAGAAACTATTCAATATCTTACTATAAATGGAGCATTTGTTAATTTCATTTACTTCATTGTCAGTAATCATGTCATTAAAATTTTTATTACGTACAATTAATAACATGTTCTATGGTCGAACTTAGTTGATTTTTGCATTCTCATGCTGTTGTACAAAAGTATTTGTTTCCCGAAAATTTTTGGAACACCAAGACTTTTGCGGAAAATACTTCTAGAACACATTTCAATGCGATCGGGAAAATGTACGTGTGTGTGTGTGTGCATTCACATTTATTCGGCAAATCGAATATTTTAGTGTGCTGAACCCCCTAAAGAAGAAAATATTGTAAATTTTAAATTGCGCACGTCTTCCTCTCGAACTATCTACCAGTACACTAAATTAAAGTCTCTATCTCATCCCGAAGTATACTAATTTATCATCTCCTGTTTCGAACGTCTTTCTGTGGAGCACACCCATAAATGAACATTTTTGAAAAACTCTGTTCGCCTTGGGTTTCTTACCAGATGATTGGTCCATATACCAAATATCAAGCCTCTATCACATTTAAAGGAAGGGTGTCTCATTTATTCCGAAAATCGAACATATTGGTGTTCGGCACCCCCTAAAGTTGCAAATATTGGTGTACCAAATTGCAAATCTCTATCTATTCGGGAAGTGCCTAAAAAAAGCGTGACAGACAGACGGACGGTGATGATGACACGATGTGAAGACACGATAGGTAATAAATTAGTACTAGATAGAACCTTTATGAAATTTACTTGATTACAACACGAATAATTCCTATTCTAATAACATACGGTATTGGTTGAAAAAATTCAAGTAACTGAAAAATTGATCTACTGATCCCAATTATCGGAATTTAGAACGATAATTCAAATATATTATTGAGTTAATGTCTGCCAATGTTTTTAGAGTAAAGAGGAAATGTAACTTATGCAAAAATTAAATTTTCTAATTAAATAATTATTTTTTTTTATATGAAAATACTATTTTTTTTCTCTTATTAGTGTAATCTCCCCTGATTTATTTGTATCTTTAATTATATTTGATATTCTTTTCTAAATTATAATTGGAGACAACAATATTGTAATAACGAAATTTAAAAATAAAGAGAAAATACAACTTATGCAAAAATTAAATAATTTATTTTTTATAAATAAATCTTTTTTTCCCCTCCGTTCTCTCATTAACAGAGTCTCCTATGATTTATCTGTACCTTTCGTTATACTCAACATTATTTTCTCATTCATTATTACCAACAACAAAATTATAATAATGCAATGAATAAATTTCAACATTATAAATGTGTTTCGCAGCAGCAGCTATAAAGAAGGTAAACAGAAACTACTTGAGATTCCGCATAGTAATAGAAAATTTGTGCCTTTTTTTCTACATTCAATGATGTTTTTAAATTTGCATGAACACAAAAGTAAAATAATAAACATTGCTTACAGCTACTTGTTCAGGACATATGAGGGGAGGTTCAACTATTTTCCAAGTCACTGGATCTTTATCACGTCTGAAAAAAAAAATGCATCATTAATAATGCTATTAGATACAAATTCGATAATGAAAGTAAGTTTTAACAATAAATGACACTTGGATAAAATCGGGCGCGGGAATAGAACCCGAGTATTTTGGATAGTACCTAGACGTTCTACTATATTACCACTCCAGCTATATAAGTAATTACTAAAATTACCTTACAGATTATATTCATTTATACAGAGTTTCTAGTAAAATCCTTAAACACCTAAATTACTTCAGAGTAAAAGAACTCTAAATTTACATGTTAGGTCTATATATAGTAAAGTGTAAAGAACCTTGCTGCCCCAACCAGGAATCGAACCACGGATCTTCGAACTGGTCAGTCGACGTTCTACCGTTGAGTTACTGGGACTGAATTGCAAGCTTTTATCGGCAAAGTGGTCTCTGTATTCTCCACCCTCTAATGTCACATTGACGTGCAACTGACAATCTGACTGACCACCTCCTGCTATACCTCAGGTACTACTAACTCAGGTACCTACTACCTCAGGTTAACCTGATGCTGCAATTTTTACCTTAGGTTAACCTGATGCTGCTATTTTTACCTCAGGTTAACCTGATGCTGCTATTTTTACCTCAGGTTAACCTGATGCTGCTATTTTTTTTATCTCAGGTTAACTTGATGCTGCTATTTTTACCTCAGGTTAACCTGATGCTGCTATTTTTACCTCAGGTTAACCTGATGCTGCTATTTTTACGTCAGGTTAACCTGACGCTGCCATTTTTACCTCAGGTTGACCTGATGCTGCTATTTTTATCCTCCAGGTAAGCTTCCTCGGTGATCGTTCATCTCCCGATTTGAAATCCGCGCTCCATATATCAGTCTGCTGAATCAGTGCTAGTCATATTAGGATCACTTTCAGACCTCCGACTTCTTTGCACTAACCTACATGATTGATTGTTTGGGGCGCCATTGCAAAGCCCCAACCAGGAATCGAACTGCGGATTTTCGTACTGGCCAGGCGAGGTTCTACCACTCAGATACTGGGACGGAATTATGCAAGCTCTTATCGAAGTGGACTCTATAAAACTAACTATACCCCATGAAGTAAAAGTTATTGTACCGCCCTTAGTGGACAATTGAAGAAGTTAGGAACAGGAACCCGGTATTAAAGCAATATAAAAGAAAAGTTGTAGAGCATTGTCTAATTAGTAAGAATCAGCACCAGGAACGCACAAAACGCGTACATGTAAGGCAATAAAAACCCATCATGCTTCAGTAGTTGGTAAATTTTGCAACACGATGACATTCGCTATGCTTCTCAAAGTGCACGATATAATGTTCTTTCTCAATTTCAAATACGTATTGACACTGACAGAGAACATTTTGATCAGACTCTAAACCGAATTTCCGTGCATGTAGGTGTTGTTTATTATATCATTCCTGAATATGATAGCAAGTCGCATATAACCATGTTAAGCTAAATAAAGGCCTTTTGTAACCGATTTAGTATCGTATTCTTAATCATTAGTCAATGTCTACAACTTTGCAATTCACACTCTTCTTCTATGTCGCTTTGTTGCAGAGTTCATATTTCTAACTTCTTCATTTCTCCGCTAAGGGCGCTGCAATCACTTGTATTCGATCGGGCATAGTCACTTCATTTTAGCTAGAACTAACGTATACACACAAGAACCTTTTATTCCGAAATTATTTGGATGTTTAAGGACATTCCTAGGAACCCTGTTTATTCCTAGGAAGGTTGATTGCTTTGAATGTTGATTTCTAGGAAGGTTGATTGTTTTGAATGTTGATTCCTAATAAAGTCGATTGTTTTAAAAGTTGATTCTTAGGAAGGTTGTTTGCTTTGAATGTTGATTCTTAGAAGAGTTGATTGCTTTGAATATTGATTTCCAGGAAGGTTGATTGCTTTGAACGTTAATTCCTAAGAAGGTTGATTTCTAGGAACGTTGATTCCTAATAAAGTCGATTGTTTTAAAGATTGATTCCTAGGAAGGTTGTTTGCTTTGAACGTTGGTTCTTAGGAGAGTTGATTGCTTTGATTGCTCCCAGGAAGGTTGATTGCTTTGAAAGTTAATTCCTAAGAAGATTGATTGCGTTGAATGTTGATTTCTAGGAAAGTTGATTCCTAATAAAGTCGTTTCCTGGTTGATTCCCAGGAAGGTTGATTGCTTTGAACGTTAATGCCTAAGAAGGTTGACTGCTTTGAATGTTGATTTCTAGGAAGGTTGATTGCTTTGAATGTTGATTCCTAATAAAGTCGATTGTTTTAAAGGTTGATTCCTAAGAAGGTTATTTGCTTTGAATGTTGGTTCTTAGGAGAGTTGATTGCTTTGAATATTGATTCCCAGGAAAGTTGATAGCTTTTAACGTTAATTCCTAAGAAGGTTGATTGCTTTGAATGTTGATTCCTAGGAAGGTTAATTGCTTTGAATATTAATACCTAGGAAGGTTGGTTTATATGTTGATGCTTTCTTATTTGTTGATATTTTAATAACATTCTGTCAAATACATATAAAATCGATTAAAAAAATAAAGAAATTTGCCGAATTTTAAACAGAAAGGAGTCTACAGTTTTAAATGTTATACATAACATTCACTCTTTTATACAAGAATATTATTCTCATATATTTTAATTTCAGTGCAATCTCGGTAATTCGAATAATGTTCATTTTAATGTTTTCATGATCTTAGTAAATAGTTTGCTCTCTGTATTCCCAGTTACTAATTCTCATTATTTTGAATAATATATAATTCGAACAACATTTTATTCTTCTCTGAGAATAAACTAATGATATTCTACTTTATATTGAAATCCGTTCCAAATAGCAAAAAGGAGTTTTCTTTCTATTCTCATCGATTATATAAAAAAGTATCGTCTAAACTTTTACATATATACTTTTCTTTCATTTAGAGATTGTGTCCATAAAGTTAAAAAATTCTAATTTCTATTAAAAACTCATAAAAAATTTAACATAATCAAAAACTTATGTGTAAAAACAATTTAAAAATATACTTACTCCTTTACAGGAAGAATTCCGACTCCTGAAAAATGAAATAATACTTTAATCATCGTCGCACATACACGAAAAAACAAAACAAAATTAAAACAAATATGAATTTGAACAAAAATGTTGATAAAATGTAAAAGAGGAATGTACAATAATTAGTAAACTATAATATAAATATACAATTGTTGCGCATGCTCACAAACGCCCACTGCTCCCCATAGCAAATCGGAGAAGGAGCGGAATTTCAAATTTCGATTTGTATGCGTTTGATTCAAAATTAACAGAAAATCAGAAAATAGATTAATTAAAAAAAAGATATTTTGTTAAAAAGCGAAGATATACACCCACATTTTTGCTAAACCATAGAATTATGCTAATCTTCCTTTTTCAGATACGGCAAAATGAGAGAATAAGAAATAATACGTGCATATTTCGATGTATTTAAAAATAAATAAATAAGAAGGATTCGTTCTACCGTTCAAACATTATTAATAAGACCCTTCATCGATCGATGCGCCAAGATGGAAACTTTGTGATTATATTTTCAATCGCCAAGAAACCAAAAATAGCCGAAAATCATGTTTCAACATAAATAACTAAAAATCTAATTCAAAAATTTTGCCAAGGTCTGTAGTATCGGGGCTTCAGGTGACCAAATACCGAATTTCTCAGCTGTCCGAAGCTTAGGTTTTCCAGACACACATGCGCATACAAATATCATTTTTCATAATGTAAGATTACTGTACCCCAAAATGAACAATTAATTATTTTTTTGACAGTGAAATAAATAATATCGTTCTACAGCTTGGTGATCAATCGTACAGAATTTTCCTTCTCTGGAGATCAATCCTAAGAATCTTGTCATCCCCCTGCCTTAGAGTATATTTTTTTTCTTTCGACCCAAACCGTCGGATCTACCCGAAAGGGTAAGGTATTTGTTTAGGTGGACGAGGCACCGCAACCCAATTTAGAAAGGAACCTAGTGAGGATTAAATCCACAGGGGCTGTACCCTCCTTCCCTTGCTACCAACCTCTCGGAAGGACTTTCGGATCCACAGATGTAACGTGGCAGTACTCCGTGTAGACACGGGGACAGTTTGGGCATCACTGGGAATCGAAGTTGGGTTCTTCGAATGCAATCTCCGTACTCTATCCACTGGGCTATCTCACCCCAAAGTATCTAATGTAGGACTAGAACGCATTACCCGACGTTACCCAGGTCTTAAATAAGCTCCCGTTACTTTAGTAATTGCAGAATCGTCTCTTCAAACCGCCTCAATTTCCAATGGGTTTCGCAACGGTGGAAAGAAAATAATAATAATAATAATAATAAATAAATAAAATAAAATAAATAAGTAAAAGAAATGATTCTTTCTATAAAAGAGAAAGTGTGGCTTAAATCTCACCGTGAGTGGGACATGTAGTCGATCGAGAGAAAAATTTACCGGATTGTATTTGCGGTATATACAATTTAAAATTTTATACGTTTGTTTGATAAATCGCTGAAATTAAGGTAATGTAGTAATTATTATTATTATTATTATTTTTTTTTTTTAGAATGCAAAGATATACACATAACTTTTGGCCAAGCTGTAGTATTATGTTAATCTTCCTTTTTTATATTCGGCAAAATAAGCATTAGCTAAAAAAATGTAAATTTCGATATATTAAAAAAATATATGAAAAATTATCCTACGGATTCGGTTTAAACATCGTTGGAAAGAACATTCTTCGATATTTCTGACATCGTCCTCTTTGATAATATTTTTGGTCGCCAAGGAACTGATTTGGGTATAAACCGTTCAAAATCATGCTGAAACATAAAATAATTAAAAAATTCTAATTCGAGTATTTTTTTTTAACTCTCGCCGAGGCGCATTTCCCCGGGTCCAGAAGTACCTCTGTACAACATTTCTTTACAATGGAGACGCTTTTATCTCCCGCGACATAGATAAACATAGACAGAGATAAACATATAGATAAACATATTTTTTAATTATGCAAAATATCTGTAACCATTTAGAAGTATATGCTATAATTATAAAGATAGCTGAAGTGTTCAAAATAAGATGATATACTTACTTTTTATCTTTAAGACGATACCAGGGCACGTCTTTAGCAGGTTCAGCACTTCCATGTGAATAGCCCGATGAATACTGAATCCGTTGATTCGAACAATTTGGTCACCAACCTAGAGTTTACAATGAAAATTTGAGGCATTGGTTATATCAACAAAACAATTGTTCTTTGACTTGTGTTAGAAATGATACAATATCAGAATGATATAATATCAAAATGATACAATATCGTTCGAAATTTATTGATCGAACGTTCGGAAGACTCCAAAATTTTCGGAATGAATTTTTGAAAAAATCGTAAAAAAAAAAAAAAAATCAGGACATTCATTGA
Source organism: Amaurobius ferox (assembly GCA_951213105.1). Lineage (NCBI taxonomy): Eukaryota > Metazoa > Arthropoda > Arachnida > Araneae > Amaurobiidae > Amaurobius > Amaurobius ferox. Next base: position 60,058,007 of record OX578150.1, on the reverse strand, counting down.
TGTTAAATAAATAATCATATTGTATGTAATTTTTTATTCTATAAATAATGACATAAACTTTATAACGCTAGCTTGAGTTGGTCTCGAAATATTGCACGCTTATCAAATAAAATTATCTAAAAATACATAAAAATGAGTATCATCAAATATGTAACACTTGGCGATTTATTTGAAGAAATATCGCCTAGTTGGCAACTCTTTTAATATGGTGCCAAATTGAAAAAAATGACACTAAAGTTCCGAAAATGACGCCAAATAAATGAATTAATAATTCACATATTTAAAATAATAGAGCATATTACTCAGATGATAGATATAGCAATATTTCCAATTGTCAAGTAATATTTGCACGAAATATAAGTGAATTTGGTACATTAAAATAATGTTACATGTTGTCATTCAGAAAAGCGCCAAATGTCAGTGTACTTTTCAGCGTTTAGAACATTGTGCCGTGGATCTTGTACATCATTATTTCGCATTAACAGAAGTAAAGCCATTGCATTTTGCAGAGAAAGTTATGTACTGCCCACATCAGATTTTTATATAATGCAACATACAGCTGGCGTTGTACTTCGTTGGGAGATTCAGCGTATTCCCATCTCCGAAACTAACGAAGGGTGCCCAACATATCCTTGAAACAGCTGACGAAGGAGATGCAACGTAGCCAAGATTTTCATCTTTGAAACAGTTAACGAAGGGGGTCCAACATATCCTTGAAACAGCTGACGAAGGAGATGCAGCGTATCCAAGATTCCCATCCCCGAAACAACTAACGAAGGGGGTCCAACATATCCAAGAAACAGCTGACGAAGGAAATGCAACGTATCCAAGATACCCATCACAGACACAGTTAACGAAGGAGGTCCAACATATTCTTGAAACAGCTGACAAAGAACATGCAACGTATCTAAGATTCCTATTCCCGAAACCACTAACGAAGGGAGTCCAACATATCCTTAAAACAGCTGACGAAGAAAATGCAACGCATCCAAAATTAAAGTCCCCGAAACAGTTAACTAAACGGGGTCCAACATATCCTTGAAACAGCTGACGAAGGAGATGCAGCGTATCCGAGATTCCCATCCCCGAAACCGTTAACGAGGGGGTTCAGCTAATCCTTGAAGCAGCTAACAAAGGAGATGCAAAGTATCCAAGATTTTTAACAAATATGGATTAATTTGTAACTATTACAAATATTAAGTAACTATAAAATATGCTCTTTTAAAGTTTTCTAAGACATGAAGTAAAACACTTACCAGATATAACTGAATACACTTAACTTACCCTTAATCCTTGCTTCTGGGCTATGGATCCTGCAATAACCTCGGATACAAAAACCCCCGTTCCATGCTCCCAACCTAAATAAAAGATAGAGGGAATTATAAGATCCTAACTTAAGGTAATACACTCTAATATGAAGAATTTGGTCTTAAAAACGCTCTATTTTTAAGAGCTTTTATTTAACTGGTCATGACCGATGTGTGGTCGTCTGTTTGTTTCAATGGTTTGGTTGTCTGTCTGTTTCAATGGTTTGGTTGTCTGTCTGGTTCAACTTCTTGGATGGCAATTTTTAACATACTTTCTTTCCTACGTCCTAGAGAGCTAGGATTCGGAATAAATCCAATAGAACATTTTAACCTATTAAAATTTTATTTATCTTATTGCAGGTGTAGATGAAATTTAGGAAATGGTTTAGACTATGTTTAATGGTACGAAATAGCGCGAGAGAATATGTTGGAATTAATTAAATTTAAAAGACTGCGAATTGAAATTTGGAATAAAAGTTAGTGTAAAAGGAACGATTTTTACAAGAGAATAACCCCTGCCGTAAAAATTGCCTTCTACATATGGTTTTATCTTTTGTCGAATTATGTTGATTTTTATCACCAATTTTGTTTTCAAGTAACTCAATATTTTGCCAAATCCAAAAGTTCCTTATATCTTTATGATGACTTTCAAGTAAGCTGCTGTTTACTCAACAGTGATATACGTATACTTATGTGGCGAGGTCAGCTCTTGCATCACTCTCTGCTACGAAGCATCCCCGATTATTCCTTCGGACCCAAAGAGTTCTTTTGGGCCTAACGGCATAGTACGGGAACAGCAATCTAACGGTTCCGAGTTCGAGTCTATCCCCCACCAAGGGGATCAGCGCCCCTCCTCCCCCCCCCCTCACGCACACAGTTGGTGACCCGGACGTGATATATAGTAAGAATAGTTTAATTTGTATAATTATCTTCGTATCATGTTACTGATTACTTTGTAAATATATTTTAAGTTTTCACAGAATTACCCAAGCACCACAGTGCTCGCACTCATTTAAGAATATAACCTAGGTGTTTTATTACGAAAATGGTCATTTATTTTCGTCAAGCAACAAGCTGCCCTCACTCATTTGGAAGTTTTTTTGAAGTACAGCTCCCTTTATAGGTGGCTTAAATGCCAAAATGTTTGTAAACACATCACTTTAGAATGGCATGCATCCGATTTTAATGAAATTTGATTTCTAATTAATGGTCTTTAAAAAGAAAAATTCTAAATCGAACAATTTTTACTGGAGCTAGAGCCTTTCAAAGGAATTAAAAAATCTTTATTCAAAATTCGGGTGGGTGAAGAGAAATGTTGCATTCATTGAATCTCCCCCTTCTTCTTACTTGCCTAGCGTTTCTCCAAAGAAATAATCCTATAATCCTGTCATTGTACCTAAATTGCTGAGCTTAACTCCTTTCTTGGATGATTTCAACGTTAGAGTTCTTGAAAATGCATCACTTGAGAAGGCCAATCATATTTTGATTAAAATTTGATCTTTAATTTTTGGCTGATAAGTAGATGAATTGCTTTTATAAGAAAATTCGAAATTGGTCATGTGTTGTAGGAATAATAAATGCTGAAAAAGCGGCAACCATGTGTACTCCATACTGATTACTCCATCATCACTGTAGAACAACCAATCATATTTTAATAAACATTTGACCTTCAGTTTATGGCTAATGAGTAGATGAATTGCTTTTATAAGAAAATTCGAAATTGGTCATGTGTTGTAGGAATAATAAATGCTGAAAAAGCGGCAACCATGTGTACTCCATACTGATTACTCCATCATCACTGTAGAACAACCAATCATATTTTGATAAACATTTGACCTTCAGTTTATGGCTAATGAGTAGATGAATTGCTTTTATAAGAAAATTCGAAATTGGTCATGCATTGAAGGAATAATAAATGCTGGGAAAATCGGCAACCCTGTGTACTTCATATCGACCCGGTCTTCATTAATCGACTATTGAAGAAAAGAAACCTATACGAAAGGGCTTCTTTAATATAGGTATAGAATAAAGAATAGGGCATAGAATAAAGAAGAGTTTAATTTTCTTTCCTTTCCTACAGTAACAACCAAAAAGTCAAGTATTGATAATGTAAAAAAAAAATCTGATGTGGGCAGCACATAACTTTCCCTGCAGACTTATATCCACATTCTCTTTATTTTAATTAAATTTATTTCACTTTTAATTCAATTTTCCTTCTCATTCGGTAACCGGACTTATTTTCAAAGGTGGCGTAGAGAAAATACGAAAAACTAAAATATCTCGAGAACGGCTAGTCCTAGTGTAATGGGGTTGGTGTTATTCGTTTCTTCGTTAAAAATTACGTAGTAAACAAGCATTTAATGGATATATTTGAGCATACGTAGTTCTTTAGTTTAGATTTTGACGATTTTTGAAGACCATTTTGCAAAAAAAGGCAGGTTATTTTTTTCCGAATCGTACCAAAATCTGATCAATACCAGAGTGACCCACAAGTGACTCATCAAGCGAATTTTGAGAAATTCGGTCCATTAGTTTTTCAGTTAGAGTGGATACAAACTTTTGCGGGCCATTTCTACTAAAAGGCGGGTTCTTTTATCCCGAATCGTACCCAAAACTAATCAGTACCAGACTCGCTTACAAGTGATTTACCTACCAAATGTTGTGAAATTCGGTCCATTAGTTTTTTAATTAGAGTGGATACAAGATCTGCACAGACAGACAGACACACAGATACACACACAGACGTCACGCTAAAAATGGTTTTTTTCGTATTCTAGGTCTTGAAATGTGTATATTCGTTGAAAACTCGAGTTGCGATTTTCGACATGATTCCAATACATTCCCTATACATTACCATGTATTGCAGGGAAAGTAATAAAAGAAATATTAATGTCTCGTTATTTTAATATGATTATTCAACAAACATTAATTTGCTAACTCGCTCTAATTTGCAAACTGGAAGGAATTTGCATTCTAGTTTATTTATTATAAATCACTTTCTCATACTGTGTAATTTAGTATAGAGAAAGTATTCTTTTTACGAAAAATTTCGAATCCGAAATTTTGATGCCACTATAGGTTTTAAGATCTCCTGAAAGTTTTGACTATTTTTGGTCCGTCTGGGGTCGATTCCTTAAATATAAAAAATCTAGAAGTTATAAAAAATCTAGTTATAAAAAACCTAGAACTACATATAACTTTTTACTTTCTCTGCAATACATGGTAATCTATAGGGAAAGTATTGGAATCATGTCAAAATCTGTGTGTGTGTCTGTCTGTCTGTGTGTCTGTGCAATGTATGTATCCACTCTAACTCAAAAACTAGTGGTCCGAATTTCATAAAATTTGGTAGGTAAGTCACTTGGGTGTGACCCTGGTGCTGATTAGTTTTTGGTATAATTCGGAAAAAAAGAATCCGTCTTTTTTACGAAATGGTCCGCAAAAATCTCATGTATTCACTCTAGCTGAAATATAAATTGACCAAATTTCATAAAATTTAGTAGATAAATCATATGTGAGACACTCTGCTGCTGATTAGATTTTGGTACGATTCGGAAAAGAACAACCTACCTTTTTTTACGAAATAGCCCGCACAAAAACCACCAATATCTAAAAAAAAGACTACGTATGTTCAAATGTATCAATTAAATGCTTGTTTTTACGTAATTTTTGACGAGGAAAAGAATAAGAACAACTCTATTACTCTAGGACAAACCGTTCTCGAGATATTTGAGATTTTTCGCATTTTTTTATGCCGCCTTTGGAAAAATGTCCAATTACCAAATAAAAGCAAAAATTGAATTAAAAATGCAAATTTAGTGTCATTTTGTGCAATTAAACTCAATTTAATGAGTGCTTAAAGAAATAAAGAAAAAATGAATTTGAGTCTGCAGGGAAAGTTATGTGCTGCTCACATCAGATTTTTTAAATTCGAGTGAAAACTTAGAAATGTATTCGAATTATTTTATTTTTTGTATGCATGTTTATTTTGAAATAAACATATGCATAAAAGGGTTTATTTATGGCTCAATAATCACGAGACTTAATAGCTTCAATCATTGTTGTGAACAATAGCCACAATACAATTTTTTTTATTCGTGACGTCATTAGCTCTCCTCGGGGGGGGGGGGAGAAGTTACCCACTCCTTAGTGGTTGTGCTGTTGGCAAATTTCGGGCGCGGTAGTCCAGTGGTTGGCGCGCTGGATTTGCAGGCTGCCACAACTGCCGCCGTGTTCACGCTGAGTACGATCACGTTAAACATGTGGGTCCGTAAGTCCTTTCGAGAGGTTGGTGGTAGGGGAAGGAGGGTACGGTCACTGTGGATGCCTCCCCCACTGGGTTCCGGTCTAAATTGGGTGGCACTTCCCGGTCCTCCAAACAGTAACCTTACACCTTTCTGGTAGGTCTGACGGTCTGGGTCTCAACAACAACCCCTTAGGGGTTACATTGCCAAGTATGGTATTAATCGAAATATTTTTATAAACACTTTAAAATGAAGTGTAACACGCTATAACTGTAGGGCCAACGGCCGTACCGTGCTGAAAACACCGGTTCTCATTAGATCACCGAAGTGAAGCAGCATCGGGCGCGGTTAGTACTTGGTGGGTGACCACCTCGGAACGCCGCGTGCTGTTGGCCATCTCGGGTGCGGTATCCCCGTGGTTTGCGCGCTAGATTTGCACGCTGCCACAAATGCCGCCGTGTTCATGCGGAGTACGATCACGTTAAACATGTGGGTCCGTAAGTCCTTCCGAGAGGTTGGTGGTAGGGGAAGGAGGGTACGGTCCCTGTGGATGCCTCCCCCACTGGGTTCCGGTCTAAATTGGGTGGCACTTCCCGGCCGTCCATACAGTTACCTTACACCTTTCTGGTAGGTCGGACGGTCTGGGTCTCAACAACAACAACGCTATAACTGTAATCATTTGGGCACGTGATAACGATTTTTCAAAAATTTTCTTGTTGTGGTGGGAAAAAAAAAATATTAAAAATTGATTCTGGTATGAGAAAGTCGAGTTGAGTCACACTTCAGTTAATTTTTTTTTCTACATTGTTGAAACAGACATTCAAACTGTATTTTTATTAAAAAAAACATGCATACATAGAAAACATTTATGAAATAACAATCCGACTAATAGCGAAGAAATTTAAATCACCTCCTCTTATGGAGAAACCAAGGGGGGCGTTGCCCCTCCTCCTGAGAGTTATGACTTTGATTATACTGGCTGCGTAGGACTCCATGGCAGAATACTCTCTTCGGTACCCATTCTGGGGATTGGCGGGAACGAAACTGAAAACAAAAGAGACATTTTAAGTTGTAGGAACATATTAATAAAAATATATATATGAGGTGCTTCAAGAAAAATGCACGATTAAATAATCTCGAACGATTCATCACAGACCCATAATTCCAATTTAAAAAATGCTTCAGCTTTAAATAAGAGACTTTATATTCTGTATATTTAATTTTGAGAAATCCACAAAAACAAAAACATACCCTGATTTACTGAAACAGAAGGAACTTTATATTCTACTTATTTAATCTGGTGAAAAATTCTGCTGTGCATATTATATAAAATGCATAGCCATAGATCGTAATTATCCTTTACATGTCAAAATAGTCTTAATGTATCTATAATATATATCTATATAAATAAAAATGAAAATCTGTCTGTCTCTCTGTCTGTCTGTCTGTCTGTTTGTCCCATCATCACGGGAGAACGGCTGAACTGAATTTGATGAAATTTTGTGGGTAGCCTGAAAATAGTCCTACTTAAAATTTAGTCCATATATGGAGTTTCTACAATCAGTGGTTCTCGAGATATTAGTAAAAAACGATATTTTTGTTTGTCTCATCATCACGAGAGAACGGCTGAATCGCATTTGATGAAATTTTGTGGATAGCCTTTAAATAGCCCCCCATAAATTTAGCCCAAGTTTCGAGTATCTAAGACCAGGGATTGTCGAGATATTACTGAAAAACGAAACTTTTTCTTAGGAGTTCTCCTCTCAAACTCCGTGGTTTATCCAAACGAAAAGCTTGAAAATCGTTTGAAAGTGAATTAAAACTGTATCTCAGAGCTTGGGGGGAGATTTTTTGCACTAATTAGTCACTTTTTGAAAACATCAATTGTTTGAAACATGATTTAAATGGGAAATCTATCTCCTTGGTTTATATTATACAAGCTTTTACTGAAAAATGAAAAGTATAAAGAAATAAAAATGGCTATTAAATTTTGCATTTTAAGAGGAAGATTCTATCTTATATCATGTTGCTCGGCAACGGAATGAAATTAAATGTGTTGTTAATATTAATCATTATTTTTTCTATTTGAATAATAAATAAATGGATGTAAAAATATATTTTTAAATGAACGGTTTGATTGTTCTTTTAACTATATAAATTGCCGACCGCGTACATGACTTTCATTTATTTTAGCAAAGTGGTTTCCAGCTCATATATTGTGTTTAGCTAATAAACTCATATATTGTGTTTACCCAATAAATTCATTTAGCCGATTGTTGAAGCAGAAAAAGATTAGAACGGGTGTATCTTATAATACAATTTTAATGTTTTCATTTAGTATATACAGACGGGATCAGGATATTTTATTCTTCTGATCTGCAAATTCAGAGCTACGAATTTAGCGGAATATCTCTAAATAACTTGGTAACTTCTCTTAAACTTTACCAAATTAGCGGAAATGTTTCCAAATTTATAAAATTGGCGCAAATCAATGATTTGTTTTTTAGAATAGAGTACTGAAATGATGTTTCAGTAGCATTTGTCGATCAATCCATCCATCCTACTTAGTAACACATTTAACGAATTTTTTTAATATCACGAAATTGATAAAAGTATTTGTGAGTCCATAAAAATATCCTGGAATTGATAAAATCGCGCTTAATAAATGAAAATAATTGTATTTTGTTAGGGGATAGTATTGTGGTGATGTTTCGTCAGTTTGTCGCAAAATGGGTCTATCTGTTCTATAGTCCCACTTGGCGATAAATTTGGCGATTTTTTAAGTTATCGCTAAATTGACTAAAATGTCGCCAAACCTTCCATGGAGATCGCATTATTCAGACGATATGATTTCCATCAATTTATTTGAAGCAAATGATATCATGTCGCTTAGCAACGGATCCATTATGCTATACCGCATACGATTTTATATTAAATCTTTTCCGATTTGAATAAAATAAAGATATGTATATAAAATAAATGTCATTGACATTGCATTTTTGACTGGATAATATCAATTACGGTCTTCAGGTTTAAACATTCTTATAATTGATATTTTCGGGGACTGTTGATTCAGGGATTATTGATATTTTCAAGTTATTATGCCATTGTTTTATTATGACGAAAATTGTTGAAACTCATATATAGTACTTTGTACGAATAATCTTCTACAAATGCATTATATCTTCTAATCTATGAGAATATAAGTAGTACAGGTATATTGGCATATATTATGTTATATATTGGCATACATTGGGATCAATTACGCCTTCTGGTATAAAGATTACGGGGATTATTGATATTTCCAATTTATTACGTCATCTCTTTTATTTTGGCAAATATTTTTGAGACTCATATTGTAATACGGGTAATCTTCTACTAGCACACTGGCATATTTTCTAATCTGCGACAATATAAGTAGTACGGGGTTGCATATATTGATACAATTCCTTTTTTTTTTGTAAATTTGCCTACAAAAGGGGCCAGGATGTTTTATTCTTCAGATCTGCCCATGAAGATAATTTTGCATAGTGAGAACAGATATTCTTAAACTTCTCTTTAGGAGCAATAAATTTAATATTTTAACAGAATTTGCACATGATTGCGAATTATAAGTTTCTTTATATTATATATTCCGTACGAAGAACGGGTATGCTGCTAGTCTATATAAATAAAATTCAACATCTGTCTGTCTTTCTGTCTGTCTGTCTGTCTGTCTGTTTGTCCCATCATCACGGAAGAACGGCTGAGCCGAATTTGATGAAATTTTGTGATTAGCCTAGAAATAGCTCCACTTAAAATATAGTCTGTGTTTTAAGTTTCTACGAAAAGTGGTTCTCGAGATATTAGTAAAAAACAAAACTTTCGTTTGTCTCATCTTCACGGGAAAACGGCAGAACCGAATTTAATGAAATTTTGTCGATAGCCTTGAAATAGCCCCCCATACATTTTGTCGAGTTTCGAGTTTCAAAGACCAAGGGTTGTCGGGATATTAATGAAAAACGGAACTTCTTCCTAAGAGTTCTACTCTCCAACTCCGTGGTTTATCCAAACGGAATGGATGAAAATCGTTTGTTTTAAAACGTCAAAATGAAATAAAACTTTATTTCCGAGTTTGGTGCAGGATTTTTGCATTAATTAGTCACTATCGGAATTGTTTAAAACATGAATTTAAATGGAAAAATTTACCTCCATGGGTTATCTTTCACAAGCTTTTACTCAACGATGAAAAGTATAAAGAAATCAAAATGGCTATTTTATTTCGCACTTTATGAAGAAGATTCTATCTTATATCATATTGCTCATCAACGCAATTAAATTAAATGTGTTTGTTAATATTTATTATTATTTTTTTCTATTTGAATAATAAATAAATAAATTTAAATATATTTCATAAATGAATGGTTTGATTTTTCTTTCAATTATATTAATTGCGAACTGCGTACATCACTTTCATTTATTTTGGCAAAGAGTTTTCAAGCTTATACATTGTGTTTAGCTAATAAACTCATATATTGTGTTCACCCAATAAATTCATTTAGCCGATTGTTGAAACAGAAAATAAGTAGAACGGATGTATCTTATACAATTGTTTTCATTTAGTATAAACAAACAGGCTCAGGATATTTTATTCCTCAGATCTGCAAATTCAGAGCTACGAATTTGGCGGAATATCGCTAACTTGGAAACTTTTCTTAAATTTTACCAAATTAACGAAAATGTCTCCAAATTGATAAAAATGACGCCAATCAATGAAATTAAATTTGTTTTTTTAGAATAGAGTACTGAAATGATGTTTCAGTAGCATTTGTTGGTCATTCCATCCATCCTACTTAGTAACATATTTAACGAATTATTCTAATCTCACCAAATTGATAAAAAAAATTTGTAAATCCATAAAAATATCATGGAATTGATAAACTTGCACTTAATACATAAACTTAATTGTGTTCTGTTAGGGGATAGTATTATGATGATGTTTCGTCAATTTGTCGCAAAATGGGACTACAGTGACCGCCGCTTATAAGAAACACGTTCGTTTCGCTCGTTTTGTTTCTTATAAGCAGTTGTTTCTTAAATCCGGAAATTTTTTAAATATCGTTCTTCCATTGTAAATACTAACTATTGAACACAGTTTTACAGAATTTAAAAGATAAATGTATATAAGTAAAATATTAGTACGTACATAATACATTTGTAAATTAAGTTTTGCATTCAAAAATATTTCTCATTTTACAAATTAAGCCTTACAACTTAAATTATTATCTATATGCATATAGTATGCAGTTAAATAAGAATAAAAAGTAAAACTCATAGGTCGTTCATTTATGTATAAGAGCATAGTACATTTTCATACATACCGTAATCTATTACTGAAGAATAGCAAAAAACTTATCCAGTATTGTTTGTGCTAACGAGTCTGTGATTAGTTTACGTACATCCATTTCTAAATCATAAAACAGTCCATAAACTTTTTCTGATGCCCCTCTGTGTTCAAGAGTTTTTCTAATTATAGTTAGGGCTTCTCGCGACTGTTTGGCTGTAGGAAAATTTTCTTCTTGTGGAACGTCGTCTTCATTTTCTTCTTCATTGCAAACATTCTGAATTTCCGCACTATGTCATCATCATTGTTTTCTTCAGATGTTTGTAAATTTTCGTCGATGTGAATCCATTCTTCGAAAGGTGCTTTAAATTCTTCTTCATCTTCTGCTGGTATGGCAACATTATTTTTCAAAAATCCTGCTTTACGGAAGCAATTAAAAATGCATATGTCAGAAACTTTTTTCCATGCGCCTGCGATCATATGGATAGCATCAAGCAAGGTTGTTTTCTTGCTTATTGACTACACGGAGGTGGAGAATCATACTTTTTAAGTAAACTTTGCTTTTCAAGCAAAGTAAGGGTTTGCGACATGCTTCACTAGCAAAATATAAAATGACTAACTAAAGCTGTACGAATCTTATTTGAGTGCATAAGCAAAGATGCCTTTCCTTATCAGTACGTTTCCTTAACTGCCAAAAGATTAAAGCTCGTTTCTTACTGGTTTGGGGTTGTACTCCCCAAGTCTTTCTGCGGAGAAATCCTCTGTCATCCTTTGTTACATAGCAAACTCCCACCCCCTCCCCGTACGCCCAGAGACAAGAGATAACAACTCGTCCTTCAGTTAACCTTAAACAAATCGATTTTTTTTTTTTTACACCAGCGTCGCAAGGAAATCAACAAATTTTCTGTAGAAAACTGTTTCTTATAAGCGGAATCGTGTTTCTTATAAGCGACACAATTTTAATGTTAAAACGAAGTTTGTATTTGTTTCTGTCGTTTTGAGTCTTATAAACGGCTGTTTCTTATAACCACTGAATCTTATAACCGGCGGTCACTGTATCAGTTCTATAGTCCCACTTGGCGATAAATTTGGCGATTTTTTAAGTTTTCGCTAAATTGACGAAAATGTCGCCAAACCTTCCATGGAGATAGCATTATTCAGACGGTATGATTTCCATCAATTTATTTGAAGCAAACGATATCATGTCGCTTAGCAACGGATCCAATATGGTATATGCCATACGATTTTTATTAAATCTTTTCCGATTTGAATAATAAAGATATGTATATAAGATAAATTTCATTGACATTGCATTTTTGACTGGATAATATCCATTACGGTCTTCAGGTTTAAACATTATTATCAGTGATATTTTCGGGAACTGTTGATTCAGGGATTACTGATATTTTCAACTTATTATGCCATTGTTTAGTTATGACGAAAATTGCTGAAACTCATATATAGTACATTGTACGAGTAATCTTCTACAAATGCACCGATATATCTTCTAATCTACGAGACTATAAGTTGTACAGGTATATTGGCATATATTTTGATATATATTGGCATATATTGGAATCAATTAGGACCTTCTGGTATAAAGATTACGGGGATTATTGATATTTTCAATTTATTACGTCATCTCTTCTATTTTGGCAAATTTTTTTTAGACTAATTTTGTAATACGGATAAACTTGTACTAACACACTGACATATTTTCTAATGTGCGACAATATAAGTAGTACGGGGTTGCATATATTGATTCAATTCCTTTTTTTTTTTGTAAATTTGCTTACAAAAAGGGCCAGGATGTTTTATTCTTCAGATCTGCCTGTGAAGATAATTTTGCATAGTGAGAACATATATTCTTAAACTTCTTTTTAGGAGCAATAAATTTAATATTTTAACAGAATTTACACATGATTACGAAATATAAGTTTCTTTATACTATATACTCCGTACGAAGAACGGGTATGCTGCTAGTAATGTATAAATTTCATATCTATATAAATAAAAATGAAAATCTGTCTGTCTGTCTGTCTGTCTGTCTGTCTGTTTGTCACACCATCACGGGAGAACGGCTGAACCGAATTTGATGAAATTTTGTGGGTAGCCCAGAAATAGCCCCACTTAAAATTATATCCGTGTTTTGAGTTTCTACGACCAGTGGTTCTCGAGATATTAGTAAAAAACGAAATTTTCGTTTGTCTCATCATCACGGAAAAACGGCTGAACCGAATTTAATGAAATTTGGAGAATAGCCTTGAAATATCCCCCCATAAATTTTGTCCAAGTTTCGAGTTTCTAAGACCTGGGGTTGTCGAGATATTAATGAAAAATGGAACTTTTTCCTAGGAGTTCTACTCCCTAACTCCGTGGTTTATCCAAACGAAAAGCTTGAAAATCGTTTGAAAGTGAATTAAAATTTAATCTCTGAGTTTGATGGGAGATTTTTTGCGTTAATTAGTCACTTTCTGAAAACATGAATTGTTTGAAACATGATTTAAAGGGGAAATCTATCTCCATGGTTCATGGTTTATTTAAAACAAGCTTTTACGGAACAATGAGAAGTATAGAGAAATCAAAATCGTTATTTAATTTCGCAGTTTATGTTATAAGACATGACATATTTAACATGTTATAAGATTCTATCTTATATCATGTTACTCAGAAACGCAATTAAATTAAATCTGTCTGTTAATTTTAATAATTATTTTTTCGATTTGAATAATAAATAAATGGATATAAAAATATATTTTAGAAAAGAACGATTTGATTTTTCTTATAGCATTTTTGACTGGATAATATCAATTACGGTTTTCAGGTTTAAAAATTATTATTATTTATATTTTCGGGGATTATTGATTCAAGGATTATTGATATTTTCAAGTTATTATGCAATTATTTTATTATGACAAAAATTGTTTAAACTCATATATTGTATGTTGTACGAATCTTCTACAAATACACGTGTATATCTTTTAATTTCCGAGAATATAAGTAGTACAGGTATATTGACATATGTTTTGATATATATTGGCATATATTGGAATCAATTACGACCTTCTGGTATAAAGAGTACGGATATTATTGATGTTTTCAATTTATTACGTCATCTCTTTTATTTTGGCAAATATTTTTGAGACGCATATTGTAATACGGGTAATCTTCTACTAACACATTGGCATATTTTCTGATCTGCGACAATATAATTAGTACGGGGTTGCATATATTCATTCAATTCCTATTTTTTCTTCTGCAAATTTGCTTACAAAAGGGAGCAGGATATTTTATTCTTCAGATCTGATCGTGAAGATAATTTTGCATAGTGAGAACATATATTCTTAAACTTCTCTTTAGGAGCAATAAATTTAATATTTTAACAGAATTTGCACATGATTGCGAACTTTAAGTTTCTTTAAATTATACACTCCGTACGAATAACGGGTGTGCTGTTAGTGGCTAATAAATTTTAACATTTTAGGAGGATATATCATGTTGCTCGGCATCGCAATTAAATTAAATGTGTTTGTTAATGTTTTTATTATTTTTTTTCGATTTAAATAATAAATAAATGGATAAATGGATATAAAAGTATATCTTATGAATGGACGGTTTGATTTTTCTTTTAATTATATTAATTGCTGACTGCGTACATCAATTGCATTTATTTTGGCAAAGAGTTTTCAAGCTTATATCGTATTTAGCTACTAAACTCATATATTGTGTTTAGCCAATAAATTCATATAGCCGATTGTTGAAACAGAAAAAGAGTAGAGCGGGTATATCTTCTAATACAATTGTAGTGTTTTCATTTAGTATATTGAAACGGGATAAGAATGTTTCATTCAGATCTGCAAATTCAAAGCTACGAATTTGGAGGGATATCGCTAATTTGACAACTTTTCTTAAACTTTGCCAAATTGACGGAAATGTCGCCAAATTGATATAAACGACACACAAACAGCTGCCATAAACCTTCGGGTTGGTCGTGTGGCTTGGGTCTTCTACATATCAATGAAATTTTTTTTTGTTTTGTTAGAAAAGAGTACTGAAATGATGTTTGGTTAGCATTTATCTGTCAGACCAACCATCCTACTTAGTAATACATTTAGCGAATTTTTAAAATGTCACCAAATTGATAAAAATGTTTTCAAATCTATAAAAATATCTTGAAATTGATAAAATTGCGCTACATAAATGATATTAATTGTTTTTTTTAGGGGATAGTATTGTGATGATATTTCGTCAATTTGTCGCAAAGTGGAACTGTCAGTTCTACAGTCCCACTTGGCGATAAATTTGGCGATTTTTTAATATGTCGCTAATTTGACGAAACTGTCGCCAAATGTTCCATAGAAATATAACTATTTAGACGATATTTTTTCTACCAATTTATTTGAAGCAAATGATATCATGTCGCTTAGCAACGGATTTAAATCCAATGTGTTTATGCGGCAGACGATTTTTATTAAATCCTTTCCGATTTGAATAATGAAGATTTGTATATAAAATAAATTTCATTGCCATTTCATTTTGGACTGGATAATATCAATTATACTCTTCAGGTTTAAACATTATTATTATTGATATTTTCCGGAATTATTGATTCAGGGATTATTGATATTTTTAAGTTATTACGCCATTGTTTTATTGCGGCAAAAATTGCTGACACACGCATATTGTACGTTGTACGAGTAATCTTCTAGGAATGCACGGGTATATCTTCTAACCTACGAGAATATAAGTAGTACAGGTATATTGGCATATATTTTGACATATATTGGCATATATATTGGAATCAAGTACAGTCTTCTGGTATGAAGATTAAGGGGATTAATTATATATTCAATTTATTACGTCGTCTGTTGTATTTTACCAAAAAACATTTGTGACTCATATTGCAAAACGGGAAATCTTCTACTAATAATCGGACATTATAAGTAGTACGTGTATATCTTCCCATATAATTTTAACACTTTAATTTTGACATATATTGGAATAAATGACTGTCTTCAGATTTAAAGATTACGGGTTTATTGGTATTTTCAATTTATACATGTAATCTACTAATACAGGTTATATTTTCTAATATTCGCGTATATAATTAGTACGGGTCCCATACAATTTTAACGCTTTTATTTTGCATATATTGATTCAATTCCATATTTTTTTTTATATTTGCTTACATAAGGGGTCCAAGATGATATGTCCATGTCCATGTCCATGTTCTTCAGATATGTCCATGAAGATAATTTTATATAGCGAGAACAGAGATTCTTAAACTTCTTTTTAGGAGCATTATATTAAATATTTTAACAGAATATTTTGATTAAACATGTCATTTAGTATACTATAAGAATTTGGGCATGATTATGAATTTCAAGTTTCTTTATATTATATACTCCGTACGAAGAACGGGTATGCTGCTAGTCTATATAAATAAAAATGAAAATCTGTCTGTCTGTTTGTCCCGTCATCACGGGAGAACGGCTGAACCGAATTTAATGAAATTTTGTGGGTAGCCTGGAAATAGTCCCACTTAAAATTTAGTCCATGTATGGAATTTCTAAGATCAGTGGTTCTCGAGATATTAGTAAAAAACGACATTTTCGTTTGTCTCATCATCACGGGAGAACGGCTGAATCGAATTTCATGAAATTTTATGGATAGCCTTTAAATAGCCCCCCATAAATTTAGCCCAAGTTTCGAGTATCTAAGACCAGGGGTTGTCGAGATATTAATGAAAAACGAAACTTTTTCCTAGGAGTTCTACTCTCTAACTCCGTGGTTTATTCAAACGAAAAGCTTAAAAATCGTTTAAAAGTGAATTAAAACTGTATCTCTGATTTGAGGGGAGATTTTTTGCACTAATTAGTCACTTTCTGAAAACATGAATTGTTTGAAACATGATTTAAATAGGAAATCTATCTCCTTGGTTTATATTTCACAAGCTTTTACTGAACAATGGAAAGTATAAAGAAATCAAAATGGCTATTAAATTTCGCATTTTATGAGGAAGATTCTATCTTATATCATGTTGCTCGGCAATGGAATGAAATTAAATGTGTTGTTAATATTTATTATTATTTTTTCTATTTGAATAATAAATAAATGGATCTAAAAATATATATTTTAAATGAACGGTTTGATTGTTCTTTTAATTATATAAATTGCGGACTGCGTACATCACTTTCATTTATTTTAGCAAAGAGGTTTCCAGCTCATATATTGTGTTTAGCTAATAAACTCATTGTATTTACCCAATAAATTCATTTAGCCGATTGTTGAAGCAGAAAAAGAGTAGAACGGGTGTATCTTATAATACAATTTTAGTGTTTTCATTTAGTATATACAAACGGAATCAGGATATTTTATTCTTCAGATCTGCAAATTCAGAGCTACGAATTTAGCGGAATATCTCTAAATAACTTGGTAACTTCTCTTAAACTTTACCAAATTAGCGGAAATGTTTCCAAATTTATAAAATTGACGCAAATCAATGATTTGTTTTTTAGAATAGAGTACTGAAATGATGTTTCGGTAGCATTTGTCGGTCAATCCATCCATCCTATTTAGTAACACATTTAACGAATTTTTTTAATATCACGAAATTGATAAAAGTATTTGCGAGTCCATAAAAATATCATGGAATTGATAAAATCGCGCTTAATAAATGAAATTAATTGTGTTTTGTTAGGGGATAGTATTGTTGTTGTTGAAACCCAGACCGTCCGACCTACCAGAAAGGTGTAAGGTAACTGTTTGGACGGTCGGGAAGTGCCACCCAATTTAGACCGGACCCCAGTGGGGGAGGCATCCACATGGACCGTACCCTCCTTCCCCTACCACGGGGATAGTATTGTGATGATGTTTCGTCAATTTGTCGCAAAATGGGACTATCAGTTCTACAGTCCCACTTGGCGATAAATTTGGCGATTTTTTAAGTTATCGCTAAATTGACTAAAATGTCGCCAAACCTTCCATGGAGATCGCATTATTCAGACGATATGATTTCCATCAATTTATTTGAAGCAAATGATATCATGTCGCTTAGCAACGGATCCAATGTGTTATGCGGCATACGATTTTATATTAAATCTTTTCCGATTTGAATAATAAAGATATGTATATAAAATAAATGTCATTGACATTGCATTTTTGACTGGATAATATCAATTATGTTCTTCAGGTTTAAACATTATTATAATTGATATTTTCGGGGATTGTTGATTCAGGGATTATTGATATTTTCAAGTTATTATGCAATTGTTTTATTATGACAAAAATTGTTTAAACTCATATATTGTACGTTGTACGAGTAATCTTCTACAAATACACGGGTAGATCTTCTAATCTACGAGAATATAAGTAGTACAAGTATATTGGCAAATGTTTTGATATATATTGACATATATTGGAATCAATACGATCTTCTGGTATAAAGAGTACATGGATTATTGATATTTCCAATTTATTACGTCATCTCTTTTATTTTGGCAAATATTTTTGAGACCTATATTGTAATACGGCTAATCTTCTACTAACACACTAGCATATTTTCTAATCTGCGACAATATAAGTAGTACGGGGTTGCATATATTGATTCAATACCTTTTTTATTTTTGTAAATTTGCTTACAAAAGAGGCCAGGATGTTTTATTCTTCAGATCTGCCCGTGAAGATAATTTTGCATAGTGAGAACAATAAATTTAAGTAGGGGGCATATTAAAATGGTTATTCAATTCCGCAGTTTGTGAGGAAGATTTTCTCTTATATCATGTTACTCAGAGACGCAATTAAATTAACTCTGTCTGTTAATTTTAATTATTATTTTTTAAATTTGAATAATAAATAAATGGATATAAAAATATATTTTGGAAAAAAACGATTTGATTTTTCTTATAGCATTTTTGACTGGATAATATCAATTGCGGTCTTCAGGTTTAAACATTATTATTATTGATATTTTCGGGGAATATTGATTTAGGGATTATTGATATTTTTAAGTTATTATGCAATTGTTTTATTATGACAAAAACTATTTAAACTCATATATTGTACTGTACGAGTAATCTTCTACAAATACACGGGTATATCTTCTAATCTACGAGAATATAAGTAGTACAGGTATATTGGTATATGTTTTGATATATATTGGCATATATTGGAATCAATTACGACCGTCTGGTATAACGAGTACGGGGATTATTGATATTTTCAATTTATTACGTCATATCTTTTAATTTGGCAAAGATATTTCAGACTCATATTGTAATACGGGTAATCTTCTACTCACAACACACTGGCATATTTTCTAATCTGCGACAATATAAGTAGTACGGGGTTGAATATATATTGATTCAATTCTTTTTTTGTAAATTTGCTTACAAAAGGGGCCAGGATGTTTTATTTTTAGATCTACCCTTGAAGATAATTTTGCATAGTGAGAACAGATATTCTTAATCTTCTCTTTAGGAGCAATAAATTTAATATTTTAACAGAATTTGCACATGATTGCGAATTATAAGTTTCTTTATATTATATATTCCGTACGAAGAACGGGAATGCTGCTAGTATTTGATAAAATTATTAAAATATATTAAATTATTAAATTTATATAAATAAAATTGAAAATCTGTCTGTCTATCTGTTTGTCCCGTCATGACGGGAAAACGGCTGAACCGAATTTGATGAAATTTTGTGTGTAGCCTGGAAATAGCCCCACTTAAAATTTAGTCTATGATTTAAGTTTCTACGACCAGTGGTTCTTGAGATATTGGTAAAACACGAAACTTTCGTTTGTCGCATCATTACGAGAGAACGGCTGAATTGAATTTAATGAAATTTGGTGGGTAGCCTTAAAATAAGCTCCCATAAATTTGGTCTAAGTTTCGCGTTTCTAAAACCAGGGGTTGTCGAGATATTAATGAAAAACGGAACTTTTTCCTAGCAGTTCTACTCTCTAACTCCGTGGTTTATCCAAACGGAAAGGATAAAAATCGCTTGCTTAAAACGTCCACTTGAATCAAAACTTTATTTCTGAGTTTGCTGGAGGATTTTTGCGGAAATTAGTGACTATTTGAAAGCATGAATTGTTTGAAACATGCATTTAAATGGAAAATCTATCTCCATGGTTATTTTTCACAAGCATTTACTGAACAATGAAAAGTATAAAGAAATTAAAATGGTTATTTAATTTCGCAGTTTATGAGGAAGATTCTATCTTATATTATGTTGCTCAGAAACGCAATCAAATTAAATCTGTCTGTTAATTTTAATTATTATTTTTTGGATTTGAATAATAAATGGTATCAAAATATATTTTAGAAAAGAACGATTTGATTTTTCTTATAGCATTTTTGACTGAATAATATCAATTACGGTCTTCAGGTTTAAACGTTATTATTATTGATTCAGGGATTATTAATATTTTCAAGTTATTATGCAATTGTTTTATTATGACAAAAATTGTTGAAACTCATTGTACGTTGTACGAGTAATCTTCTACAAATACACAGGTATATCTTCTAATCTACGAGAATATAAGTAGTACAGGTATATGTTTTGTATTGGCATATGTTTTGATATATATTGGCATATATTGGAATCAATTACGACTTTCTGGTATAAAAAGTACGGGGAATATTGATATTTTCAATTTATTACGTCAACTCCTTTATTTTGGCAAAGATTTTTGAGACTCATATTGTAATACGGGTAATCTTCTACTGACACACTGGCATATTTTCTAATCTGCGACAATATAAGTAATACGGGGTTGCATATAATGATTCAATTCCTCTTTTTTTTTTTTTGTAAATTTGCTTATAAAAGGGGCCAGGATGTTTTATTCTTCAGATCTGCCCGTGAAGATAATTTTGCATAGTGAGAACATATATTCTTAAACAAACTTTTCTTTAGGAGCAATAAATTTAATATTTTAACAGAATTTGCACACGATTGCGAATTATAAGTTTCTTTATATTATATACTCCTTACGAAGAATGGGTATGATGCTAGTTTAATAATAAATTCCTCCTTGAAAAAAAGGTATCTAATAAAAAAATTACGTCCATAATAAAATAACAAACCAAGTGAAATATAATCAAATCTAACTGAAATATAAAAATAAACGTATCAAATCTCATTTATTAAATTCAATCTCATATATGCTTTGTACCGTAGATTAATCATATAATATATAACATTGTAGATCAATAATAAAATGCAATCTCATATATAATTAGTATCGTAGATTAATCATATAATATCATATAATATCGTAAATTAATAACAAAATGTAACCTCATATAAAATTAGTATCGTAGATTAATCATATATATAATCGCAAAATATAATCATATCTAATGGAAATATAAAAACAAATATATCAGATTTTCATTTAGTAAAATTCAATTTCAAATATAATTCGTATTGTAGATTAATTTGAAATCATCTGTATCACTTATATTTCTTTGCTCTTGGAAATAATTGCTGCACATAAAACTTATAAATACAACGAAAACACAGGCTTAAATAAAAAATTTGTACTTCGAACATAACTTCAACTATTTCCTGCATTATTTCCTGGAATAAAATACCATTTTCAAACCGTAATCACTGAATCGTATCATCTGAAATAATACAATAATGTGAAAACGGAATAAATATTATTTAAGAGAACTGAATTGCTACTTATCCATAATTCATTCTTTTCTTTGTTCTTTTGCAATCATTTGGCTGGCACATTTTTAAAAGCAAACGATTATCGTTATTATGGTATTAATATCAAGCAAATAGAATATTTATTTCTAAAGCGTTTAGAGCTCTAATCTGCCAAAAAGATATATCTCATATTTATGCAAGTTGTTGTCAAAACAATAGTTTTCAGCTTTATGTGACGGAAATTCTGTTGCATTATTTTGAAGATTTTGAGAATTGGATCAAGGATTTGCTTTTGTTTATAAATGAATTGAAATAAACATTAAATGGGATTTTTTTTTCAGATTAATTCAATTGAATGATCATTTATTAAAGTAGAGATATCTTTATCTTTGGTAGATTTTTTATATTACATTTTTACTTTCTATACAATGCATGGTAATGTATTGGGAAAAATTATTCGAATGAGGTCTATAAATTGGAATTCGAGTTCAAGATGAATTTACACACTTTGACTGCTCCGGCCACAGATTAAACTGCCATTAACTTCAGGGTTGGCTGTGTGGTCTGGGCCTTCAACATTTTGACTGCTGGGAACACCGCGTGCTGTTGGCACATTTCAGACGCGGTAACCCGGTGGTTTGCGCAGTGGATTTGCACGCTGCCACAACTGCCGCCGTGTTCATGCGGAGTACGATCACGTTAAACATGTGGGTCCGTAAGTCCTTCCGAGAGGTTGGTGTTAGGAGAAGGAGGGTACGGTCCCTGTGGATATCTCCCCCGCTGGGTTCCGGTCTAAATTGAGTGGCACTTCCCGACCGTCCAAACAGTTACCTTACATCTTTCTGGTAGGTCGGACGGTCTGGGTCTCAACAACAACAACACGTTGACTGCTATGGAATATATATAAACTATCTTTAGCGTGTAGTGAAAAAAAATTTCAACTTTATTTTTTTTTTCTCCGGCCGTCCAAATAGATGCTCAAGTCCTTGTTGACGAGTCGAACGGTCTGGGTCTTCAACTTCATTTTTCAAGAACATTATTTACCTTGTCTTTGAAAGGGTTAAATTCTAGTTTTATACAATATGGTGGTAGTAAGTTTCTGTTAGTACAATTAGTTGCTATTAAAACAATTGTTTTGGGCCATACTTGACAGATATTATGCTTTATTGTTTTACAGATTTTGATAATTAGATCCCGAAATTGCTCTTATTTATAAATGTATCACAATAAACATCGAATGGGACTTATTTTATTCTAGATCAGTGAAGGGCAAACTATCCACAGTGAGCCAAATAGAGATCGTCGATGTGTTTGTTTGTTCAATAAGGCCTCCGCAACAAAACTGGGTTTTTATAAACCCATTCCAAATTCAGTATATCGTTTTGTTTTTTTCATTTGGCCTTCCTTAAGTTTGCCCATCTCTGCTCTACATATTGAACAACCATTCATCAACGTGGATCTACAATTGTTATTTTTATATTAATTTTTAATTTCTATACAATGCATGATAATGTAATAAGAATTTTTTTGGTAATGATATCGAAAATTTGAATTGTTTTTAGCTTGGATCAACGTGGATCTACAATTGTTATTTTTATATTAAATTTTTAATTTCTATACAATGCATGGTAATGTAATGGGAATTTTTTTGGGAATGATATCGTAAATTTGAATTGTTTTTAGCTTGGATCAACGTGGATCTACAATTGTTATTTTTATATTAATTTTTTAATTTCTATACAATGCATGGTAATGTAATGAGAATTTTTTTGGGAACGATATCGGAAATTTGAATTGTTTTTAGCTTGGATCAACGTGGATCTACAATTGTTATTTTTATATTAAATTTTTAATTTCTATACAATGCATGGTAATGTAATGGGAATTTTTTTGGGAATGATATCGTAAATTTGAATTGTTTTTAGCTTGGATCAACGTGGATCTACAATTGTTATTTTTATATTAATTTTTTAATTTCTATACAATGCATGGTAATGTAATGAGAATTTTTTTGGGAACGATATCGGAAATTTGAATTGTTTTTAGCTTGGATCAACGTGGATCTACAATTGTTATTTTTATATTAAATTTTTAATTTCTATACAATGCATGGTAATGTAATGGGAATTTTTTTGGGAATGATATCGTAAATTTGAATTGTTTTTAGCTTGGATCAACGTGGATCTACAATTGTTATTTTTATATTAATTTTTTAATTTCTATACAATGCATGGTAATGTAATGGGAATTTTTTTGGGAACGATATCGGAAATTTGAATTGTTTTTAGCTTGGATCAACGTGGATCTACAATTGTTATTTTTATATTAAATTTTTAATTTCTATACAATGCATGATAATGTAATAAGAATTTTTTTGGTAATGATATCGAAAATTTGAATTGTTTTTAGCTTGGATCAACGTGGATCTACAATTGTTATTTTTATATTAAATTTTTAATTTCTATACAATGCATGGTAATGTAATGGGAATTTTTTTGGGAATGATATCGTAAATTTGAATTGTTTTTAGCTTGGATCAACGTGGATCTACAATTGTTATTTTTATATTAATTTTTTAATTTCTATACAATGCATGGTAATGTAATGAGAATTTTTTTGGGAACGATATCGGAAATTTGAATTGTTTTTAGCTTGGATCAACGTGGATCTACAATTGTTATTTTTATATTAAATTTTTAATTTCTATACAATGCATGGTAATGTAATGGGAATTTTTTTGGGAATGATATCGTAAATTTGAATTGTTTTTAGCTTGGATCAACGTGGATCTACAATTGTTATTTTTATATTAATTTTTTAATTTCTATACAATGCATGGTAATGTAATGAGAATTTTTTTGGGAACGATATCGGAAATTTGAATTGTTTTTAGCTTGGATCAACGTGGATCTACAATTGTTATTTTTATATTAAATTTTTAATTTCTATACAATGCATGATAATGTAATAAGAATTTTTTTGGTAATGATATCGAAAATTTGAATTGTTTTTAGCTTGGATCAACGTGGATCTACAATTGTTATTTTTATATTAAATTTTTAATTTCTATACAATGCATGGTAATGTAATGGGAATTTTTTTGGGAATGATATCGTAAATTTGAATTGTTTTTAGCTTGGATCAACGTGGATCTACAATTGTTATTTTTATATTAATTTTTTAATTTCTATACAATGCATGGTAATGTAATGAGAATTTTTTTGGGAACGATATCGGAAATTTGAATTGTTTTTAGCTTGGATCAACGTGGATCTACAATTGTTATTTTTATATTAAATTTTTAATTTCTATACAATGCATGGTAATGTAATGGGAATTTTTTTGGGAATGATATCGTAAATTTGAATTGTTTTTAGCTTGGATCAACGTGGATCTACAATTGTTATTTTTATATTAATTTTTTAATTTCTATACAATGCATGGTAATGTAATGAGAATTTTTTTGGGAACGATATCGGAAATTTGAATTGTTTTTAGCTTGGATCAACGTGGATTTACAATTGTTATTTTTATATTAAATTTTTAATTTCTATACAATGCATGGTAATGTAATGGGAATTTTTTTGGGAATGATATCGTAAATTTGAATTGTTTTTAGCTTGGATCAACGTGGATCTACAATTGTTATTTTTATATTAAATTTTTAATTTCTATACAATGCATGGTAATGTAATGGGAATTTTTTTGGGAATGATATCGTAAATTTGAATTGTTTTTAGCTTGGATCAACGTGGATCTACAATTGTTATTTTTATATTAATTTTTTAATTTCTATACAATGCATGGTAATGTAATGGGAATTTTTTTGGGAATGATATCGTAAATTTGAATTGTTTTTAGCTTGGATCAACGCGGATCTACAATTGTTATTTTTATATTAATTTTTTAATTTCTATACAATGCATGGTAATGTAATGAGAATTTTTTTGGGAACGATATCGGAAATTTGAATTGTTTTTAGCTTGGATCAACGTGGATCTACAATTGTTATTTTTATATTAAATTTTTAATTTCTATACAATGCATGGTAATGTAATGAGAATTTTTTTGGGAACGATATCGGAAATTTGAATTGTTTTTAGCTTGGATCAACGTGGATCTACAATTGTTATTTTTATATTAATTTTTTAATTTCTATACAATGCATGGTAATGTAATGAGAATTTTTTTGGGAACGATATCGGAAATTTGAATTGTTTTTAGCTTGGATCAACGTGGATCTACAATTGTTATTTTTATATTAAATTTTTAATTTCTATACAATGCATGGTAATGTAATGGGAATTTTTTTGGGAATGATATCGTAAATTTGAATTGTTTTTAGCTTGGATCAACGTGGATCTACAATTGTTATTTTTATATTAATTTTTTAATTTCTATACAATGCATGGTAATGTAATGAGAATTTTTTTGGGAACGATATCGGAAATTTGAATTGTTTTTAGCTTGGATCAACGTGGATCTACAATTGTTATTTTTATATTAAATTTTTAATTTCTATACAATGCATGATAATGTAATAAGAATTTTTTTGGTAATGATATCGAAAATTTGAATTGTTTTTAGCTTGGATCAACGTGGATCTACAATTGTTATTTTTATATTAAATTTTTAATTTCTATACAATGCATGGTAATGTAATGGGAATTTTTTTGGGAATGATATCGTAAATTTGAATTGTTTTTAGCTTGGATCAACGTGGATCTACAATTGTTATTTTTATATTAATTTTTTAATTTCTATACAATGCATGGTAATGTAATGAGAATTTTTTTGGGAACGATATCGGAAATTTGAATTGTTTTTAGCTTGGATCAACGTGGATCTACAATTGTTATTTTTATATTAAATTTTTAATTTCTATACAATGCATGGTAATGTAATGGGAATTTTTTTGGGAATGATATCGTAAATTTGAATTGTTTTTAGCTTGGATCAACGTGGATCTACAATTGTTATTTTTATATTAATTTTTTAATTTCTATACAATGCATGGTAATGTAATGAGAATTTTTTTGGGAACGATATCGGAAATTTGAATTGTTTTTAGCTTGGATCAACGTGGATTTACAATTGTTATTTTTATATTAAATTTTTAATTTCTATACAATGCATGGTAATGTAATGGGAATTTTTTTGGGAATGATATCGTAAATTTGAATTGTTTTTAGCTTGGATCAACGTGGATCTACAATTGTTATTTTTATATTAAATTTTTAATTTCTATACAATGCATGGTAATGTAATGGGAATTTTTTTGGGAATGATATCGTAAATTTGAATTGTTTTTAGCTTGGATCAACGTGGATCTACAATTGTTATTTTTATATTAATTTTTTAATTTCTATACAATGCATGGTAATGTAATGGGAATTTTTTTGGGAATGATATCGTAAATTTGAATTGTTTTTAGCTTGGATCAACGTGGATCTACAATTGTTATTTTTATATTAATTTTTTAATTTCTATACAATGCATGGTAATGTAATGGGAATTTTTTTGGGAATGATATCGTAAATTTGAATTGTTTTTAGCTTGGATCAACGCGGATCTACAATTGTTATTTTTATATTAATTTTTTAATTTCTATACAATGCATGGTAATGTAATGGGAATTTTTTTGGGAATGATATCGAAAATTTGAATTGTTTTTAGCTTGGATCAACGTGGATCTACAATTGTTATTTTTATATTAATTTTTTAATTTCTATACAATGCATGGTAATGTAATGGGAATTTTTTTGGGAATGATATCGAAAATTTGAATTGTTTTTAGCTTGGATCAACGTGGATCTACAATTGTTATTTTTATATTAAATTTTTAATTTCTATACAATGCATGGTAATGTAATGGGAATTTTTTTGGGAATGATATCGTAAATTTGAATTGTTTTTAGCTTGGATCAACGTGGATCTACAATTGTTATTTTTATATTAATTTTTTAATTTCTATACAATGCATGGTAATGTAATGGGAATTTTTTTGGGAATGATATCGTAAATTTGAATTGTTTTTAGCTTGGATCAACGCGGATCTACAATTGTTATTTTTATATTAATTTTTTAATTTCTATACAATGCATGGTAATGTAATGAGAATTTTTTTGGGAACGATATCGGAAATTTGAATTGTTTTTAGCTTGGATCAACGTGGATCTACAATTGTTATTTTTATATTAAATTTTTAATTTCTATACAATGCATGGTAATGTAATGGGAATTTTTTTGGGAATGATATCGGAAATTTAAATTGTTTTTAGCTTGGATCAACGTGGATCACAATTGTTATTTTTATATTAGATTTTTAATATCTATACTATGCATGGTAATGTAATGGGGATTTTTTTGGGAATGATATCGGAGATTTGAATTCGAAACAATTGTTTTTAGCTTGGATCAACGTGGATCTCCTATTGTTATTTTTATATTAAATTTTTAATTTCTATACAATGCATGGTAATGTATTGGAAATTTTTTGGGAAATGATATCGGAAATTTGAATTCAAAACAATTGTTTTCAGCTATACTAGGTGCAAATTATGTTTCATTGTTTTGCAGATTTTACGTTCACAGAAGAAGATTTACACGATCCATGAGCTTTAAAATGTTAATAAAGTATTTTAGCGTATCAAATATGTATATCTGAGTGTGCGTCAATCTGTCTGTGCGATGTATATATCCACTCTCAAACAAAAAGTATCCGACTACATCTATATAATAATTGTCTAACGTGTTTGTGTTTTTTAGACCCTCAAGAAGCCCTCTGGTGACCTAGAATGCAGAACCCTTGCACATTTATAGTGTCAGCCAAGATACAGAACCAAACGTAGCCGAATTTTCAATTTCTCCTCCGGAGATGGAGAAAATCGGGGTTTTTCGAAACGTCTTTACAGATTAACCAGACACCCCCACCCCACCCCACTCCATCCTCTCGGTTACGTACAAAGTTGAAACTCTGCATATTTATAGTATCAATCACAGGACAGAACCTAACAGAGCCAACTTTCAATTGAGACTACTATTTTTGTGTCTAAACGCTATACATTGTTAAACAAAAAAAAATATTAAAAATATGGTAACTTAATTTTATTAAGGGTGCTAATTACCCTGACCCGGAGAAGCTTTAAAACTAGTTTTATATTATTTCATATAAGTCACTTATGCATTGCCCTAGTGCTGATTAACTTTTGGTACAAAAAATACACTTTTGTATTCCGAATTGACCCGCTAAAAATGCGACAAAATCTGAAATAAAAGAATAACTATTTCTAAATATACTAATTAAATACTTCTTTTACATCGCACATCACGAGAAATTATGACACAAGCCAAAATTTATAACCTTTCAGTTGTTGTTTCGGTTAAGTTGGATCAACATTAATCTATTAACCACCGAAAATGTATTAATTACTTTCCTTATATACATAATGTATAAGGAAAATATTGTGACGGGGTCGAAAATTCGAAATCGAGTTTTCGACGAGCACGTTTCAAGCATCCCTGATCACGAATCAAACATTTTTGAAGTGATGTCTGTGTGTGTGTGTGAAAGTGTGTGTGTGTGTGTGTGTGTCAGTGAGTCTGTGGAGACGATACCTGACGAACGAATGGACCCATTCGAACAAAATTTGGTACAAAACTCACAATCTTTAAACACTGGAAGCCTATTGTTTTTATACGCAATCGAATGTTCAGAACACTCCTAAATTTTCGAATGAAATTTTAAAAAAATCGTCAAAAAATCAAAACCGCTAATAAAGTTACGCAAATTGACATTTCGTATGTAATTTTTCATTAGAAAACGATTGACATAAATTTTAGAACACTAACATAAACTGTTCTCGAGATATTGCACATTTTTAAAAAAAATTATCAAAAAGTCTTATAAAAAAAAAAATTCCTATTGAGAAACATGTTCACTTTTCATATGTAATACCATGCGATACATGGCTGACATCATTCTCGTGGATCTAGATCGTTCCATTCATGAAAAAAGATACTTTAAGTAATACTTTTGTATTTGAACGCCAATAGTCATTTATCTGCTGTAAGAATAACTTATTTCTTCGTCCATAACGCTTGACGAGATTTTGGCGACGAATTTGGCGGAATGTCACCAACTTGGCGACTTTTTGAAATGTTGCCAAATTAACGAAGATCTCGCCAAATGAATAAAAATGACGCTAAATCAATGAAAATGACGACTAATTATCGAAAATTCAATATCTTGGAAAGAATATTAGTATCTACTATAAGATAAACCTATTTTTTTTACTGTAAAATAGTAAATTCATTGCATTATATAAGGAAAGTCATGTGGTGCCCACATCAGATGTTTTTAACTGTAAAAGTAGTAAATTCATTGCATTATATAAGGAAAGTCATGTGTTTCCCACAACAGATTTTTAATTAAATAACAGCATGCATTTAGAAATAGATTATTTATTTCGCTAATCGAATTTTATACTCAGAAATACAAGGTTGACAATTAAATGTACGTTACGCTACAAATAGCACATTTGTTGCGCAAAATACAATGGTATTTCCCAACTTCTAGTACGCATTAATTAAAATTGCTTATTTATATCGTACAACTTTTTATGCATGAAGCAATATCTAACATAACGCTCAATATAACTCGTGCCCGAATAGAAGCTAATCAAGCAATTTAATTAATCTCTTCTCGCTGCACATAGCACGAAAGAATTCAATTATTCCCAAATCCGACCACGTAAAGAATTATTCCAAAAGTTATTTTTTGACGCAGACAATCGGGGAAGTGTTGGGTTTTTACTGGACCGGTTTTAGAGCTCCACCTGACTGATTGACCCTCAGCGGAAACGCCTGGAAAATAATTTTCTTACTCCAAAACTAAAATCAGAAGTGTTCTGCCATGCGTAGAGAGCCATTTTGAATTTTTTTGCTTCCCCTAAAATCCTTCCGCCGCTGAAAACGATTTTGATCAGGAACTATATTGTTGCCACCGCTCTGGCGCATGTAATCAAATCCGTGCTGATATCGAATTCTGGGGTAAATGGTCCGTTTCCTACTGGTAGAGAAACTAGAATTTGGAAAGCTAATCTTTCATTCAAAATGAAAAGTACTTTAGATAACATTTTTTTATTTACTTCGAATAAAGCTTTGAATGGAAAAAGAATATATATTTTTGTGCTTTGTGTACTGTTTAGCTTTTTCACATTTTAGCGATTTTCTATATAATTTCTTTAATCAAATTGATCAATGTGAAGAAATTGGGCATCTAAAGAGCTATTTTGTTATTCGTAAAAAAAAGTTATCTATTTTCATATTGCGGTTGCTCTCTCTCTCTCTCTTCCTCCTCTCTCTCTCTCTTTCTATCTACTCTTCACTCTCTCCCTTTTTCCTTCCTACTCTCTCATTCTATCTCCTCCTCACTTTATCTATCCCTCGCTCTCTCTTTCTCTCTGTCTCTCTCTCTCCCTTCCCCTTTATCTATCTTTCTATATCCTCCTCACTTTCTCCCAAAATTTTGAATTGAAATTCCGGAAAGTGTAAAATATGAGAGTAATCGGTCAAAAAAAAATTTGTGTTGTATAAAAAAAAAGACGAGAACAAAAGGCGAAGGCTAAATATGTCGTTTGTTATTTTTCTTAGTTTTGGAAAAAGTTATGAACATAAACATCTGAAACTTTTTAAGAATAACACCAATTCAACTAAAAAATAGAAAAAAGAAACCGGATGCTTCAAATTAGAGAAAGAAGGGGAAATATAATATGGGTATGGTTCAACTAAAAATTATCCTGGAATTATTCAAGTGGGGTATCAAAAAATATGGTGCATGAAAACTAATGGGTAATAAAACATGGATGGTATAAATAAAAAATAAAAATATTCTAATCAAAAAGTATAATATCAAAAAGTATGGTGTATTAAGGCAAAGAAGTAATCAACTATTGGTGATGGAAATGAAAGATGAAAATATTCGGACAGGGCATAAAAACATATGGTGCTTTAAAACTATAGGGCAATAAAATATAGGTAGCGAAAAAAAAATGAAAATATTCCAGTATGTATCATAAAGTATTTTGCATCAAGACACCGATAAAAGTACTAAATGTTTTATTTTTATATTCGCTGAGAGAAGAAGACGGTAAAAATGTCCAGTATTCGTTTTTCTTAGTTTTAGAAAAAATAATGAACTTAAACATCTGACAAAAGTTTTAAAGGTACATCAAGCCACATAATATACAACGAAAAACGCCTGATTCGTTATTGATATATCTATTTGATTCCAAGAGGAGAGGGAAAAAATATGGTAAGTTAAACAAATTTCGAAATAATGAAGTTTGATGTTAACAGAACAACACTAGTAAAAGCAAAAATAAAAATGTGATGTGGGCAGCACATGACTTTCCCTGCAGACTTATATCCACGTTCTCTTTATTTTAATTAAATTTAATTCACTTTTATTCAATTTTCGTTTTTATTTGGTAACTGGACTCATTTTCAACGGTGACGTAGAGAAAATACGAAAAAACTGAAATATCTCAAGAACGGCTAGCCCTAGTGTAATGGGGTTGGTCTTATTCTTTTCGTCTTTAAAAATTACGTATTAAACAAGCATTTAATGGATATATTTGAGTATACGTAGTTATTTATTTTAGATTTTGGCGATTTTTGCGGACTATTTTGCAAAAAAAGTCAGGTTATTTTTTTCCGAATTGTACCAAAATCTAATCAGCACCAGGGTGTCCCACAAGTGACTTATCTACCGAATTTTGTGATATTGAGTCCATTAGTTTTTAGCTAGAGTGGATACAAGCTTTGCGGGCCATTTCGTAAAAAAGGCGAGTTCTTTTACCCCTAATCGTACCCAAAACTAATCAGCACCAGATTCGCCCACATGTGACTTACCTACGAAATTTTATGAAAATCGGTCCATTAGCTTTTTTGTTAGAGTGGATACAAAATGTGCACAGACAGACAGACACACACACAGACGTCACGCTAAAAATAGTGTTTTCGTATTCCAGAGGTCTCGAAACGTGTAGATCCGTCGAAAACTCGAGTTGCGATTTTCGGCATGATTCCAATACTTTCCCTATACATTACCATGTATTGCAGGGAAAGTACAAATTTTAAAATTTTCATGATTTTATCCTTTAGTTAATATTAGCCTAAATAAACAGCACGGATTTAGGCGATAACTTAATGAAATTCAGAATATTTAGTTAAATGAATGGGTTTTAGAGCTTTAAAATATGCTCATGCGCCAAAATCTAGATTTCGAAAATTTTGGGAAAACATTATGTTCTCTCTACACAAGCAAGAGAAAATAATAAAATCATTTTAAAATCGAAAATTTGACAAAAATTCAAATGAGTATACATTTCATGTATTATTTTGTGTGATAAAACATAAATTAATGTAAATAAAGAAAGAAGAAAGGCATGTAAATAAAGAAAGAGGAAAGGCATGTAAATAAAGAAAGAAGAAATTAATGAGTCAGTAGCGAAAATCATATGCTAACGATATCATATCTCTTTCTCACTCTGATATACGAATGTACCTATACAATATGCAGATGATTGGCTTAACCAGGCAGAAGCCAGAAAGAATCTGAGCCCCCCCCCCCCCCCAAGAGGCATACTCAGCCTCTTTAATATAAATATCCAATTTTTTATAGTGATATAACTTCATCCAATACGCCATTCAAATGTTGTATGAAAAACTGCATTTTGAGAATTCGGGGCAATTTTCATCCAAAAGATCAATTTTAGACATATATAGGGATTACTGTACTAATTCAGGATTTAGAGCATGTTGGCTTTTTGGCTATAATGAAAAGGTTGCCAATAATTTAAATGTCATTAAATTATGCGAAAACTGTATTGATATACATTTTTCTGGAATGCAAATATATTTTTGAGAAAATATTTTGGTTCATTCCATATATGTCGAGGGTTGAAGGGGGCCCCCCGGGGGAATGTCTGTCCTGTGCCCCAGTTAGGCTAAGTCAGGCCCTGTTTGTGTGGATGTACGAGAAAGTGGAATGTATCCTCTCACTTTAAACATTCCTCCACATTTTCTCAACAAGTTCATATTTTACAGTACCTGGTTCGAACAAAACACAAACACCCTCTTTCTACACTCCACCGCATACGCATATCCTCTGGGGTACTTAAAAGCAACAACAAATCGCTTTGTTACTCCAAATCCACAAGCGAAATCATGGCTGTTTTACGTACCACTTAAAAACGGGACAGCCTGCTTCGTAGTTCATTGAAGATAGTTAGAAGAGGAACTTAAACTATGTCATGGAGGGTGTTCCTCGAATTATATGACAACCTCGTCATATACTACACCATTCATTGAAGAGATCTTGGACGTGAAAAGCATCCGGGTGTTGAGCTCACAGACAACATAATGGTCGCTGTCGACGATGTTTCACCTTCAATGAAGGACGTGTTGTGACAAGAGACCTTCAAAAACAGTTTAGGCTTTCTTAAATTAATGTAAATTATGTTAGTTTTTCTGAAATCATTGCTAAATATTTTGTAACTGTATGTCGCGATGTTTACGGGCAGATGAATTCCAGTTGAGACGGAAAGAACATTGATTTTATCTGGTAAAAAAGAAAATCCATCAGACGGTAAAATATGCAGTGAAACTTTTCTGAATGAAAATTTATGGACAGCAACTATTAATAAAAGACACCTTTAAATTGTCAGGCGTAATTTACCCGATCTTATAAACAGTATAAGAAATATATATCATAAAGAAGGCATGTTTAAGATACATGCAAATATATGTGCATAAAATGCAAAATTTATAATTCAGGACTTGTCACAACACATACAAAATTCGATATTACATAGATTTTTTTCCATGTAACATAGTAAGCTGTAAAAAACCTTGCTGCCCCAATCGGGAATCGAACCCTGGATCTTCGAACTAGCCAGCCAAAACGCTACCATTGAGCTACTGGGACAAAATTACAAGCTCTTATCGTCGAAGTAGACCCTGCATTCTCCACTCTTTAATGACAGATTGGCGTGCACCTGACAATCTGACTGACAACCTCCTGCTATTTTTTGTTTCCTTATAAACATAATGTATAAGGAAAGTATTGTGACGGGGTCGAAAGTTCGAATTCGAGTTTTTGACGGGCGAGCACGTTTCAAGCATCCCTGATCACGAATCAAACATTTTTGAGGTGATGTCTGTGTGTGTGTGTGTGTGTGTGAAAGTATGTGTATATGTGAGTGTGTGTGAAAGTATGTGTGTGTGTGTGTGTCAGTGAGAGTGTGTGAAAGTATGTGTATGTGTGTGTGTGTGTGTCAGTGAGACTGTGGAGACGATATCTCACGAACGAATGGAGCGATTCGAATGAAATTTGGTACAAAAATCACAATCCGTGAATACTGGAAGCCTATTGTTTTTAAATGTAATCGAAAGTTCTGAACCCCCCTAAATTTTCGAGTGAAATTTTGAAAAATCATCAAAAAATCAAAACCTTTAAAAAGTTACGCAAATAGACATTTCTTATGTAATGTTTCTTTAGAAAACGATTGACATAAACTTTAGAACGCTAGCACGAACCGTTCTCGAGATATTGCACATTTTTAAAATAAATTTATCAAAAAATCTCATAAATTAAAAAATATATATATTAACTGTTGAGTAACATGTTCACTTTTCATATGTAATATCATGCGAAAAATTGGGTGACATCATTCTCGTGGATCTAGCTCGTTCCATTCATGAGAAAAGATACTTTGAGTAATACTTTTGTATTTGAACGCCAATAGTTATTTATCTGCTATAAGAATAATTTATTTCTCCGTCCATAACGATTGGCGAGATTTTGGCGACGAATTTGGCGGAATGTCGCCAATTTGCCGACTTTTTAAATGTTGCCAAATTAACGAAAATCTCGCCAAATGGATAAAAATGACTCTAAATCAATGAAAATGACGACTAATTGAAGAAAATTCAATATCTTGGAAGGAATATAAGTATCTACTATAAGAATAACATTTTTTTTAACTGTAAAAGTAGTAAATTCATTGCATTATATAAGGAAAGTCATGTGCTGCCCACATCAGATTTTTTAAATTTATAATTAGAGTGTTTATTCCTAAATACACATTTTTCCGATCAATAGATTTAATTGGCGTCCTAAAGAGTTAAGCCTTATTAGTTTCGTAATATACCGGTCACTACATTAAATGAAAAATGCGTTCGACCACTCAATTCAGAAGCCGTTGAAATGTATACGCAAAACAGTTTAATGTCGAATGACATGTTAAAAATAATGTTCCAGTCAATCACATTTATAAACCCTAATTCAGTACGATTTCTGCCTTAAAAATAATATTGCCTGATAATTCAAAGCACAAGAAAACTCATTCTGAAATTTCCAAATCACTGCATTCAATCAATTAATTACTTTCCCTGCGTACAATATATAATGTGCAGGGAAACTATTGTGACTGGGTAGAAAATTCGAATTTAGGTGTTCACGTTTTGAGCAGCTGTGACCTCAGATCGAACGTTTTTGAGATGGTATCTTCCCTCACAGCAAAGATCGTCACATGTCTGGCAGTGACGTTGTAGTCACGTGACACCTGGGTCACAATGTGTCATCATATTTGTGACTTCTATGAGACGTTACGTATTAGTAACTTTGTAACTTCATTGTGACTATATTCTGTGACGTTTGCACAATTTAATTAACACGTAACAATGTGGCGACATTACAATGGCAATTACAATGTGACGTCACAAACAAGTTAATATGCAACGTCTAAAACGACCATGAAAATGACCAAAATGACTTCGCTGTGACCTACCTCAATATGACATTGCCGAGACGTACTGCGACGTCCCAAAGTCACAGTGTGACGTAAATCTTACGTCACTGTGAAAAAAATGCTGTTAGGGTTTAGTAGAAATACTAGGGGCTTCGTCTCTGCTCATTACGCTCGTCAAATTCAGGGGGCTGGCTCTCTTTATGCTTTTTAAAAAGTCTAATGAATTAACAGAATGAATAACCATTGTTAATTCATTACGATTTTTATAACTATAGAGGAGAAGAAATATCTCTAACACTTTTAACATCTTAACTGACGGAATAACCGATAATCGCAAAGTTTGTTTACAATTGAAAGTCGCTTTTGAAGTAATGTTATTGGTGTTATGTTTTATGGAGAATTAAGAGCAATAGCGTGGTTGTAAGCTGTACCCACCCTGTCGAGGAATTTAATTTTAAGTTCCAGTGTACTTACTACCGTTCTAGTCTAATCTAAAAAAATCTGATGTGGATAGCACATGACTTTCCCTGCAGACTTATATTCACGTTTTCTTTATTTTAATTAAATTTAATTCACTTTTAATTCAATTTTCGTTCTCATTTGATAACTAGACTTATTTTCAAAGGTGGTGTAGAGAAAATACGAAAAAACTAAAATATCTCGAGAAAAGCTAGTCCTAGTGTAATAGGGTTGGTCTTATTCTTTTCTTCCTTAAAAATTACGTATTAAACAAGCATCTATATTTGAGCATACGTAATTTTTTATTTTAGATTTTTGCGATTTTTGCGGGTTATTTTGCAGTAAAAGGTAGATTATTTATTTCCGAATCGTACCAAAATCTAATCAGCACCAGGGTGTCTTACAAGTGACTTATCTACCGAATTTTATGAAATTCGGTCCATTAGTTTTTCAGCTAGAGTGGATACAAGCTTTTGCTGGCCATTTTGCAAAAAAAAAAGCGCGGGTTTTTTTTTATCCCGAATCGTATCCAAAACTAATCAGCACCAGATTCGCCCACAAATGACTTACCTACCAAATTTTACGAAATTCGGTCTATTAGTTTAGTTAGAGTGGATACAAAATCCGCACAGACAGACAGACAGACACACAGGCACACAGACAGACACACACACAAACGTCACGCTAAAAATGGGTTTTTCGTATTCTAGAGGTCTCGAAACGTGTAGATCCGTCGAAAACTCGAGTTGCGATTTTCGACATGATTCCAATACTTTATGCATTACCATGTATTGCAGGGAAAGTAGAAAAATACCTATAGTTCTAATGTTTTCAGTGCTTCAATAATTCCGTTCTCGCCCATCTTTGTGACGTTTCTGCCAACAACCAATCACAGAGAAGTTGGCAAGCTCAACCCATTAAATCGTTTCCCATACTGGTAAATATAAATATTATTAATTAATATTTTATTAACTATGGCTTAAATCAATATGGCGTCCTTGCATATATACAGATTCATATTAGTCTATATGTAAAATTTCGAAACTGCATTTTATCGTCTATTTGCAATGCAGTGTTTACACTGCATTGCGAATCTGATAATTTTCTCTATAGACTTAAGTTCCTTTTCTTTGAAATTAACTGCACAAAATAACACGCATAATTACTACTTTCCCTGCAATACATGGTTAATGTATAGGGAAAGTATTGGAATCATGCCGAAAATCGCAACTCGAGTTTTCGACGGATCTACATGTTTCGAGACCTCTAGAATACGAAAAAACTATTTTTAGCGTGACGTCTGTGTGTGTGTGTGTCTGTCTGTGCAGATATTGTATCCATTCTAACTAAAAAACTAATTGACCGAATTTCATAAAATTTGGTAGGTAAGTCACTTGTTGGCGAATCTGGTGCTGATTCGTTTTGGGTACGACTCGGGATAAAAGAACCCGCTTTTTCTGTGAAATGATCCGCAAAAGCTTGTATCCACTCTAGCTGAAAATCTAATAGACCAAATTTTACAAAATTTGGTAGACAAATTGCTTGTAGGTCACCCTGGTGCTGATTC
This sequence comes from Amaurobius ferox, assembly GCA_951213105.1. NCBI lineage: Eukaryota > Metazoa > Arthropoda > Arachnida > Araneae > Amaurobiidae > Amaurobius > Amaurobius ferox. Next base: position 60,019,623 of record OX578150.1, on the reverse strand, counting down.
GATTTTGGTATGATTCGGAAAAAAATAACCTGCCTTGTTTTGCAAAATGGCCCGCAATAATCGACAAAATCTAAAATAAAAAACTACGTATGCTAAAATATATCCATTAAATGCTTGTTTATGCGTAATTTTTAACGAAGAAAGGAATAAGACCAACCCCATTACACTAGGACTAGCCGTTCTTGAGATACTTTAGTTTATTCGTTTTTTCTCTACGTCAACTTTGAAAATGAGTCCAGTTACCAATTGAAAACGAAAATTGAATTAATAGTGAATTACATTTAATTAAAATAAAGAGAATGTGTATATAAGTCTGCAGGGATTGTCATGTGCTGCCCACATCAGATTTTTTAAAATTATATTGAATTTGCACTATTAATTCAAATTTCGTTTTCTTTTGATAACTGGACGTATTTTCAAAGGCGACGTAGCTAAAATACGAAAAAATTAAAATATCTGCACGAATACGTTAATATAATATACGACTAATACATTACGACTATACATACGACTATACGACTAATCAGGAATACGCTAATATATAATATACTATAATATACGACTAGTAATAGGGTTGATCATATTCTTTTCACTGTCAAAAACTACGTATAAAACACGCATTTAATTGATACATTTGAGCATATGTAGATTAAATTTAGATTTTAACATTTTTTGCGGGCCATTTCTCAAAAAAAGGTGCAGGTTTTTACTTTCCCTGCAATAAGTGGTAATGTATAGGGAAAATATTGGAATCATGCCAAAAATCGCAACTCGAGTTTTCGACGGATCTACACGTTTTGAGGCCTCTAGAATACGAAAAAACTCTGATGTGAGCCCAATCTCGCCAAATTGATAAAAATGACTCTAAATCAATGAAAATGACGACTAATTGAAGAAAATTCAATATCTTGGGAGGAATATAAGTATCTACTATAAGAATAACAATTTTTTTAACTGTAAAAGTAGTAAATTCATTGCACTATATAAGGAAAGTCATGTGTTGCCCACATCAGATATTTTTAAATATGTGGAAATGTACGTAAATGGGTGTATGTGCGTACGGGTCTGTACGTGTATGGTGTATGGCCGAGAATCTATAGACCAGATATCTCACAAATTTCTAGAGCGTTTTAAAACTTAGTATATATAAATAAAGTAATATATTTGTATAAATAAAACTAAATAGAACGTTATATAAATAAAATAAAATATTGTGTTCCGTATCCTGTTAACATGAAGTTGAAAGATAAATAGTAAAATTGGGAGACAATGTTGATACTCTCCAGAAAATAACATTAACTTTACTAGAAATGTATAGCATAATTGGATTCAACAACTACATTGACTAAATAAATTCTATTTTACTTTAACATCAAGCCATACAAATCATTAAAGGGAGTTACATACGTTTTTACCACACTGATCCATATTTAACTTCCACCAATACATCAAGCGAGACAAAACACATATTGCAACCCTTACGTTTGATTCGTCTTCTGCAAACATTATTACGTCTGTTCCATTTTATTTCCTGAATTTCTCAGGATACCAGTAGGTTAAAACGGTTCTATGACTCAAAGAACCAGCGTGAAATAATTAAGTAAACAAACCAAAAATTTTATTGCGTGAATTTTATCCCCGTAATGGCAACGGAGACGTTGCAGTCATCAAAACACCTCAATCATCTCGGTCATTTTATTAACTTTACAAATGTTCCTGTCGCTTTTTCTGTGTAATCTATCCACAGCAGCGTAACAACTCAACCTCTGTTCCAGGTTACCCTTCCATCTCCGCTGGCCCAAAACTTTCGGAAGAATGACCCTGCTCAGGCACGTCATTACCCAGCGCACTGGAGCACATTCCTGGCAAGGCCGTTTCCCGTGAAAGAAACAAGTTCGTTTTTTTTTTCCATCATCTCAAAATGATATTAATTCCGAATAAAAAAAAAAATATATGATTGGAAGAAAATGTGTATCAGGTTCGGCTTTTGACGTGGGCTGAAAACACTCCTGACCTATACATAAATGTATGGATTAGGCGATACATGGCGTGTCTAGTGGGGCCAAGGAGGCAATTGTCCACTGTGACATCGCGATGGATATATGTATCGATGTGGCTATCGATGCATCGTTGCAATTGTATATGATGCCCTCCCCCACTGAGTTCCGGTGTATGATGCTTACTGTGTATCATTACAATAAGTTTCGTATCATATAATGTATATGTGTGTGTGTGTGTGTGCTGTTATTGTTAAGACCCAGACCGTCCGACCTACCAGAAAGGTGTAAGGTAACTGTTTGAACGGCTGGGAAGTGACACCCAATTTAGACCGGAACCCAGTGGGGGAGGCATCCATAGGGACCGTACCCTCCTTCCCCTACCACCAACCTCTCGGAAGGACTTACGGACCTACATGTTTAACATGATCATACTCCGCATGAACACGGCGACCGTTGTGGCAGCGCGCAAATCTAGCGCGCAAACCACCGGGCTACCGCGTCCGAAATGTGCCAACAGCACGCGGTGTTCCCAGGTGGTCACCCGACACTCACCCAAGTACTAACCGCGCCCGATGCTGCTTGACTTCGGTGATCTAACGAGAACCGGTGTTTTCAGCACGGTAGGGCCGGTGGCATATGTGTGTGTGTGTTGTTGAGACCCAGACCGTCCGACCTACCAGAAAGGTGTAAGGTAACTGTTTGGACGGCCGGGAAGTGCCACCCAATTTAGACCGGAACCCAGTGGGGGAGGCATCCACAGGGACCGTATCCTCCTTCCCCTACCACCAACCTCTCGGAAGGACTTACGGACCCACATGTTTAACGTGATCGTACTCCGCGGGTGTGTGTGTGTGTGTGTGTAAATTTTCCACTAAGCTAAACAAATCTCTGTGCATATAAAATTTTTATCAGTTAGCGGTATATGTGCAAATAAGATACATATATCGCAACTTCTTTGATACAGTTGAACGTAGCTTGTATGTCTTAATCTAGTTCCTTGCAATCCCCAAGAAAAGCGATGTTGTCGCTTGTTGAACAGGAACCGATTACGGCAGAAAGACGTCAGGATGACCTTTATCTCAAAGTGTAAAGTCATCAGAAGGATTGAATCAGGACAGTCACAGACAAAAGTTTCCAGAGCACTGAATGCGCCACAATATGTAATCTCTAGTGGAGAAGGTTCGAAAACCCCGGAAACTTTATACGACAACCATTACAATGCCGTCCAAAAGTGTTAACCCCTCGGCAGGGCAGGTATTAACTGGACAACGTCACAGGATGATGTCTACAAAGTAACTATCTGGAGAGCTGCAGCCGTCACAGGAGCAACTGTTTCCAGACACACTGTTTGATACCTTACACCTTCAGGTAGGTCGGACGATCTGGGTTGAAGAAGAAGATACACTATTTACAAGAGGATTATGGAAACAGTTGCTCCTGTGACGGCTGCAGCTCTCCAGAGTCTTGGTATGAGCAGAGCAGACCTAATGCTGAAGTTCTTTTACTGGCAAGATTCACAGAGAAGACATACTGGAACCTCATGTTAAGCTTTTTTTTTAGTTGCCGTAAGTTCACAATTCATATTCATGGACGATAACACGCGCAACACCGCTCTCGGCTGGTGGATAATTTTCTGCAAATAAAAGATATCCAGTGAATGCAGCTACCATCGGAAGCTCCAGATATGAAAATCATTCAACATGAGCGGAATGCAGTAGGAAGACTATTTACACCCCGTCATCCTCCCCAAATGACAGATTTAGAGCTAAAAACAGTTTTACTTCAGGAGTGGGCTTTTTTGTACACACAGATCATGAACAACCTCATAGAAAGCATAAAAAATTAATGTGAGGCTTGCGTGTCTGCAAGAGGCGACCACATACTTTATTAATACTCATGTTTCAGAAATTGTTTCAGTTTTTACTTTCCTTATATACATAATGTATAAGGAAAGTATTGTGACGGGATCGAAAATTCGAATTCGAGTTTTCGACGGGAGAGCACGTTTCAAGCATCCCTGATCACGAATCAAACGTTTTTGAAGTGATGTCTGTGTGTGTGTGTGTCAGTGAGTCTGTGGAGACGATAACTGAGGAACGAATGGACCGATTCGAACGAAATTTGGTACAAAAATCACAATCCGTAAACACTGGAAGTCTATTGTTTTTATACGCAATCGAATGTTCAGAACCCCCCTAAATTTTCGAGTGAAATTTTGAAAAAATCGTCAAAAAATCAAAACCACTAATAAAGTTACGCAAATAGACATTTCTTATGTAATTTTTCCTTAGAAAACAATTGACATAAATTTTAAAACGCTAACATGAACCGTTCTCGAGATATTGCACATTTTTCAAAAAAATTATCAAAGAAGTCATATAAAATAAAAAAAATATATTTCCCATTGAGAAACATGTTCACTTTTCATATGTAATAACATGCGATAAATTGGGTGACATCATTCTCGTGGAACTAGCTCGTTTCATTCATGAAAAAAGATACTTTTAATAATACTTTTGTATATGAACGCCAATAGTCATTTATCTGCTATAAGAATAACTTATTTCTCCGTCCATAACGCTTGGCGATATTTGGGCGACAAATTTGGCAGAATGTCGCCAACTTGGCGACATTTTTAATTGTTGCCAAATTAGCAAAAATCTCGCCAAATGGATACAAATGACGCTAAATCAATGAAAATTACGACTAATTGAAGAAAATTCAATTTCTTGGAAAAAATATAAGTATCTACTATAAGAATAACATTTTTTACTTTCCCTGCAATACATGGTAATGTATAGGGAAAGTATTGGAATCATGCCGAAAATCACAACTCGAGTTTTCGACGGATCTACACATTTCGAGACCTCTAGAATACAAAAAAAACCATTTTTAGCGTGACGTCTGTGTGTGTGTCTGTGTATCTGTCTGTCTGTGTGTCTGTCTGTCTGTCTGTGCAGATTTTGTATCCACTCTAACTAAAAAACTAATGGACCGAATTTCACAAAATTTGGTAGGTAAGTCACTTGTGAGCGAGTCTGGTGCTGATTAGTTTTGGGTACGATTTGGGATAAAAGAACCCTCCTTTTTTTGCGAAATGGCCCGCAAAAGCTTGTATCCACCCTAACTGAAAAACTAATGGACTAAATTTCACAAAATTTGGTACATGAGTCACTTATGGATCACGTTGGTGCTGATTAGATTTTGGTACGAATCGGAAAAAAATAACCTGCCTTTTTTTGCAAAATGGCCCGCAAAAATCGTCAAATTCCAAACTAAAGAAGTAGGTATACTCAAATGTATTCATTAAATGCAGGTTTAATACGTAATTTTTAGCGACGAAAAGAATAAGTCCAAAACCATTACACTAGGACCAGCCGTTCTCGAGATATTTTAGTTTTTCGTACTTTTCCTACGCCACCTTTGAAAACAGAAATCGTCAAATTCTAAACTAAAGAACTAGGTATACTCAAATATATCCATTAAATGCTTTTTTAATACGTAATTTTTAACGACGAAAATAATATTAAGACCAACCCCATTACACTAGGTCCAGCCGTTCTCGAGATATTTTAGTTTTCCGTGTTTTCTCTACGCCACCTTTAATAATAAGTCCGGTTACCGAATGAGAGCGAAAATTGAATTAAAAGTGAAATAAATTTAATTAAAATATAGAGAACGTTAATATAAGTCTGCAGGGAAAGTCATGTGCTGCCCACATCAGATTTTTTAAACAGTAAAAGTAGTAAATTCGTTGCATTATATAAGGAAAATCATGTGTTGCCCACATCAAATTTTTTCCTAAGAAAAGGAAAATCGCGGTTTGGCAGCTTTCTTTAAAAGATGAATAATTTCTGCATAAAATCATTTTTTAAATTTAATTTTTTGTTATACTTCTATTACGTTTTTACATACACATACCTTTCGGATTAAAATGGGGCCCATTTTATAATTCTGTTAACATGTTAAATGGTAAAATATATTGAATCTCCCCCCCCCCCCCCCTACGTTTGAAATGCATCCGGGATTCTAGCTAGAGTAGAAAGGCGCGATTACTAAGCAAAGTTTTTTTTTTGAAATTATTATTATTATTATTCCTTCGAATCATCAGCCCTAATTCAAATTTTTCAAAATATTAGATTTTTCCTTTGACGTAGAAGATAAGTCAGATCGAATGAGACCAAATCTAAGATTCTGGCTTGAGTGGAAGAGTTCGATGATTTAAAAAAAAAAATGGTTTGGAATGTTTTGATTATCTTTTTGCACGGTTACCCTTAATTTGAATTTTTGGAATTTTCTCTTGATTTCGAAGTTGTGGCGAATCGAATGACATCAAAACCAAGATTCTGGCTATAGTGGAAGAGCTCGATAATTTTCATATGCCATGCGATCAGTAAGTTCCGTGAATATAGATACGTAGAATATTATATACCCAGTATATTCAGTAAATACCGGGTGGTCAGAATTAAAACACCCCTACTCTGAGCTTTCTATACAATGAACTACTCAGTGTAAAGGCTCCAAAATTGTTGAACCTACTATTCAAGACATGGGGAAAGGGATTACGCGAAAAAAAAAAAATAGTTCCAGAAACACCGATAGGTGGCGCTGTGCAACAGAAAATATGCTGAAAAGACACAAAATAATCACAAAAAAACAAACACATGCGATATGGAATTTTTCCTTTTTAATTTCTTTTGCTGATATTAAAAAAAAAGAAGATACAAAAGTGAAGAAAATTAAACTATCATTGTAACTGCAATTTCGCACTGTAAGCACAAAACTTTGCATAAACCCTTGGTTTGCAGCTACTATGTTCTGGGCTTAAAGGGGATAAAACTGGGAAATTTTCATTCTTATCAGCGATGGCTATCACACTGCCAGAACGCGCTTTCCTTGTGAAGCTGTTTTATGAAAACAAAGGACATGCTGCAGCTGCACTTCGAGAGTTTCGTCGACTTAAGAATTAGCGCAAAGGACCATTACTTCCACGAGCTTCCATGAGAATGATCGCTCGATTCGAGAAAACTGGACATCTTGGAATTCAGCCGGGTCGAGGACGCAAATCGACTCGTTCAGATGTCGTTGACGATGTTGCCACCGCTATTGTTGAACAATCAATGGATAACGTTATACGCAGCATTCCCTGCATCGATAAGGTCCTTGTGATATGAATGTTTGGTACGTTCGAATAAAATGTGTTACAAATGTGTATTTTGTGTCTTTTCAGCATATTTTCTGTTGTACAGCGCCACCTATCGGTGTTTCTGGAACTAATTTTTTTTTCGCGTAGTCCCTTTCCCCATGTCTTGAATAGTATGTTCAACAATTTTGGAGCCTTTACACTGAGTAGTTCGATCTATAGAGAGCTCAGAGTAGGGGTGTTTTAATTCTGACCACTCGGTAGTACGCAAAAAATTTAAATTTGCTAATCATTTTTAAATGCATACTTTCTAAATAATCATTCTATAATATTTTATAACAATAGTTTATAGTAATCACATGCTATACACATCAAGTTTCCCTTTAAAATCACTGCTATTTTTAATACACACCCACACAAATCTTAACACTTCTCATGTGAAGTGAATAATTATTTTGTTCCATTAAAACAGCTTTTGTCAACACTGATATTTATATGTTTACAAGTCACAACAGTTGGTGATTTTGATTATCATTTTAAGAGAACGGTGGACGTTGAAATGAGCAAAAATCGACTAAAAAAAGTTTTTTTTTCTAATATATAACATTATTTTACACATTTAACCTTTTACTTACGGGTGGAACAGCGTCCATCCCAAACGAAGAACCTCCCAAAAAAACAGGTATTTGAAATATCACCCCCCTTGAAGGCATTGACGTCCATGGAAATCGCCGACAGAAACATTGCATCTGCTGAGGGTGCAATGTTTCTGTCGGCGATTTCCATGGACGCCAATGCTTGCAAAGGGGGGTCGAACTGTTTGGGATTGGGTATTTCAAATACCTGTTTTTTGGGGAGGTTCTTCGTTTGGGATGGATGCTGTCCTACCCGTAAACAAAAGGTTGAATGCATTTTTTTCGAAACTGGATTTTCAAAGGTTTTACATTTTTAAAATGCTCCATGAGTCTTAATTTTTGTTTGAGATGCAGGATATTTGGCAAGAAGACACCTTTCATACTTTTTTAATGAAACTGAGTACGCATTTTATAATTGGACTTTATAAAGGTAATTAAAAGTGAATAAGAACCTAATTAAATGATGAAAATTAAGTTTTAATACAGAAAAATATTTTTTTAAAAATTAACTTTCTAAGGGATTTGAAAATGAATATCCAAATTTGTTCATAATGTATTTTTGAGTAATCATAATGTAAAATTAATCAAAAATATGAACAAATGGCAAGCAAGGAACATTTTCAAATTTTCGTTAAAAAAAATTAAATTAAAAAAAAAATACAAAATTACAACAAAATTGAAAAAAAATTTAAGGGTATTTTATACAAATATATGTATTTTATATAAATAATAAATGGAATATATATACAAATTTTCATGTTCTTAAGTCAATAAATAAATAAAAATAATATCAACGTCCACCGTCCCCTTAACACGCTGTGAGATGTTCATATGTCATGTGAGATGTATTATATTTTAATTCAGGTTAATTATCATTTGCTCTTATTTATTTTATTGCAATTGTTGATTTCCTTTAAGCTCATTGGGGCGCAAAATAATCTTTTTGTTCACAGTAACTAAACATGGTTATATAATGACAAAACTTTCAGAAAGCTAAGAGATACATACACTTCTTGAAGATTTTTGCACATTCTTGACTTTCTATTCATTGTTATTCATTCTTTTGTTTTCGTCTTTAAGTTTTCTATCTATTCTGGTTTAATAGTTGTAATCTCCTCAGCATATTATATCTTAATGACTTACTTTCCATTGTTTTCCTCATTCTGAAAGTGTTTTATAATATCTCTTCCAGACCTTCCTTAGTTTAATAGCATCCTCCATCTACAGGAGGACAATAACTGCCATTCCTGTAGAAGAGCAGATTTCAGCTGTTGGAGATTTTGAAAGGGGTAAACAGGCAGAACCAATTCTCCCAAGGGCATCTGAAAGATTTTTGAGGGGATTGAAGTTGGGTGCATACCCTGGCCACTGCATGTGAGCAATGCCTTCGCTCTCAAGATACTTGTCCACTAGCCCTGCTCTATGTGGATGGGCGTTATCGTCTATTAAAAGAAAACCTAGCTGTAGTGTAGAATCTCACGAAGAGTTCACAGACTTGATACCTTTCCACCGTCACAGTAACCCGGTGAACACTGCAAAGAACCTTGCTGTCCCAACCAGGAATCGAACCACGGATAACCGTACTGACCAGCCGACGCTCTACGGTTGAGCTACTGGGGCAGAATTGCATTATCAAAGTAGACTCTGCATTCTTCACCCTCTAATATCAGATTTATGTGCAACTGGCAATCTGACTGATCACTTCCGGCTATTTTTACCTCAGGTTAGCCTCCTGTTGCTATTTTTATCCTCCAGGTCAGCGTCCTGCGTGGTCGTTGACCTCCCGATTTGAAATAGGCGCTCAATATCTATCAGAGTCCACTGAATCCGTGGTAGTCATACTAGCTTCACTTTCAGACCCTGACATGTTTGCACTAACTAACCTATAAGGTTGATTTCTTTGTTGATATGTTGTCATTGTAAAGAACCTTGCTACCCCTACCGAGATTCGAAACACGGATCTTCATACTGACCTGCCGATGCTCTACCGTTGAGCTATTGGGACGGAATTACAAGCACTTATTGTCGCAGCGATCTGCAAACCGCGCCGATCTGCAACACGCGCAGATCGGTGCGGTAGCCCAGAGTAATCTCTCTGTGTAATCCATTAGTGTAATCTATCGGTGTAATATATCAGTATAATCTATCTGTGTAATCTATCGGTGTAATTTAATCTATCAGTGTAATCTATCTGTGCCATCTATCGGTGTAATTTATCAGTGTAATCTATATGTGTAATCTATCGTGTAATCTACTAGTATAATCTATTGATGTATTCTATCAGTGTAATCTATCGGTGTAATCTATATGCGTAATCTATCGATGTAATCTATCTGTGTAATTCATCAGTGTAACTGATATTCATCATTACACTGATAGATTACATCAATAGATTACACTAATAGATTACACCGATATAAGTTTTATATCGGTGTAATCTATTAGTGTAATCTATTGATGTAATCTATTAGTGTAATCTATCGGTGTAATCCATCTGTGTAATCTATCGGTGTAATCTAATCTATCAGTGTAATCTATCAGTGTAATCTATCGGTGTAATCTTTCAGTGTAATATATCGATGTAATATATCTGTGTAATATATCTGTGTAATCTATCGGTGTAATCTATTGGTATAAACTATTGATGTAATCTAGCAGTGTAATCTATCAGTGTAATCTATCCGTTTAATCTATTAGTGTAATCTAGTGATGTAATCCATCGGTATAATCTATCTGTGTAATTTACCCCGAAAGGTACAGAGAGAACACGTGTAAAATTGTCGAAACTATTTCATCCGCCACGTCCTATCGACAATTTCGCATAATATCAATTTTGGATAATGATAGGATTTATATATTATTGTTTTAAAATAAATCTGTCAACCCCCTTGGTTCAATTAGATATGTGATTAAAATTTATTTTCTATTATATATTCCCATATGCCACTGTTGTGTAGGGGAGGGCATCGAAATAGTTTGTGTTTTCTCATAATTTATAATTTGAATTCATGTATTCTGCCCCTGTGAACGATTATTTATGCATCAGTAAAGAAAATTCATCAATGTCGAGATATTCGCCTCTTCTACACGTTGAATAGAAAAATTTAAAGCTACAGTATTTTAGACTATATAAATTCATAATGACGATCGATCTCAGACTGTAGGCTTAACGGTAAAAAGTGAAAAATTATTTAACTCGAGTCTGAAATATAAGTGATATGAATGAAATATTATTCACTGATCTTACATAGAGAGGCAGGCGATTTATATTTCGATGATGTTATTTCGAATAAAGTTCACTTTATGTAATTAGCATTGTCTTTTTCGATGAGTTTACAAGTATAATAAATTACTGTAGTACTGTGATAATTTAAAATATATCAGCTCTGAATTTATCATATTTTAGAGATGTTTAAAAGAAAATTGCATTTCAGTTGAAAAGTGTCTTATAATCAATGCTTTATGCATGATTAATATTTCTTGCTTCTCATAATTTATAGTTTGAATTTATGTATTTTGCCCTGTAAACGTTTATTTATGCATCAATAAAGCAAATTCACGTTCAATAGTTGAAATTAAAGATACAGTATTTTAGACTATCTAAATTCATAATGACGATCGATTTTAGACTGTAGGCTTAACGGTAAAAAGTGAAATATTATTTAGCTTTGGAGTTTGGAATTTAAGTGATATGCATGAAATATTCATTGATTTTACATAAAGAGGCAGACGATTTATATTTCGATGATATTATTTGGGGAAAGTTCATTTTAAGTAATTAGCGTTGTCTTTTCCGATGAAGTTTCAGATTTTCGAGTATAATAAATTACTGTAGTACTGTGATAATTTAAAAAATATCAGGACAGAATGTATCGCATTTTAGAGATGTTTAAAAGAAAATTGTATTTCAGGTGAAGCGTGTTTTATAATCAATGCTTTAAGTATGATTAATCTTTCTTGTTTCTCATAATTTATAGTTTGAATTCCTGTATTCTGTTCCTGCAAACGTTCATTTATGCATTAATAAAGCAAATTCATCGATGTCAAGAGATTCGTCTCATCGTCACGTTGAATATATTTTAGATTATCTAAATTCATAATCACGATCGATCTCAGACTGTACGCTTAACGGTAAAAAGTGAAAGAATCCTGTCCGTGCGTAAATTAATTCCTTTGTTTCCAAAGGATAGTCACACCATGCAGAGAGGAAACAATTCTTTGGCTGGAGTAAGGTCCATCACCTTATTGTTTTCAAGGAAGTAGCAGCGTATGAATTTTTATCTACAAGGAAGATGAAAATATAAGTCATCCTTCCGTTATTAGACGATGAATAGCGATAGTTCCATAATGAAATTACGTTCTAAAATTACATATTCTGAAGCTATCGTTGAGGCTTTCGTTATCGTTGGCTCTACTGAGACTAATTTAATAAACACGTCTCCAAAAGCGATTCTAGAGAAACACATGGGTTACGATTTCAACCAGTGGTCGAAAAGAAAATGTATTGAAAGCTAAGTTTGAACGGTCTGCAATTAGTACAGAATAGGGTCATGATAAATAAATCAATACAGATTAGCAACAATTTATTTAAATCGTTAATACAAGATTTAAGGAACAAAATAATGTTCGGTCCTGCCAAGTAAAGTCATGTTCAAATCTGGCAAGTGTATGTTATGCTTGGCGTGATGACAAACCCTGATTTCCATTAGTCTGTAGCTCAGCCCTCAGGAAAGCTAAAGACTTGTTTCTTTTTTTTCTTCTATAAAGCCGTCTCATGGTTGAGAAAAAGAATAGAAAATTACAATTGCTAATGTAGCATAAAAAAAATAATATGAAAATTAATTTTGACTATCTTCATTCCGGCTTTTTTATTTTTCCTACCATACATGGTATAACATAAAATTGAACGTATTGGAATCGTGTCGGAAATATCAACTCGAATTTTCGGTGAATTTACATGTTTCGAGCATTCTAAAATCCGAAAGAACTATTTTTAACGTGATGTCTGTGCGTGGATCTCTCTGTCTGTGCAATATATGTATCCACTCTAACTAAAAACTCAATGGGCCAAAATTCACAAAATTTGGTTGATAAGTCACTTGTGGGCGACCCTGGTACTGATTAGATTTTGGTATGATTTGAAAAAAAAAAAACTTGCCGTCTTTGGAAAATGGTTCGCAAAAATTGTCAAAATCTAAAATGAAAGGCTGCGTATACTTAAATGTGTATCAAATAGATGCAAATCTTATATGTTGCAGACTTCGACAATAATGGCTTGCAATTTCATCCCAATAGCTCAACGGTAAAGGATCAGCTAGCCAGTTCGGAGATACAGGATTCGATTCCCGGTTGGGGCAACAGGGTTCTTTACAATGGTGCCCGAACGCGAATTAACCCTGTAAGTTAATGCAAAGATGTCGGAGGTATGAAAGTGACTTAGTACGACTAGCACGGATTCAGTGGGATATTTAGCGCCGATTTCAAAATAAGAGGATAACGAACCCGCAGGATACTAACCTGAGGTAAAAATAGCAGGAGGTGGTCAGTGGATTGTCAGTTGCACGCCAATCTGACATTAGAAGATGGAGAATGCAGAGCCCACTTCGCCAATAAGGGCTTGCAATTTCACCCCCGTAGTTCAAAGGTAGAGCGTCGGCTGGCCAGTTCGGAGATCCAAGGTTCGATTCCCAGTTGGGGCAGAAAGGTTCTTTACAGCTCTTTTAGTCAAAAAATTATGCATTTTCTCTACGATTTCGAATTTTTCTACGAACCAACTCCATAATTCTATGGCTAACCGTTATCGAAATATTTTAGTTTACCGAATTTTTAAAGCGTCGCCTTTGAAAATGCGTCCAGTTCCCAAATGAAAAAATCTGATGTGGGCAACACATGACTTTCCTTATATAATGCAATGAATTTACTACTTTTACAGTTAAAAAAAATATTATTCTTATAGTAGATACTTATATTCTTTCCAAGATATTGAATTTTCGACGATTAGTCGTCATTTTCATTGATTTAGCGTCATTTTTATCCATTTGGCGAGATTTTCGCTAATTTGGCCACACTTAAAAAAGTCGCCAAGTTGGCGACATTCGGCCAAATTCGTCGCCAAGCTTTATGGATGGAGAAATAAATTATTCTTATAGCAGATAAATGACTATTGTAGTTCAAATACAAAAGTATTACTCAAAGTATATTTTCTCATGAATGGAACGAGCTTGATCCACGAGAATGATGTCACCCAATTTATCGCATGATATTATAAATGAAAAGTGAACATGTTTCTCAACAGTTAATATTTTTTTTAATTTATGGGATTTTTTGATAAATTTGTTTGAAAAACGTACAATATCTCGAGAACGGTTCATGCTAGCGTTCTAAAGTTTAAATCAATCGTTTTCTAAGGAAAAATTATATAAGAAATGTCTATTTGCGTAACTTTATTAAAGGTTTTGATTTTTGACCCACCTAAATTTCACTCGAAAATTTAGGTGGGTTCTGAACATTTGATTGTGTTTAAAAACAATAGACTTCCAGTATTCACGGATTGTGATTTTGAACCAAATTTCATTCGAATCGCTTCATTCGTTCCTGAGATATCGCCTCCACAGACTCACTGACACACTCATACTTTCACACAAACAGACACACACACATACTTTCACACACACACACATCACTTCAAAAATGCTCGATTCGCGATCAAGGATGCTTGAAACGTGCTATCCCGTCGAAAACTCGAATTCGGATTTTCGACCCCGTCACAATGCTTTCTTTATACATTATGTATATAAGGAAAATAAAAAGTAAATTGAATTAAAACTGCGAATTCAGCGTAATTCAAAATAATTATCAGTGTTATTTTATGCAATTAAACTCAATTTAAAGAATTGTAAGAGTAAGAAAGAGAAAACGAATGTATCTGAAGCGAAAGTCATGTGTTGCCCACATCAGATTTTTGCTTTCTCATACTATATAATATAGCATAAAGTTTTGCTTTCACGAAAATTTCCGAATTCGAGATTTTGATGCCAATATATGTTTTAAGACCTCCTGAATACGTTTTGACTATTTTTGGAGTGATGTCCGTCTATCTGTCTTAATGTCTGTGGTCGATTTCTTGTGTGCACAATAACAGCCACAAATATTAATGGATTTTCACGACACATTATATCCGGCTTTGTTATAAAAAAATCTAGAACTAGATTGATTTTTTTTTAAATTCGAGCATAAACATCGAAATTTATTCGAAAATATGTATTTTTTTAACATGGCAACATAGGACAAAATTTGACATAATCATGCACAAAAGGGTTTATTTATGGCTCGATCACGAGACTTAATAGTTTCTGTCATTGCTCTGAAAAATAGCTGCGATACAATTTTGTTTGTTCGTGACGTCATTTGTCCCCTTGGAGGAGTGTGTGTGGGGGGGGGGGAGTTACCCTCAGTAAGTACATTGTCAAATATGGTATCAATCAAAAGATTTTTTCAAGCCCTTTAAAGTGAAGGATAACACGCTATAGTTATAATCATTCAAACTCGCTATACCGATTTTTCAATTTTTTTCTTGTAAAATTTGAAAACAAAAACAAAGAATTCTGGTATGATAAATTCAAGTTAAACAGTTTAATTTTTACAGTTTAATTTTTACAGTGTGGCGGATTTCCTCCATTTTTCTTCAGTGTTGACGGACCTACAGTAGAAACTACTGGACCGATTTTAATCAATGATGGCTCATTTTCTGTGTACTCTGTTAGGAGGTACATACTTTTGTTTTAAAAAATGAAGGTAAATTTGATTTAGAATTTCAACAATCGGAAAATCACGAATAAATGGTGCTCGGCCATACAGTACAATTTGTAATCCTTGCTATAGCATTGTTACATAATCATGTTGATAAAAATTTCTAAAAAAAAAAAAAAACTCCCAGTGAGTAAAAATTTTGCGGAAATGTCTATTTTCTACGTATTATTTTATTTAAAAAGCGAATGTCATCATTTATGGACGTTAGCAAGTGCTATTCTTTGAAATTTAAAGGGTTTGTTATCGAAAATTGAAAAAATTATTGAAAAAAATATCATTTTTATAAAATAAGTAAAATACTTTATGAATAATTCAAACTTGACTTAAATGGATATGTTTAGAAATTATAAAACTGAGAAAATTGAATGAAATTTTTGTACGATTTTTCAGCCAATGAATTTTAGAAGCTTTATTAATTATTGGAGAGTTCAAAGCTTCTATTTTTCTAAGATTTCTAAAAGCACTTTAGAGAAACAGAAATTTGTCAATTTTTGCAGCAAAAATGGCCATTTTATAAGTAATTTTTTTACTTATAAAATGGCCATTTTTGCTGCAGAAACTTACTTAGAAAAGAATAGACATAATTTTTCAGAACTATAACATGAACTAAACTTTAGATCATGAAAAATTATATTGATATATAGTTCTGAAAAATTATATATATAGTTCTGAAAATAAAATTTACAGTATCTTTAGATTCTAAAGATACCGTAAATTTTATTTTTTCAAGATGAACTTATTTTAATCGACAAAAAACGATAAATTTTGATTTTTGTTCGAGATCTAGTAATTATAAAGCTTTAATTATTTCCAATCCGTATTTGTTAATTTGTAGGGAAAGGGATATGTTGAACACAAATTTATTTCCGATATACCATATATATATTTACAGTTTTTGACCATTGGAATGATGCCTAATAATTTATTCAGAAAATCTGATTTATTTTCGCTTGAGAAAATAACATTCAAGAATTAAACTTCTGAATCACCCTTAAGAAAATAAATGTCTACAGGAAGGTCATTAGAATTTACCGAGACGCACCAATGATTGCAAAAGTACTCCTTCCGTCCGTAACCGTAACTGCCAATAAACGTCTGCTCATTTAGTCCGAACTTTCTGCGACTGTGCGTGATATCCTAGTCGCACGCGATCACTCAACATCCTGAACGATTCCAAGGCACGCACTTCAGGTGGCAGACGATAAAGCAATGGTTTTCAAGTATCAGCAAGGTATTTCATTTTGGCAGCAGTTGGTGGCAACAACCTTCAAATGCATATTCATGAATCAGATATGTCATTGGAAGATATAAATGGGGTTGAAGAATCTAATTAATGTAAGAAAACTAAATAAAAATGTGTGATTTATCAAAAAATTGCAGGTGGTAAAATAGATAAAATGAGTAAATAGGTGAATCGTTTCAGAAGAAAGGAAAATAGTAAGAGAAAATCTAGAGTAGGAAAATCGTAAGAGAAAATCTAGAGTAGGAAAATCGTAAGAGAAAATCTAGAGTAGGAAAATCGTAAATTTATAAACCAATAAAATAACTATATTTAGAAGTAGAAACTCCAGCTAATATTAAAACTCGCACTTGAGGTCTGAAGAATAAGGCACTTGGGTATTTTTGAGAGAAAAATACAACGTATTTAAGGTGCTACACAACGAGAAGGTCAGTAGCTAAGAAGATATAACTTCGAAATTTATCAACTTCTCAAGGAACAAAATATTTTAAAATATATACGTGATGTAGCATACAAGTCACTATGACGTCCCATTGTGATATTTATCTTCGATATAATTTCACAATTCACATATACCATGACCATTAGACCTTAATATGATATTTACTAATTATTATTGGTCATGGACGTGGATTAATTAAACCTTCAAGAATTTTTACATTTAGAATGCAGCAAAAAATACAATATAAAAATGAAGAATAACATATAATTTAACATAAAAGTCCTAAAGACCTACAAACAACACTTTCATTTACTTTAAATAATGTTAATCGTTTAAGTTAATAACTTTAAATGTTCGATAGCCGAAATATTACCACAAATTGCAAAAGTAAGGTAATAGTGTCACCAATATGCGATATCACAAAAAAATCACAACTGAAATCAATGCCACTAACAGAAATTTTCGGACCCAATATATCACATTTTCAGGTCCCTTACAGCAACCTATTTTACAAATTATTGATTTTTTTCATAAACTGCTTATGCAGCCCAGGAACTAAGTCTTCCGGGCTCTTATATGCAATGCACCTTTTACCCCTCTCTGTCGGCGGCCCTGATTGAGATGTCACATTGTGACATATATATTCAGAAGCAGAAGCATCACAAATAGTCACAATAAGGCCACGGTATTACTAATAATCGATGTCGCATTAAAATTACAACTGCAATATCACATTGTGACTCAGAAAGGCCAACGGCCGTACCGTGCTGAAAACACCGGTTCTCGTTAGATCACCGAAGTGAAGCAGCATCGGGCGCGGTTAGTACTTGGTGGGTGACCACCTCGGAACGCCGCGTGCTGTTGGCCATCTCGGGTGCGGTATCCCCGTGGTTTGCGCGCTAGATTTGCACGCTGCCACAAATGCCGCCGTGTTCATGCGGAGTACGATCACGTTAAACATGTGGGTCCGTAAGTCCTTCCGAGAGATTGGTGGTAGGGGAAGGAGGGTACGGTCCCTGTGGATGCCTCCCCCACTGGGTTCCGGTCTAAATTGGGTGGCACTTCCCGGCCGTCCATACAGTTACCTTACACCTTTCTGGTAGGTCGGACGGTCTGGGTCTCAACAACAACAACATTGTGACTCAGATGTACAACATCACTCACACATTTGTAATGGGATTGAACAGATATTTAATTGCTGCAATTGAATTAATTTATTATATTTTTCAAGCCATTTAAAAATATGCACAATATTTTACATATACAGATAATGGCATCTTGGTTTAAAGGGTGATCCATACTCTAAAGATAGCCAAAACATTACAACAAATTGCTAAAGTAAAATAATAGTGTCACTACATATCAAGTCTATCGAGTTTGATTGCACGTAGTTTAGATTTTACAGGATCTGATAGAAGTTTAAAGTTGAATTTCGTCTGCATAAAGTCTTTCTGGAAGTTTGATGTCCACATTAAAATTTCCAACTAATATGATGGGCAGTTTCGTATTATTAAAGTTCTTTGCTGCTGCACAATAATTGCTGTTTATATCATTATTTGACATGCTTATTACTTTCCTTATATACATAATGTATAAGGAAAGTATTGTGACGGGGTCGAAAATTCGAATTCGAGTTTTCGACGGGAGAGCACGTTTCAAGCATCCCTGATCACGAATCAAACATTTTTGAAGTGATGTCTGTGTGTGTGTGTGTGTGTGTGTGTGTGTGTGTGTGTGTGTGTGAAAGTATGTGTGTATGTGTGTGTGTGTGTCAGTGAGTCTGTGGAGACGATAACTGACGAACGAATGGACCGATTCGAACCAAATTTGGTACAAAAATCACAATCCGTAAACACTGAAAGCCTATTGTTTTCATACGCAATCGAATGTTCAGAACCCCCCTAAATTTTCGAATGAAATTTTGAAAAAATCGTCAAAAAATCAAAACCGCTAATAAAGTTACGCAAATAGACATTTCTTAAGTAATTTTTCATTAGAAAACGATTGGCATAAATTTTAGAACGCTAACATGAACCGTTCTCGAGATATTGTACATTTTTCAAAAAAATTATGAAAAAGTCACATAGAAAAAAAAAATTCCTATTGAGAAACATGTTCACTTTTCATATGTAATACCATGCGATAAATTGAGTGACATCATTCTCGTGGATCTAGCTCGTTCCATTCATGAAAAAATATACTTTGAATAATACTTTTGTATTTGAACGCCAATAGTCATTTATCTGCTGTAAGAATAACTTTTTTTCTTAATGCATAACGCTTGGCGAGATTTTGGCGACGAATTTGGCGGAATATCGCCAACTTGGCGACTTTTTGAAATGTTGCCAAATTAATGAAAATCTCGCCAAATGGATAAAAATGTTGCTAAATCAATGAAAATGTCGACTAATTGTCGAAAATTCAATATCTTGGAAAGAATATTAGTATCTACTATAAGAAAAACCTATTTTTTTACTGTAAAAGTGATAAATTCATTACATTATATAAGGAAAGTCATGTGTTGCCCACATCAGATTTTTTTTAACTCGCCACAACCGATGCGTAGTTGTCGCTTTGATGGCATTTCTGACATGCTTTCCTACGGCCTAGAAAGCTGAGATTTGGTACACAGCTTAGTCTAATAGAATATTTAAATCTATTAAAATTTAGCGGATTCTCAAAAAGAGAACTGACATTTTTTTTTTTTTTGCGAAATTGCCCACAAAAATATTCTATTGTTGTGAGAAAGATAAAAGTCCAATGTTCAGCTATATATATAATTTTATTTTTACATATGATCACCTGACCATTTTCAATAAATGTTAAGTCACAGGTATTTAAAATACAAGTAATTAAAATTCTTTAAATATATATATATATATATATATCATATTTGTTATTAATATCAATTAATCTGAATCTTTGTGGATTGTTGGTTAGATTACTTATTTGTCTGCTTTATGCACTTTCATCATATTCTTTCCAATTTCCTTTTATTATTTTTGTTATTTTCATTTATGTTACTGTCTGGTAGTGTGTCGGATCTTTTGACGATGTTTCGGCCATTTGGCTGTATCGTTGAGCGAAACACATTTGGAACCTCTGTGGGGATCCAAAGATCCTTGAAAAGCTGGATCTACAGAGGTTCTATCCATTTTCATATTTTCAGATTGTATCTTTTCTCTCATTTTTTGTCATTTTTTGTTATTTTTTGTCATTTTAATATATTGAGCCTCCAGATTTTGATAATCCTTTGATGTTTGAACTTGATTTTTATGCATCGCTCATGAATATTGATAAATTCATGTGTATTACTGAAATTTAAAATTAAGATCATTTTGTCTTTAGCATTGTTTTCCTTTAGTCTGATATTTCCTTTCATATCCTCATTACTTAATTTGAACCTACTAATAGGATAGTTACTAATTTATATGATAAAAAAGACTTTTTTAACTTTAACATTAATACATTATTACCTTTTAATTCTTGTAACTCGATTCAATTGTTTAGAAATATTATACTTAATTAGCTCTTTAGAATTTATAGATTATCTGATAAAAAATTTCATGCTCTTTATATTAATAAACTTAAAATTACTAGCAAATTATATACATATCCAGCTTATTTAGTACATACTATAGTATAGTTAAAAAGTTTAGAATGGTAGATTATACTTAAATTCTCTCCTTAGTATCTTGGTTTAGCCTGACATCCATTTTCCCGTGAATAAGCATTACCCTGTATTTACATGTTCTTACTGTTGAATATCACCTTTTATCGTCTTTTCGCATTACAGTTATTTCTTTCTCACGACTGGCAACAGCAGTTCTCAACATTTTATTTTTGAGATTGACTACATCGGTCTCTTTATTCAAGACTCCAATGGATCAGACGTATGCAGTGTTTTTTCAGGTATTCTTGTATCCTATTATTTTCAATCGTTATGCATGTTGTCCAGGTTATCTAAGTTTATAGATATAATCTATCACAGATACCAGAAACATACATTTTGTGTTCATTTTTATGAAATACCTGGACTTGATAAAGAGTTTTATCGAAATGAACAATTCATTATTAGGCCTAGGGCTTGTCCACGTGTAAAGCTTTCATACTTGAATTTTATTTGAAATTATTTTATCGATTTCCTTTCCATTGATGTTTTTTGTTTGTCTTCAGCTTGATGACTAGAGGTTTGTATTTATATTTTCCACTTGATTGATGATTCTCTGTTTGATACTTTTATTTGTAAGGCATTTTGTAATGTTAGGGTTTTTGAGTTAAATTCTCTCTATTCTTTCATTGGATTTCTAAACGTTTATTATATATATATATATATATATATATATATATATGCATATCGCGTAAATAGAAAAACATTATTTTATTTATTTTCCTTTTTCTGAATAAAAGTTCAAAATACTTAAATATTCAAATTACTTTTTTATATTCATAAATAGTAAGGTACCCAGTTTACATTTTTCGCAACGTTCCGACGTCAGTGGCATACCACTGCCACAGCCGTTATTAACGTCAAATATATCCCCTGTCCGAATTTTAACCTGAGCAAAGAGATCAAAAAAAGATGAATTAACCATATTTCATAACGCTATAAAGCGCAACACAGATTATAAAGCAGCACAACCCACAGATGATAACACATATTCATCTTGAAGTCGCTGAGGAATATCAACAACCTAAATCATGTCAAAAATTGAGATCGGACGATAAGATTACCATCTAGAACAAAATTTAGTACAAAAAATGTTTAATATTAGGAAAATAAATATCCGAAATTTCACTGCATTCAGAGGCATATAACACATACACTGAATACTAATTCAGGGTTCTGCATTATGAGTTAAGACTCTGCAAGTAGAACATTGCGCGATGTTCAGAATGATATTTTATAACGAGAACGTGCTTTTAGTACAAATTTAGAATATACATGCAGAATTATGAGGTTTCTAAATATATTATTTTCATTATTTACGTGATTTTTATTAACCCTTTCCAACACAGTTGAAAAGTGTTTATAACTTTGGTCATTCTGTCTGTCTATCCGTTCAGTGTTTATTTCATGACTTTTGGCCGGGGGGTGGGGTGGGGGCGAATGAAATTTTAGTTGTCTATTTGCCCTATATAAATAAATGTAAATGCTGTATCACATAAATAAAAACTAGGTTAACATAACATGTCTCCGAGGGGGGGCTTCGCCACCACGGAGGTATGCCTGAAAAAATAAACACTGTCGTTCACACGATAACTGGCGTAAAAATAACTTTATCGAAATGGCTTTTAGTATGTTGTTGAAACGGTCCGTGGGGTAGTGGGAATGAAAATTAATAATACCACCCAATTAGTTTCGGATGTAATCCGGGGGGAGAAATTGAAATACATCAAACATTTTAAGTGGAGTTAAAATTCACAAATTGCTTCGAAAATTATAGGAAATATATAAATTATTACATAAAAATATTTAAATTATCACATGAGCAAAATATGTTGGGAGGTTTTTTAAATAAAAATTGAAATAATAACTACACCGATCAACTTATATAACAGAATGACAACTCAATAGATGACAAAAGTCATTTTATTAAAAACATTCTTCAGACATACATACAATCTTTTAAAAAGACAGAGCGCTTTCGGGTATCATTATACCCTTCCTCAGTGGCGTTAAAATAAGAAAAATTGCCAACATGCTTAAATACAATCAACTACCGGCAAGCTGAATTTGCATATCCTAAAATTGACATTACCACAAAACATATTTTATGCATCAACACACCAGATTTAAAAATTGTAATTTTTAAATCTGGTGTATGGATGCATTGTAATTTTTAAATCTGATGTATGGATGTATTGTAATTTTTAAATCTGGTGTATGGATGCATAAAATATGTTTTGTGGTAATGTCAATTTTGAGATATGCAAATTCAGCTTCCCGGTAGTAGATTGCATTTAAGCATGTTGGCAATTTTTCTTATTTTAAAATGACTTTTGCGATCTATTGATTTGTCATTCTGTTATATAAGTTGATCGATTTGAGGATTTAGCGTGTAGCTGCCATTAGTATTAATAATTATACCCAAATTATATGAACCAATATATGAAAAGATTACGTGACTCATTGCAAAATAAAAAAATATGATGTGGGCAACACATGACTTTCCTTATATAATGCAATGAATTTACTACTTTTACAGTAAAAAAATAGGTTATTCTTATAGTAGATATTTATATTCTTTCCAAGATATTGAATTTTCGGCAATTAGTAGTCAGTTTCATAGATTTAGCGTCATTTTTATCTACATAACGAGATTTTCGTTAATTTGGCAACATTTCAAAAAGTCGCCAAGTTGGCTACATTCCGCCAAATTCGTCGCCAAAATCTCGCTAAGCGTTATGGACGGAGAAATAAGTTATTCTTAGATAAATGACTATTGGCTTTGAGGAATACAAAAGTATTCCTCAAAGTATCTTTTCTCATGAATGAAACGAGCTAGATCCACGAGAATGATGTCGCCGAATTTATCACATGATATTACATATGGAAAGCGAACATGTTTCTCAACAGTTAATATTTTTTTTTTTAATTTATGGGATTTTTTGATAAATTTATTTGAAAAATGTGCAATATCTCGAGAAAGGTTCATGTTAACGTTCTAAAGTTTATGTCAGTTTTCTAAGGAAAAATTACATAAGAAATGTCTATTTGCGTAACTTTATTAAAGGTTTTGATTTTTTGATGATTTTTTCAAAATTTCACTCAAAAATTAGGGGAGTGTTGAACATTCGATTACGTTTAAAAACAATAGACTTCCAGTATTCACTGATTGTGTTTTTTGTACCAAATTTCATTCAAATCTCTCCATTCATTCGTGAGATATCGTCTCCACAGACTCACTGACACACACACACACACACACACACACTGACATCACCTCAAAAATGTTTGATTCGTGATCAGGAAATCTTGAAATCTCCCGTCGAAAACTCGAAATCGAATTTTCGGCCCCGTCACAATACTTTCCTTATACATTATGTATATAAGGAAAGTAAAAACTCGAATTCGAATTTTCGACCCCGTCACAATATTTTCCTTATACATTATGTATATAAGGAAAGTAATATGGCTTCTATTTTTTCCGCCGTGCATAGCGTAGATGTTTAAAGATCGTTTAAATTCATATTTAGTGTTGCCGATATATTATAAACCGCTATATTATGTGCCAACGCAACAATATATTTTACTTTAAATGATCACTAAACTTTATTCCTACAACGAAGCCTAATTTTAACGCTAAACTACATCAGAAGCCTAATTTTATTAATATAGAGAATGTAAACAAATCAAGCAATTATAAGGTGAGTTGTATAAAAATTGCTGAATTTTTTACACACAAAATTATTTAGCTCTAGAGTTTGCAATATAAGTGATATGAATGAATTATTCTTTGATTTTGCATAAAGAGGCAGACGATTCATATTTCGATGGCGTCATTTGAATAAAATTCATTTTGCGTAACTAACAGTGTATTTTTCAATGAAGTTTCACGTTTTTAAGTAGTAGTACTGTGACAATTTAAAATATGTCAGCGCTAAATACATCACATTTTGGAGATGTTTAAATAAAATTGGATTTCAGTTGGAAAGTGATTCGTGTGCAATGCTTTATGCATGGTTGATATTTTTTATTAAATGTTTGCATTGATTTTGATAGATCAACATCCGAAATGGCGATTTAATTAAACATTTTTAACATGACTAAATCTATGGTCGGAGTACCCGGCTGAAATCAGAGCGCTACGAAAAGTGCAAATAATTTGGACACTTTATATCTCTGAACCTAATAAATAAAAATATACACAGATTATTTTGTTGGAATACAAAAATAATTTCAATTACTATTTCGATCTCCCCCCCCCCCCCCCCCCGAAAATAAAGTTTTTGCCCGAATGAGTACCCGCGTTATTTTGTTTACTTCTATTCGAAATATCATCTAAACTATAACAGATAGATATGATAGTAAACAAAAAAAAATGTTTAGTAAGAAATTCAAATTTTAGATCAATAATTTGTTTTTACAAAGCTCTTGTAGTTCTTGTTAAGTTGAAAAATATTGAAATTTTCTTTGTTTTTAAAATGTGTATTGCTTAAATTTCAGAACCTGAAACCGCTGAAGAAGAAGGTTGAGTTTTACCTTCGAAACCAGTTGATACCACTACTAATTTTGTTTTGTGTAGCGTTTTCAACAATTTTTTTTTTTTTTTTAGAAATCAAATGATATTTGTTATGACTATTGCAATCGAATAAACGTTAGAGAGTTGTATTTTTGAGAGGCTCACCCCAAGGTTAATTGATTATTAACCTTAAGATATATAAGAATATTAATAGAATAGAATATTATAGAATTATAGAATAAAATAGAATATTAATATTATATATATATATATACAATAAAAATAAAAATAAATATAATAAGACTAATTTAAAACATGAACAGTGGCATACCTTGGTTCAAAAAACAATACGAAGGAAAATAAATTAAAGAGGATATGAAAGAAAACATATAACAAAAGGAGACCATTGTTACCATATAATGCAAATTGATCTTAATTTTAACTTAGTATTAGGTAATTTAATACACATGAATTTATCAACATTCAAGAGCGATCACATACAAATCAAGTTCAAACATCAAAGAATTATCAAAATCTGGAGTCTCAAAATATTAAAATGACAATAAATAAAAATAAAAATAAAAATAAAATACAAATAAAAGATGCAATCCGAAAATATGAAATTGGATAGAACCTCTGTAGATCCAGCTTTTCAAGGATCTTTGCATCCACAGAGGTTCCAAATGTGTTTCGCCCAACGATACAGCCTCATGGTCGAAACATCGTCAAAAGATCCGACACATTACCAGACAGAAACAAAAATGGAAATAACAAATAATATTATAATATTAGATTATATATATATATATATATATATATATATATATATATATATATGAATTTTGCAATCTATTCAAATTTATGCTGCATTTGTGTAAAATTTAGTAATAGAATTTGTTACTTTTTAAATTCTACTTTTGTCCACTGTTCATAGAAAAATCCTGTTGCTGACATTCTCTTAATTTCTTTCGGTTATTTTTATTGTTCATGTTAATACTTCTTTTTATTATGATGGCATTTTTAAAGTTAGGGTTTTTGAGTTGCAACTTCTCTCTATTCTATCATTGGATTTTCAAACTATTACTATTATTGAAATCATTTTATTTATTAGCTGCATTTGTGCAATAAATTAAATGTATTTTGCATTGTCAAACTTTATTACTTAATAACTTTAGTAATTTTTACTATTCATATTTGCAAAGTATCCTTAATTCGTTTAGCATGCTTCGGTATTCATGAATTTTTATTTTTGCAATCTATTCAAATTTATGCTGCATTTGCGCTAAATTTAGTAATAGAATTTATTATTTTTTAAATTCTACTTTTGTCCAATGTTTAGAATTCTGTTGGTCGCATACTACTAATTTTTTTCGGTTATTTTTATTGTCCATGTTAATACTTCTTTTTATTATGTAGGAATTTTTTAATTTTTAAAGTTAAGATTTTTGAGTTGCAACATCTCTCTATTCTATCATTGGATTTTCAGACTATTATATATATATATATATATATATATATAAATAAATATATATATATATATATATATATATATAGATATATATATATATATATAGATATTCCATGGGCCTTGGCTCACCACAGAAAAAGGTATAATTTAATTTTTGTACATTTGTTTTTTCAAAAACCAAAAAATTATTTAAAAAAGTAATTAGTCGTAAAAGGTGGCAATTGTGGTAAATAATAGCAATTGTAGTAAATAATGGCAATTGTGGTAAATGTTGGTAAATTGGCAAATGATTATAGTCAGAACCTCTTTCTATACTTACTTAGAAGCGAATGGCATAATTTATAAAACGATTATATATGTTATTCTCTAGATATTGTATGTTTTGGTCCTGAAAAGGAAAAATTTGATATATTCACATATACAGATGGAATGAGTGTGCTTTGTAACTAATTTTTTCCATAAATAAACAGACTGCACTGTTTAGTAGTGGTCTTTGTTTTTGAGACATTAGAAATGTTGCTTTTCCACAAAGAATGCGATATTTCTCGAAATAATCTAACGATTTACATGAAATTCGGTATGCTTACTTTTATCGGTAACAATAAAAAGTCTATTGGTTTTTAACGAAATCTTGTTATAAGAAAGCGCTAATTCTCCCCCCCACACACACACACACGTGCGCGCATAATCGAAATTTGCTGATCTGTAGTCAGACCACGTGTTAGATACAACAGAATTTTTTTCCCTTTTGATGGAAAGTCATTATTCAGAGTATTTCAAAAAGATTACACGGCTAAATACCTTTCGAACGATTCGTAAAGACAGAACCCGCCTTTTTTTGCGAAATGTCCTTCAAAAATTGACTGTATCCACTCTAGTTGAAAAACTAATGGACCAAATTTCACAAAATTCGGTAGATAAGTCGCTTGTGGGTTACCCTGGTGCTGATTAGATTTTTGTACGATTCGGAAAAAATAACCTGCCTTTTTTAGCAAAATGGCCCGCAAAAATCGTCAAACTCTAAAATAAAAAAAAACTACGTATGCTCAAATATATCCATTAAATGCTTGTTTTATACCTAATGTTTAACGAAGAAAAGAATAAGATCAACCCCATTACACTAGGACTAACCGTTCTCGAGATATTTTAATTTCTTTCGTATTTTCTTTACGCCACCTTTGAAAATAAGTTCAGTTACCCAATGAGAACGAAAATTGAATTAAAAGTGAATTAAATTTAATTAAAATAAAGAGAGCGTGGATATAAGTCTGCAGGGAAAGTCATGTGCTGCCCACATCAGATTTTTCGAATTGGAACTATACGTCTAAGACCAATCGTTCAAGAAATATTCATTTTATGCAATCTTTTTTGAAACACCCAGTATTACACAACACACATATATGAAGAAATAATAAATTCGCGATGTACTAAATTCTAGTAAAAGAACAGGCATGCAATGAATTATTTTGATGGAGATTTCTTTTCGTAAATACCGCTTCAACAAAAAAAGGTTGCGTTGTTCAATTTTCATCTGAATTGGCTTGCATTAAAGAAGGATAATCAGTAATTCTAAACGCGTAGCAGAATGAAGACGTTCGAAGTTTGGTAACAAGCTTGTACTTTTTTTTTTAATCCATTGCCATTCTCGTTTTGAAATGAGCATTAACGCCTTTTGTACGAGCTGCGGAAATTGAATTGATTGTTGTTCACAACATCGCAATTATAGATTGAACTCTGCTTCGAGGTTAAAGTTCTCTATCGTTGTGAAATCACTTTAACAAAATATATTTTCTGCCATGTGATAGGTCAATTTCACACAGAAGTAACATTTTTGCCCCAAAATAAATGAGAAGAAATGCATGATTAGCTAGCTAGAAATCTATATTTATATGATTTAATTAAAAATATAATAAAATATCCTTGTGTATTAGTAAACAAGGAAGATCAATCATGCTTAAAGCATTGATTATGAAACACTTTCCAACTTCAATGCAATTTTATTTAAACATGTCTAAAATGCACTACATTCCTCGGTAATATTTTAAAACTTATCACAATACTACATTAATTTATTATATTTGAAAACTTAAACCTTCATCGAAAAAAATGAACTTCATTCAAATGACGGCATTGAAATATGAATTGCCTGGTTTAAACATCTCTAAAATGTGATATATTACTCGGTAACAATTTTAGAATTATCATAATACCACGATAATTTATTATATTTAAAAACTTCATCGAAAACAACTGAAATTCATTCAAATGACGTCATAGAAAAAATAACACGCCTGGCTCTCTCTAAAAAAGCAGCATTTCATTCATAAATAATTTCCCATTCATGTCATTCATCACAATACTATAATAATTTATTTTATTTAAAAATTAAGACCATGGAGCTACAAGTAATTAAACTCTATGCTTAAAACTTCATCGAAAAAAATCGTCTTTCTCTTTGTAAAATCAATGAATATTTCATTCATATCAGCTATGCAGACTCCATGAGCTAAATAATTTTGCGTTAAAGAAATACAGCAATTCTAATACAACTCATTCTGCATATTTTGCTGTTTACGTTTTACATAAGTGAAAAATAAGCTTCGTTGTAGAAATAATTAAATTTGGATGAGCATTTAAACTCAAATATATTGTAATTGCGCTGTTTCAGTATGTAGATGCACAGAATTTAAGCAAAAATAAAGTGGTTTCAGGACGGATACAACACTCAATACAAATTAAAAAGAACTTTAAAAATCACGATTTTGAGACAAGATGGATGCCATATATCATTTTGAAGTGGGTCACGTGATCTTTTCATATCATGGTCACATGATCGAGGATGAGAGGTGTAATTATAATAAGAGATAAGAGGTGTAATTATTATTTTAATTTTTATTTAAAAAACTACTGCATATATTTCGCTGAATTTTTTTTTATACATTTTATGGAACAATTTGAATATTACCTAAAATTTTCGAAGCAATTTGTGAATTTTAAATCCGCTTAAAAAATGTTTGAGAAATTAGGTCCTATAGGGCTCAATGTATTTCATTTTTTCAACCCGGGTTCAATCCAAAACTAATTGGGTGATATTATTCATTTATATTCCCATAGGTCCTACAGACCGTCTGAACAACATACTAATATTTCATTTTGATTAAGTCATTTTTACGCAGTTATCGTGCTAATGGACAGACAGACAGAATGAACAAAGTCATAAACACTTTTCAACTTTGTTGTAAAGTGTTAATAAAAACTTTAGATTTCATATAGCAATATCGAGGAATAAATATATACTAAGATATAGATATAACTGACATCATAAGAAATTGATACTGTTGCATCAGTTACAGAAGCATGTTACGTTAGTTACAAAAGATATTATAATTTTGAAATTACGGTTGATAAATAAAATATAAATGGGTATGCATTTTGTCTATAGTTAATTAGTATTGTTTATAACCAAAACACCATTCTATCTTTAACATTTTGATATTATGTAACTTTTTACTGAATCAGCAATTACATCTTGTCCAGTTGCGTTACATCAGTTATACAATTTCAAAATGAAATTACAGAGATATATTCATAGCAAGAATTTTTTTTTAAAGGTGCTATATGAAAGTCAAAGGTAATAAATATTTCAAAGCATAAAGTTTTACTTTGTCATTTTTAGTAAATGTTTCCTGGTATAAAAAATCCACAAATCTTGTAATTGATTGTTACTCCAGTTACAGTGGAAGTGACCAATAGTAAAACTTTCCTATCTTTTCCAATACTAGAAATCCGGGAATAACATCTCACTCTGAACTCTCGCTTTGACCTCGTGGTTTTGAAGAAAATATGTCAAAAATCTTCTCCGATTGGCTACTTTTTAACACTTTACAACAAAATTAAAAAGTGTTTATGACTTTGTTCATTCTGTCTGTCTGTCTGTCTGTCCGTCAGCACGATAACTGCCGTAAAAATGACTTAATCAAAATGAAATTTTAGTATGTTGTTCAGACGGTCTGTAGGCCCTATGGATATATAAATGAATAATATCACCCAATTAGTTTTGGATTGAACCCGGGTTGAAAAAATGAAATACATTGAGCCCTATGGGACCTAAGTTTTCAAACATTTTTTAAGCGGATTTAAAATTCACAAATTGCTTCGAAAATTTTAGATAATATTCAAATTGTTCCATAAAATATATTAAAAAAAATTCAGCGAAATATATTTAGTAGTTTTTTAAATAAAAATTAAAATAATAATTACACCTCTTATATGAAGCGATCGCGTGACCATGATATGAAAAGAT